>JAWWEV010000134.1:48639479-48695725 GCA_035583235.1 Hafferia zeledoni | reverse complement strand
TAAATTGTAGCTCTGATTTATAATCTCTCTCATGTTGAGTTCATTTCTCCTGCTGGTTTACCTTGAAACCAGCACATACATATATACATAATTTTAGTTTACTTGTGTATTTTACCCACTGAAGCAAGAGTATATCCCTTTGTCAGTCTGAAAGACAGACAGCTAGAAGTTTTCGGATTAAGCATTTAAGAACCTCACCACTCATGTTTGTTCTGTTGAGACCATAGAAATTCTTGGTTGTGCTTCTATCCTGGAAAATACTAAAAGCAGCAACAATTCTAAGTCATATGTGTCCTCTAGTCCTTCATGAAAAATAAAGTAACAATGGAAAAAGTTCAAGTTTTGATGTTAGTTTTGGTTCTAGGTAATGGCTTTACAGTAGTTTATAACAAATATATAAATATATGAAAAGTGAGTTGCCATAATGTTTTTTCTTTAAGTATTATGACCTTAAAGGATTGTTTTAAGAGACAGTTTAATTTTTGGTTTCCTTGTTGCTATTGTTTAGTTTGTTTTGGTGTTCTTCTTTTTCTTTCAGAAATAGCACCTCTTCTTTTGTGACTCATCATCCTAAAATAATGATGTTTTTGTAGCTTAAGTTTTCTCAAAAGTGGGAAGAGCAAGCTGGTAGTACTTAAAGCTGTAGTATGCAGTACTTGCTGTTAGGTGTCCATGTGACTTCAGGGCCAAAAGCATCTTTGGACTGAAGTGATAACTAATTAAAGTACACAGCAAGTTTCAGCTCCCCTGCCTTACAGTTATGTACCCTTTAGAGTAAACAGTGTAATTGCTAAATACAACCTGTTACTGCTTTGATGGAGTTTGTGATATATTGAAACAAAAGCTAGAGGGTAAGTGGAATAAATTACCACCTGTTTGCTCCTTGGATATCATGAGTTTACATACTGCTGGAGAATTACAGGGAATAAAGTCCTCGCAGGATTTTGTTGGAGTACCTGTTGTGCTGGCACATTTAAAGGAGCTGAGCTCCAGATTTCTCAGGGCTACTCTTGTTTCACACAGTCCTTGCTGGGGAATTTGCCGCTACCTCATTTATCTCAGCTTTACACCAAACAAATCTTGAAAGACAGTGGAATAAAGTCAGAGCAAAGTTGTGATACATGATGTAAAGTCAAATACTCAGATATGCCACTGAATCAAGTGTCTTCTAAGGAGAAGGTGAGCTCCCCTACTGAAGAGTTACACTGTGAGAAACAAATGCAAAACTCCAGTAAATAAATGGTACAAAAAATAAAGCAACAAATGAACAAACCAAAGGAAGATGTTGGACAAAGACATCCAGGGAAACAGAGTTGAAATACATTGAACATCTTCAGACTTTTTCATATGTTTCTATAAAATAGTGGGATACTGTTTCTCTTGTGCCAGGCTGGTGCTAGGTATATGGAGCTAGAGAGAGTCTCACTGCTGAGACTTTGCTCCAGGTATCTTTGTGGCTCAGAAGTATTGTACTGGCAGCACATTTTACTCAAGGAAAGATGCAAAGTACCATCTCAAGAGAGCTCTCTAAACCTCCCTCTCAGAGTCTGCTGAGAGTATCCTTCTCCAAGGCCAGCGATGCTTAGCATTAAGGATTAAAATTTTCAGCCCAGCCAATGCAAAAATATTGTGTTATATGATGTGTCATGCTTCTAGCAAAATGAAGACATAAAACAGCTTTATTTATTATTTTGTAAATATTCACAAGAAAGAGACATTGTTATTAGCTGATATTCTATATGTTCATTTTGTCAGACCTTTGATTTACAGATTTTCTACAGCTACAAAAACAAAGTAAGAAGGTAGCTGAAAAAACACAATGCACAGCTTTAAAGTAAAGGCTCTAAAATACTGTAAAAGTACTATTTTTTGCCTTTTTTTCTTATTGAGTCAAATGACAAGTCCTTGCTTGATAACTGCTACTTTTTATCTCTCAGATTTCTCTTTTAAACCTCATTAAACATTATCAGATCCTTGAAAGATTCAGTATCTCACTTATAACCCGTCTCTATGATTAAGGGGATTACCAGCTCTATCACCACTCACAAACAAATACTTCTCTTTCACAGTAATTAATACCTGACTAATTTTTTTCTGAGGTATATTTCTTTGCTGATCTCAAAATGGGTGTTTTGACATTTACATAAGGTCCATATAGAGACTTATATAGGAACTTTCAAGAGGTGATGTAAACAGATAGCTTTCTCTCTGTCTGAAACCAGGATGGAGCTACAGCCACAGTATGGGGATGAGGTGCTCTCCCCTGTAACATCCCATGTTCTATTAGGGGCTCAGTTACAGGCTCCTTCAGCCCTGTCATTTTCCTGTAGAAAATCTAGACCTTCACTGCCTGTTATCTTAGTTCAGATCTCTGTAATGGCATCAGTAACCCCTGTACAATGATTGTTCTCATCTACTAACTTCACCCCACCCCACCCCCTCAGCCCCCCTGCCCCTTTCTCTTCCAGGATTATGAACTGCAAGCATTCAAAAGTCATAAACTAGGCTAACAATGTATCAGAGTAATAAAAAAAATAAAAAAAAATAAAAAACCCCCCACCAAAATAACAAAACCAAAACCCCCCAACTGAGTGTGAGAGCACTCTTTATTTCCTTTTAGGGCTGATATATTAGGGACTCATAGTTCTGATGCCCAAAACAAAGAAGCTTTTTTAATATATTTAATGTAACCTGAGATTTCAAGTAGTACCATGATTCTGATATTTGTAAGGAGCAGCTACAATGAGACTCACTGAGGAGTTGGATGTATTGGAGTTAATGAGATAGGAGAAAAGCAGAAGAAAGGTTTATGCAGATGAATTATCTGTTATTTTACTGCTTGCCCTAAATGTGGTAGAAAGGTTGGATCAAGGTAGCATAGTAAAAAAAGGTACTAGAAATAAATAAGTAAAGCTGTTTAATGTTTTATACAGCTGCATTAAAATTTCCTATAGTGCTTATTACTATAATGCCTAAGAGTTCCCCAAGTAATTTAGTTCTGTGGAGGTCTTAATGCAGTTCAGTTGAATTATTGCTGCTTCTTGTCTCTCTAGAGAGACAATGCTGAGATGCCCCCCTCTCCAATTTTCTTCCTTGCTAGGTCTTCCTCATGCTGTTTATAGTGGAAAAGCTTTGTTGGAGAATATTAATTTGCATGCATCCTGATAATGGGCAGGTATTTCTGAAAGCTGTTTGCATTACGAACCCTTTCTAACTCTGAATGTTCTCTGTTTCTGGTCTTTGTCCTCTTCCTCTTTTGTGACCTGCCTAGCTACAGCATGGCTAGGCATGGTCAGAGATGCATTCACTTGGGGTTTCAGGTTTCAGGACTTCTAATAGCAGACCCCACATTCTTGAAAAAGTAACATGAATACCTGGGAACTGAGAGAAATGAGCACAAGTATCATGTGTTTTCAGATACAACCCTAGTAAGGAGGCAGCACTTGGCAGCCTGGTGAAGCCTCTCAAATCTCTGTAACAGTGATTTTCTGAAAAACTGTGTGGAATAAGGCAAGACAAGGTTACTGTTTCCACACCTATCTCAACAACTCATTTCTGTTGCTTTAATACAAACTGTGTGTGTGGAATGCAAGGACTTTGCATCAGAGCTGTACTTTTTAGTACCTGGAAAGGCTGCAATAGAAGCCTTGGTGCCTAATGTCCATTGAGGTGTAGTACTTTTGAAAATCTCATAAGGCATCACCCTACCTTTCCTAATCCCTAATTATTTCTGTGTATTCCCCTATCAAAAGCCTATGTTTCTCAGTAGTGCATTTTTCTAGTCATTCCAATATGGCAGTCTGGCAACATAACTACCCAGAAACGGCATCTTCTGTGGTTAGTACTGTTCCTAAATAGCAACTGGATTTGCAGAGAAAAGATGCACAAGTTCACTTCTTTCTTCACTATTTTTTACATATTTGTTACAATGATAGATGTTACTTGGTTCTACCTGCAATACACTGTGTCCCTTTCTAGTACTCTCATCAATACTCACTTTTCCAACAGATGTATGAAAATCTGCCAATGGGTATGTAGTAGTATATATTTTTCCATTTACAAAATAATGGGAAGATGTATAAAATGTAGATGTATTTGTTTGCACTCCTTCCCTTCTGCCTTTGATGTAAACATTCTTTTTAGGTGCACAGTTCTCCAGCTTTGACAAACTGACCCCATTAGTTGAAACCATACCAGCCATATTCCATTTTAGTGGAAAGGTAAGTGTAATGGATCAAACCCATTATAACCTGACAGACATCATGAGCTTCATCTCTCTAGGTTTTGCTTTAAGGAGCCTAATTATTTATAGATCTACAAGAACATGTGTGTAATACCCCAAACATATTATCCTACTGGTCTGGGATACAACACCTGAAAATTCAGGATGTCATTTGGTGTTATGAATGGTGTGGGTTCTAGTCTAATGCTGTGATCAGACCTGAAATCTGGGATCTTCCATTTGGTCCAGAGCTGTGAGAACTTTATGGGTTTATTTAGCTCAGAAGGTGGTAGTGGAAGATGAAACAGTGGAAAACAACCCTGTTTGAATAGAATCTGTGCAGCTCCAGAGGTAACCCTCATGAACTCCCTTGAAACCTGATTTTCTGCTCTGCAAACAATATGTGATAATCCCATATATCTTTCAAAAGTTGCCTTTTGGTAAGATTCTGTATTTCTGGAACATGTGTTGGCTGATATTTGTATCAGAAATCTTTGTAAATACAAAGCAGAAAACACCACTGGAGTTGCTGGAGGACAAAACTTATCAGAAGTATTTAGTTTTTGCAAGAAGACACCAGAAATAAACTATGGGAATTTGTTGCTGTGTTAAGCAACACATAAGTCTGAGTAGCTCAATTTCAGTCCACTAGAGGTCTGTGAAATAATTTCCCAGGTATTTTTTTAATCTTGTTTTGCAACAACCTTGCTTAGTCTGATACAGTTAAATTAAAAAACTTTTGATCCAGTTTTTATTGTTCTTAAACAAAGGATTACATCCACACAGAGTTCTATTTGATAGACATGTCTGAGTTAGAAAACAGTCCTAGCTGACTCTTTATTCTTGGATCATCACAGGGAATTGCTCAAACTACTGATTGACTAACATTTTATGTTAAAAAATTGGCTTCCCTTACAAATGGTTATTTTTTCAAATAGGAGGAGAGTACCATGTGGAGCAGAGAGTTCATTAGCATGAAATACCCACTCCGTCGTGGTTCTTCATAGTGCTAAATTTACTTAAGTGGAAAAGGAGCCAAGATCCATGGCCTTGCATGGCTAATGAGGCTTTCCAGAGCACTGGAAGGACACAGGTGGTTATCTATTAGCATCGTACTCAGACTGTTTGACTTGCTTTCAAATTGCTTGTTCAGCCTCAAAGCTTAAGGTTCCAAACATATCTGGAGCAATCATTTTTTGATTTTTTTTTTTTGTGCTATAGTAGCTAATGTCCTTTAATTTCTATCCTAATTACAGTTATATTAGAGCATATTTTATCCCTAATTTTATGCTGCATGTGTAGTCAGTTTAATGTGGCACATAAAACCAGCTGAAATAATGTTCTAAAAGGCATTAGTAAATTTGTGATTTTTGTAATGAAACCAGTGCCTGGTGTTAGCATTCAAGAGCATGAGCACAGCATTACAAATCATAAGATAATTGTGGCTATTCAGAAAGATTCAGGTAGGCTCCATACATCCTAATCTTTAATCCCAGTTGCTGCAGTTCAAAGACAGTGATTGTTGAGAGCATAAGATGGAGCAAAAGTGATGGTATTCAAAATTGCCTGAATTAGTTTGAATGTATTATTTTCATCTCTGCATAGGATTCAATACATCACTTGGTTTCACTTAAATTCTTTGTATTTTGTTCACATTCAGTGTGTGGTTCATTTCTGCATTGCTAAAGAGTGCTACTGCACAATAATTTCTTGTGCCTTGAAATATAATTACTGTAAAGCTGAATATCATTGATAAATGAAGGCTACTTATCAGTATTTAGCATATAGGGAAATCTGAAAGGGAATAGTGTAATTTGTCTAAAGCAATTAGTTGTCTAAATTAGAGATAAAGTATTAAGGATGAGACATTTATAGAACCAAACAGAATAAATTTATGAAATGTTCTAAAGTAAAAGCCTAACACTTTTAAGTTGGCAGCAGATATATATGTAATATAGCAGATACATTTGTGCTTTCTGTGGACAGAGTACACAGTATTAAATGACTGGGTGTGATACACAAAATCACCTTAGACAGTATTAGATAGAAAAGGCTGCAATGCGTTGAAGTCTTGAAACATGCTCATTCTGGCATGTTTCCACTAAAATGAGTGGGGATGACTGGCATAATATAGTGATGGAGAGAGCAAATCCTCCACTTGGAGAGGCAGAAAATGATACATTAAACAGCTTACACCAATGTTACTTTTGTTGTCTGAAATACATTGTGCCACCTCTTACACTGGAATGCATTTTGGCTGCCAGAAATCTGATCTACTGAGATTTTTGAGGGATTATAGGATAAAGTCTGACCATGGACTAATGCTGGACTCTGTCCTGTCATCTGGATGTGAGTAACAGCAAATATAAAATGGGTCAGGAAGCTATGCCAAGTATCTCTGGGCACTAGTGGCATTTAAATGATATATATTAAAAATGCAAGTTTCCTTTTCTTTTTCTCTAGTATTTCCAAAGGTGATTCAGCGTAGGTGTAACATCATCTGCACATTGATCCATCAGTCGCTTGGAAGCTTCTGTCTTCACTTGTCCCATAAAATAGAAAGATAAATTTTTGTGGCTCTTTTTCTCAAGGAGCAAAAGAGGAGAAACTCACAAGAGAGTCTGGTATGTTAAGAGAGTTGTGAGTAAACTCTCATTCTGCTTAGTGGATCTTCCATGAGAGACAAAGACAACAAGACTTGCATAAATGTTAAAAAAAACGTATGGGCTACCTTCCAAAGCAAAACTCTAAGGTTACCAATTAAGAGTTCCTACAAGGTTGAGAGTCTTTTCCTGGGCTTTTAAAGTAGATCAAGAGTTTCAGCATTTGGATAAGACAGCAAACATGACCTTTATTTGAATAAAAGATACTGGTCTGTTAGGGAGCTTAAGAAGTAATTAAAAGTGAATGACCCTTCTCCAAAGGGCAGAATTAATTACAAAACAAGGACCTTCAGTGAAACAAGAATCCAACTTACTTTCCTCATTTCTGTGAAACACAGGATGGTATAGTTACCATCACTACTGTCATGAATAGGCTCTCATATGGTAATAAAGTGAAAGTACCTTTGAAATAATTATTTACATATCATTTTTAGAGCAGAACATAGAAGATACTGGGATGACTTTGTAAATTTATTTTATGGGCAATTTCACAGCCTTTCTCTCCTGTTGAGAATTTGATAATTGATATTGATTGTCTCTAAAGTGAGTGCAGGAGTGTGTGTAATGGTATTGCTATGGTCTATTTGCTTTACATGCATTGTAGCTAAGAAAATAAATAAAAGGCCCCATGTTAACAATTATGTCGCAGAGAAGATCACTTCTGCATTTCTGGATCACGGGAATATATTACTAAGCAGAGAGAAATCTGTAGTACCTCATATAAAGTGCCTACTCCCGCTTGAATGTCTGCTTTTAGACCCAGAGCGCAAGACCTCAGACAGAGCTATTCTAATCTGTGATTCTAAAAGACAAAAACCCAAACTGTAATGGACCTGGAACTTTCTTTAGAGGAAATCTTGACCCTCTTTTTTAACAGGAAACTGTATTTAGTGTAGACCTACAATATTACATACTGTCAGTATGTTTTGTCTGACTGATATGGCTGCCAACACACTGAAATGGAAGAGAATCTGAGTGAAGAATTGTTTTCTCCTGTCCTGAAAATACAGATGTAAAGGTCAGTGAAAAGTCAAGGATGACTTCTTGCCCCTCTATTTGCTTGTGTAATGGGAAGTTTTAGTGTCAATGAGTAGGAAGGAAGAACAGATACACCTGCTTCTGGCAGCACACTATGACTTGTATGTGGAAGTTACAGTTGTCTTTAGCTGAGCACTGGTTTTGTGGGACATGGCAGATCAGAGTCCTGAATTCATAGGGCCTGTGTGCCAAAAGTAAATGGGGCTTGCAAACAGATCAACAGGATGTTCCTATTTTATTGCATATGAATATTCAGCACATTTGCTACAGCTAATTTGTTTTGTCTATGTTACTCTTCTTGCTGTTGATTGTGTTAGAAGGTGGAAAACTGAGGAGAAAATAATTTGATGATTTTTTTTACCAATGTATTCTTATACAGTGTTATTGGCATCTGCATATCTGATTAGTTTTATTTCTGTTTGAAGTTTTAGAGGACCGAAAGCACTTCCTGAAGAAGGACTGTTGTCACAGTCCAGTAGTCTCTGACCAGGATGTTTTAAATATTGCATGTGTGGAGAGTGCAATATTTAATACCAAATTTACATGTTGATATTACATGGGAGTTCTGCTTCAGCAAAATGATACAAAATATGCTGGAAACACAATATGAAACTAATTACTCTTAGCAAAATACAGTAACTGTACTGGGCATCCCAAGACACCAGGAAGGAATACATGGGTTGAAGCCAGCTCACCCCCATTGTGCTCTGTTTTTTTTTTCTTTATCTCTACTTTTGCTAGTTATCTAGATTTATACTATATGTTGGGCTGAACCACTTATTTACTCCCCAGCCCCTGTGCGTGTCTGGCTAACTCAGGGACACATTTACACGCTTTTCATAACTTAGGGGGAAACACATCAGTTGATCCATTCAGCTCTTGGTAGCTGCTTTTCTAAAACAAAGGCCACCTTCCAGTCCTCTTTGTGTTGTGATAAAGGCGGATTCTTTGCAACAGCTGTCTGTGGTCGGTCACAGTCTGTGTTACTCCCCAAACTACACAGGCACAGCCCCCTCGCCCTTCTCCTCTGAGCCTTCTTCCATTACAGAAGTTTATTAGTCAGTCATAAGTATGCAAAATAATATTTTTTTCCTTTTTCTTCCAAATACTGAAATCACATGATTCATAAGTGTACCAGGTACCAAAGTGAACCAGATAGTAGCAAAATTCTCCACATTCTTCAAAGAACCCCTAGCTTTTCTACATCCACCTCTTTCTAGAGGATGTACGCGTGTAGTGTCCTGATTGAATGTCTGAACACGTTCCTGTTTATATTGATACAGAGTTCCCAATAGTATACTTCTGGTTGTGTCCTCGAAGAAACACCTATTTAACAAAGGCATGTAGCAGCTCACTACTGTAATGATCCCTCAAGAGGAATTTAATTTTTAATTAAGTGAAGTAGTGTGTTTATTCTTGCTATATAGCTGATTTATCAGGGTTGTGTTAGCTGTGTAGGGGAAAGAGGCTAAATTAAATACACCTTTAATGAGATGATAGGGAATTGACCTTTGCTGTCATCTGGAGGACAATACATAAACACAACTATTGTGGGAATTGTTCCAGAGAGGTTAGATAATATATATTAAAAGGCATCTTAAGTAGTGGCAGATTGGTGGGAAGAAATCTAATCCACAGGACTAAATGAGTTTCATGGAAATTGGTGAAGTTACCTTTAGATTATTAATGATCAGGTCTGATAAAGAATCTAGTGCAGCATAGTTTACTTTATCTTCAGGTCCCCTGATGTTAAAGTCCTTAGTAAAATATATGGTTTATCATAAGATCACTGTTCCTTTCCTGAATATCTTAGTCAGAAATTTGGGGGAAGAGCAGAAATAGCATGAAGAGGCTTCTAATAAAATTTTGCTTCAGTGAAGACAGTAGCAAAACTATCAATTATTTCTACAGGACAGAAATTTCACACATGATCTTCCTACTCCATCCCCAGTGCAGTACAATCATTATGCCAGAGCTTCATTCAGACAGGTAACAATCATTATTTTGTCAGTAAAGTCCTTTTACTGGGGAAATAGATCTGAGCATACATGTCTCACCAAGCATAAGGCTAGGGAATGAATTCACTCTATCAGTGTGCTGGCGACTCAAGGCAGAATGTATCTTGGCAAATCATTCCTGTAACAGCAATGAAATGATAAATTGACATGAATTTTTGACCACCTTTATGTCTGAAAAAAATGTAATTTGTGGGGTAGCTATTACATATTATACTTTGATGAGGGGGTCATATTTTATGATGAGGTTATATTGCTAAAAACATTTTAAAATATTCAGCTGCTAAGAAACAGAAAAAACCATTAAGTTCACTTACTGAGTGTTTTTGTGTTTTTCTTTCTGAAGAAATTATTGCATAAAACCAATATTAATAAATTACTCCTCTACCATTCAATCAGTAGAAAGAATGCTATTTCAGCCTTCATATTTTCTTTTCTTCCCTCTAACCCTTTGGATTACATGGGTATGAGGTCTCCACTCTGGGAACACCAAGGGGAATTGACCTCAGTGATTTTTTTTTCAGGTGACTCTGCCCTCATTTATGCCTTAGGCATCACTCCAGGGATGCAACTAGAAGGTAATTATCTAGACACTAGGGAAGGGAAGTTAATTAATTGGAAAGCAGTATTGAAATGCAGCCTTTATGAACTAGCATAAACATTTACCAGCTCTATGAAATAATATCCTTGAAAAGGCAGCTGCAAAAATGGCAGTTTTAAAGGGAAGCCCTTCAGATACTTCCTTATGGTTTTTATATATGCAACTGCCTATTGGCTTACAGATGTGAACCCGTGAAACCATACAAAGTAAAATTCCAGAGCAACTGTCTAATACTCCTTGTAGGGCTGAAAGTCAAATTTGTTTTAAGTATTTAGTTTATGGAAGAGTTTATGTGTTTGATAACTAGTAATTGAACTAGATCAGTACTGTTTTGCTTGGACTCTCTATGCTACATTGGGTGTGATCACCAAACCTTTCAGTTTCCTGTATCTTTTGAGCAAATTGCTCATAACTTTTTCACAATCATTTGTTTCCTACCTTGAGAAACTGAATCAAGGACCTTTCAAATTGTCAGAAGATACTAGGAGGGAGCCCTATTTAGATGAACAATAACAGGATCTTTTGGGAGGAAACTTTAGCAGGAAGCTCTTGTGAGAACTTTTGGCAGAAGGGCTGACAGAATTTTTTGGTAGGAAGTTTTGGCAGGCAGAAACAATGGAGGAACATAATTTATGACATTTCCATATTATCTGTGTGCCACAGAGAGTGTCCAAAGGAGGGCAGTGAAGATGGTGAATGGCCTTGAGGGGAAGTTGTATGAGGAGCCTCTGAGGTCACTTGGTCTGTTCAGCCTGGAGAAGAGGAGACTGTGGGGACACTTCATTGCAGTCACAACTTCCTTGTGAGGGGAAAAGGAGGACCAGTCACAGCACCCAAGGGAATGGCTTGAAGTTGTGTCAGCAAACGTTTCAGTTGGATGTTAAAAAAAGGTTCTTCACACACAGGGTGGCTGGGCACTGGAAGAGGCTTCCCAGGGAAGTGGTCACAGCACAAAGCCTGACAGAGTCCAAGAAGCATGTGGACAATATTCTCAGGCACATGGTGTGACTCTCAGGGATGGTCCTGTGCAGGGCCAGGAGTTGGACTTGATGATCTTTGTGGGTCACTTCCAACTCAGCATATTCTGTGAATATTGGGAACTGATGATCTTTGTGGGTCACTTCCAACTCAGCATATTCTGTGAATATTGGGAACTACTAACAGGAATTCTAGTCAGTCTTATGAACTTCTTATATATTCCAGTCTTTTAAATTGATCTATATTTTACAAAATTCTAATTAGAGTGCAATAATACTCTGAGAAATTACTCCTAATAAGGCTGGGAGGGGACAATCACAAGTGTTTTTATTTTATTTCTTGGCCTCTTAATGAATTCTATATAAACTATATCAGGAAAATGAATTTTTAAAATATTCATCTATGCAAATTTATTCATCTGTGGAAGTCAACAGGAGAACACTTTACGATTTTCAACATATTGCATGTAGTATCTTTTTAAAAGAGATTGTGTGAATAAATACATTGATGTTGCATGAGCTGGAAAATAATCCATGTATTTCACTTGTGTACAAATTTTATTTCATGTCTTGTGATTAAAGAGGTTAAAAAATAGTTTTCTTTCATTGCAATTCATAGAGGTTAAAAGTACAGTTCATAAATGCACTAAAATATGCTCTACAACAAACAGATTCACGTGTTTACCAAGCTGTACCTTTGTGTACCTTCTAGTGTAGATGTGTGCCTTTTTGCAATGAGTGACAATGTTGGCTTATGTTCCCCTTGTAATCCATTATAAACTGGGTATCTTTTCTGCTGAACTGCTGTCTAGGCAATCATTCCTGATCCTGTGTCATGCAATTTATTACTGTTGCCTCTATATGTGTACCCTTCCCTGCTGAACTGTATTACTTTTATCAGTCTGTTTCCCTATTTATCAAGATGGTATTAAATTCTAATGCTGTTCTCATAGTAGTGGCATGTTCCAGAATGATATCATGTATTGATTTAGTGAGAATAATCTCTCTTTTACCTTTCAGGTCTCTCTTAGGTATATATTATCTAATACAAATATATTAATTAAGACCAAATAAAAACCCCTGGAAAACCACATTTAGTATGACTTTCCATTTTGATCATAAAGTAATAAAATTCAACTTCTGCTAAGTATTTTCCAGCCAATTTTACAATCTATTATATTTTTCATGTAATACTCTTGTCTAGACCAGGCTTCCTTAGCCTATTCGTAGGAAAGTCATGTGATAAAGCGTCAAAATATTACTAGTCTTGGGAAAGAGAAGAGATGACTACTGTGAAAAATGGTCCTGGGAAATCTTACCAGGTTACTGTGAAAATTGATTTGATGTCTTTTATCTCTGAAAAACCCATATGTGCTCTTCTTCATAACTCTTTCAATTGGTTTGCCCATTCATTTCTGGACTAAGGTCATTATGCACTGAAAGGGACCCACAAGGATCACTAAGTGAATCCATTAAGGGAACGTCCTGTAGGAGGCTGAACCCACAGCCTTGGTGGTATTAGCACCATGCTCTAACCAACCGAGGTAATCTCAGGGCTGATGGTTCCTCAGCTCCCACCACATAACTCTCTGTAGAGATAAGTCTGTGTTATCTGCTACCTCACTTGCCTACTTCTGCAAAAAAAAGTTAATGTGTCTGAGATTGCCTGACTCCATTTATCAAATTTGAAATTTGAAATTCTTTGGGTTTAGCCATTCAAAATCAATTAAGCTCTATAAATACCCTGTAATCTGGAGCTGCACTACTTATCTTTTTCTTCTCTCTACAGTTTTTTTCTTTTCCCTAAGAAAAAAATAAAAAACACCCTTCCCCCCAAACCAAACTCAAACAAACAAAATAACCTCAACAAAACCCCCCAACATGGAAACACATATATATTTGTAAACATTCCATATATTGCATTTCTATTGCCTTATGAAAATTGGAGCCTTTATTATTACTAGGTTATATTAGTAATTTAACATAATTTTCAGATATAAAACATGCAGCAAAATAGCTGTGAAATGATGAGATCTACTGTGAAATTGTGCCATTTCATACTCAGGAATGCACTCATCTTATCACAACAAGAGGGCAGCACTGCTGAATTGAAATATTGTTTTACTGTTGATGAAGCTCAGCCTTATCCTATTAATCCATTTCCAGTTATCTCACAGAGAAAAGGTATTACACAGAATCCTCAAAGATTCTATGCAAAGAAAGCAGAATTATTGCCACATACTTGCCAAGGAAAAAACTGCAAAAGGCTTTGAATATGTAAAGGACTTTAAAAATGTTAAAGGTTATCGCTGTAATATGAGCATAGGTTCTGTGTAACTGATAGCATTTGAAGGGCTAATAGGATGCAGTCTTTTGTAATAGCTGAGTGTCTAGTACATAGCTTGGGTCTTACTTGAAAGATGATTTGAGGTTCAGGACTTGTATTGGGACTTTCAAGATCAGCATTGTTTCTGCGAAAACTTGGGTTTTCTTGTAGCATTACTTACCAACCTAATTTTAGACAATGTCAAAGAATACATTTTCAATGTTATATACAGTAACTACTTCAGGAGTATTTTATAAAGATATTATTGAGATTTTTATTAGGATCAGGATCATCCATTTACCATTTCCACTGAAATGTGAAATATTTGCAATTGTCAGTGTACTGTATGTATCCTAATAGCCTGGTGTTTATGCTGTAAAATAACAGATCATGGGGTTTGCCGCCATCCCCCCCTGTAAAACTCCCAGAAACATAAACTTTCTGTTTGCCACTTTGACTGTGTTCTTAGCCTTGTTTTCAAAGGAAACATCCCTACAGAACCGTGGTATCAATTTGCATCTGCATCCTTTAGTCTGGTGGACAACTTAATCCCCTTGGAAAGAATGCTGGAAGGCTTGAGGGTTCATGTCTTACATCCTAAATGTTCACCTTGAGTGTCTGTCCTCCTGCTGGGTGCCAGGAGGTGCTGGGTGGTGTTGCAGGAGGGAAGAGGTGGCTGGCAGGGCACCTGTGGTCTTGGGCCATGTGGGCTTTTTGCGCAGCCAAGGAGTAAGACAGATGGACGTGGGTGGGAGCTGGGGATGGCAGTGGTGTAAAGCCGATTACACTGAGGTTCATCCAACAGTGGATCAAAAAGGTGTAAGTTCTGCTAGCTTTTCTACACTCAGGACTAATTGTTGGAATACTATTTTATCATCTTTGTTACTGATATATAATTACATTGCAGGATTAAACTGTTAGGTTTTCCCTATTAGATGTTTAATCTGCTACTTATTGTATATATTCATTAAAAGACAGATCTCTGTGATGTTGTGAGTTTCTCTTAAGAATAAAAGCAGCTTTTTTATTTTAAGAAAAAAAAGAGTTTTAACTTTGCTTGTTTTACCCTTTGACTCTCTTTTGGTCACGGCTGTTTATTAATCTAAAGGAATATAGGGATTATCTTCTCCGTAATACTGATGTGCCAGTTCTGGTGTGTCTAGAGGCAACATTTGAGTGACATAATTGAACTTGGTGCTGAGACTGTTTTAATGACATTAATTTTAATTATACACAGTACATTATAATTACATAGACTGAGGCGGAGGGGCTCCCATCTATTAAGATCTTCTGCAATGCATTTGCATAATGGGACCTATTTTTGTGTGCAGTGTTACACTTTTAGATAGCTTCATTACTGGTGGAAGGTGGGTTTCTTTTTTAAATTTCATTTACATTTGTGTTTGTACCAATCACATTTGAAAACCGCCTGACAGCCTTCATTCCTCTGCACTGAAAAGATGCGTTTTAAACAAAATAGTAGAATTAAAGGAAAAATTAAAGAAGTTTCTTGTCTGATTGTTTCTCAGTTCCTGTACAAGACAGGTCTTTCAAGGAGTCAACTGGGAAAGCAATTAAAGAGTTTTTGTAAGAGTTGGAGACCACTCGTGTAAAAGATGAATAATTCCCTACCTCTTTGTTCACCAGAAAAGCTGCATGGCTATGATCAAATGTATGTTAGAAGTGACACATACTTACCAGTAAATATAGAGATTTCCCAAAGGGGCCTTCATCTCTGCACCCTTCTTAGATCCTATTTTTATGTCCCTGCTGTAGGACATGTACCTTCTTGCGTGCAGTGTGGTAGCTTTCCTGGAGTCCCTGAAAAAGTCTCAGTCCATAGCTGTGTCCTGTTCCATCATCTTCATGGCACCCAAACCATGCAGGATAACTAATTTCCCTTTGTAGGACCACTATGATAAAAGGCTGGCACAGAGCTGGTTCTCCCATCAACACCAAGGTTACTGGTGTTACCAAACACTGGTTGGGCTCAAAGCCTTATGCCTCAGCCACAGAAGAGCTGCTGCTGCATAATTTGCCATTTTGCGACACTGTTTGGTTACGATGACTCTGTCCCTTTGCACTTTGATGTGTGCTTTGGAGATAGATAGCGCCTTTAATTTTTGAAAACATTAACTTTCTGATACATTCACAGCTGTCATTTACTTCTGCTGTCTTTAAGCGTTTCCTAAACACCTGTCACTCTGATAGTACATTAATTCACCAACCCTAATCTCTATACCTTTTTCTCTCGTAGAACAATATTTCTTTCCTTGAAATTCCTTTCTTATGGGATTTGGGGGATTTTTTTTTCCTACTGAAAACTTTCACTCTGAAGTGAGTTACTTGCAATAGTAAATACATCAAGGAACAAAATATATTTTGTTTTGGAAAAGCTATCTCTAAAGTAAATGAATGTTTAACTCAAGGGAATTAATTTTTGAATGTCTCTAATTAGCAGTCTGGAATCTGGACCATAAGTAAACATCTAAATATACCTGCATGATTCAGTAATTTATATTTGGTCTTTGAAAAGAAACACAGCATTTGATGAAGGCTGGGGCACAATCAGATGGACTAACCCATCTAATCTAATTAACTACCCCATACAACATCCTCTCTTCTATTTTCTCCTTCCAAGTGGATATTTCCCTCTGGCATTTCAGATGACTGCTTCTTCCATCTATCTTTGACCTAAATAACTTTGTGCAGAACTAGTGAGACAGTAGTCACACAGGTAAACTGGTATGTAGGGCAGGCAAGGAGACATAATTCTTAGTATAGCCAGAGATAGTAATGGTTTACCTTGAATCAGAAATAGATACAGCAATTTAGTCTGTAAATTCCGAGAATACTAAACTGCTTTTATTAACACACCAAATTACAAAGCTGGCGAGATGTTTTCTAGTGACACTTTATTGACAGTAAACAATTAATGGAAAAATCAATTTTTGCCTCTTTTGAAAATCTTGGTTTTGGCACTTTCTAATGTTTCATAAATAATTCAATATTTAATAAATTCAATATTTATTTTAATTAGTTCAATATTTAATAAAAAAAAGCATGCTAGTTCTAGTGCAATCTGAAGCAAAATGAATATTTCCAATGAAAAAAAATGAAATATTTAAATTCAAATTGGTTTAAGAAAATATTCATAGGCAATTTTCCCTAGTTCATTGCTGACTTAGTTATAATTTGTGTCCCTTTCTCCTTTATCAGCCACACTCCCTGGAGCACTATATTTTGCATTATGCAGTGTGTTTTTTCTCTGGCCAAGCTCTGCATTGTGAATCATAAGAACCACATCACTATTGATGCATTTGAGGAGAGACAATTTCACCATATAGTCTGGCCCAGATAGAAAAGAGGCCTCACACCCATACAAGGGTATTGTGCTATCAGAAACACAGCTAATGCTGTCCTTGTTTAGGAAACACTTGCTTGAACAAATCTGGAATTGAATTTAATTTTGGAACTTCCACCCTTTAAAATGCATTTGTATTCCAAAATGTGATCATAATTTGGGAGACTTGACCTGTTGATGTGACTCAACTTTTTTTCAAGTAGAGTCAGTCATAAATCATCATCATAAATCATCTCTCTCTCTCTCCCTCCTCCTCCCTCCCTTCCCCACTCTCTTTTTTATTTCTTTCAATCTCTTTGCTTCACATTTACTGATAAATAAAATCTGTTATTATTGACTTAAGCATATGGACTTGTTTGCATCTTAATTCAGACAGAGGAATCTCTCACTAATGGATCATACCACTTCTCCCCACTTACTGGGAGGGGACAGTAAGGAGGGGAGAAAACAATGGAAAAAACCCCAAAGCAAGAAAAAGATCAACTACCATAATGGGTTAAAAATAAAGACCTGATTTGGAGAAAGCTAATGACCAATTAAAATAAGTATATCATGTGAGTAGTGGGAAAGAAAAAGACATAAAACCAACATCTATCCTCCTCCTTTCCCAAGCTCACTGCTCGCTTTCCCTTAAGACCCTCGTCCTTCCCCCTCTCTGACACTGCAGATCACATTCAGCTGCTTCAGTGAGGCAAGGAGCAGCACTGATTGGTGGTCTATCAGGACATGGTGGTTCCTCTCTGCTGTTCCTTCCTCCTTACACTTTCTTTCTGCTCCAGTGTGGGCTCTCCATGTGCTGCAGAGAGTACCTGCTCCACCACACAAGGCATGACCCTATGCTCCCACTTCATATACTGTAACGATGATTCATGCTTGGGTTTAGCTGGAAGTGAGCACTTTTGTAGCCTGTTCAGCACTATCTCTCAAGCATTCTGCATAATAAAATTGTGCCAGTTCAACTGCTAATATTTAGCCCAATTTTAAAAAAGAGTACGGATTTTTATAAAATGAAACCATTATTAGACTGTCTTTTGAATTCAGACTTAACAGTTGCAACTGTAGATATGTAAGTGCATGTAATATATTTGTTACAAGAAAATGTTCTATACCATGGTCACAGATTGGTATCAGGGCTGGCACTGTTTAACATCCTTGTTGGTGATATGGACAGTGGGACTGAGTGCACACTCAGCAAGCTTGACTACAACATCAAGCAGTATGGTGTGGTTGATGCTGGAGGGACCTTGACAGGTTTCAGAGTTGGGTCTGCGTGAATCTCATGAAGTTCAACAAGGCCAAGTGCAAGGTCCTGATTTGGGTCAGGGCAATCTGAAGCACAAAAGAGCCTGGGCAAA
This sequence comes from Hafferia zeledoni, assembly GCA_035583235.1. Classification (NCBI taxonomy): domain Eukaryota; kingdom Metazoa; phylum Chordata; class Aves; order Passeriformes; family Thamnophilidae; genus Hafferia; species Hafferia zeledoni. The sequence goes on along the minus strand of JAWWEV010000134.1, from coordinate 48,677,164 downwards.
AAATGTGTCAAGAGCAGCCTGGCCAAGAAGGACTTGGGGGTGTTGACTGACAAGAAGCTCAGCACATCTCAGCAATGCACACTCACAGACCAGTAAGCCAACTATGTCCTGGGCTGTATCAATGGAAATGTGACCAGCAGGTTAAGGAAGCTGATTCTACCCTCTCTATGCTGCTCTTGTGAGACCCCTCCTGGAGTACTGTGTCCAGCTCTGGGGCCCCCAACACAAGGAAGATGTGGACCTGTTGGAATGAGTCCAGAGGAGGCCATAAAGATGTTCAAAGGATTGAAACACCTCTCCTATATAGACAGGCTGAGAGAGTTAAGGCCATGCAGCCTGGAGAGGAGAAGCCTGCACGGAGACCTTATAGCAGCCTTCCTGTACCTGAAGGGGGCCTACAGGAAACTGGAAAGGGACTTTTTACAAGGGCATGTAGGAGTAGGACAAGGGGGAATGCTCTTAAGCTTAAGGACGGTAGGTTCAGATTAGATTTTAGGAAGGAATTCTTTCCTGTGAAGGCAATGAGACACAGGAATAGGTTGCCCAGAGAAGTTGTGGATGCCCCATTCCTGAAAGTGTTCAGGGCCAAGTTGGATGGGGCTTTGAACAACCTGGTCTAGTTTGAGAGTGTGACCTTTTATGGCAGAGGGTTTGGAACTACATAATCTTTAAGGTCCATTCCAACACAAATCATTCTATGACTCTATGACCCTTTGTGCATGCTGCCCTCGAACACAATGCTGCAGCTCTCTCCAAAATCCTATAGGATGATTCTTTGCTCAGTACTCTGGAATGTGCTTCGTAAATTATATGAAGCCAAAAGGTATCTCTCCTTTACCATCAACAGGTCCTATTACTAGTCATGTGCAGAGTTTTGTTCATGTTGTGGAAAGTGGTTGATACAACATGAAAAATATGTGCAAAAATCTCACACAGCAAATAGGATACTTATAAACAAAGGAAAAAAATTGCATTGAAGACTAGGAGGGCTGGATGGTCTGAGTCACAGAGCACAGAAAAATTAAAAAATTAGAAACAGAGTGAGTAATAGAAAAGAAGAATAAAATAATTTCATCAAAAGGAAAAGATTCCTGGTCTTTATCTGAAGAGATTCAAACCCAAAATAGAACATGAAGAAAATATGTTTGCTCTTTTTCAGATGAGGTCCATCGTTTTAGAACACTGGGCACCTGAGCCTTCCCTCCTTAAGATCCAGGCCCTGAGTGCACATCCATCCCTTCTGCCTGCCAAAAATGGTGCGCCAGAGAAGGTGATGTTACATACTCTCATACAAAAGGAAAGTTAAAATTTATTTTTACCTTATTTTCTTAATATTTGAATAGCTTCTACAATTACACAACTGCCTTGAATGAAGATAGAACTGTGCTTCTGTTTACTGTCGTCCCCAAGAGGGAGAAAGACCTTGAAACAACTATTTCTACCAGAACAAGGGCTAAAGCTCCACGTTGCTTGCCTCTTGCTGAATACATGTTTCCATTAGATTTCCGCCAAATTATATACACATATTCCTTTGTCACAGCCTGGAATTAAATACTAATTTGATTTCAGCAAGTAAGTCATGGGTTGTGCTGAGGCAGTATTTAATCTGCTGCTCTCTTCAGGATGATTTGCCACCCTGAAAATAAAGTTGGAAAGATTTTGTTTTCCCCTTGACTTTGTTTGTTTTATTCTTCCAGATATGTTTTGCTCTTGCCTGTGCTGCAGTCTGAATAGGAAGTAAGAACATGAGTTAGCTCAATTTGCAAACCTATGAATCTGAGTTTTATTTTGTTGCTTTGCATTTGCTTATACAGTTTGTAAGACTGATAGCTCTGATCACTGAAGTGTTCTGAGCAGACAATCAAATCTGCAACTTTCATTTTACAATCTCAATTAAAACTCTGTATTCCCAATCAATTAAAGGATAAATAGAGATGTGCTGACTCATTTGGAAAATTAATGGTGTTGGCAGTAAAGGAGAGTGGACAGAGCAGGTGTTTAATGTCTGCCCTTGAGTAACTAAGCCACTAAAGCTAGGGCTGGATTCAAGATCAGGTATAAGATTTGAAACAAAAACATTTTCTGGTACAGTAGCTCACATCAGTCATATTCCATTACTCACTTGGTTTCAAGCCACAGTGCCATAACAATATTTTTCCAGATGGGGAATGCCTGAGCTGATTATTTTGGAAAACAACTTGCCTGAGGATATTTTCTCATTGCCTGCATGCAAGGAAGAACATTACATATGATTTATGTAATAAAACCTATACTCACCCACACAAAAATCGACATTAAAAAAAGAGCAGTTTTCTTCAGCAGTATTTTTCTCTTATTCAAATTTCAAAATAGTAATGTGTTTCTGGAAAAAAGCTAAATTTGCAAGCCATGCTTTGATTAGTCCTACTGGAAATCAGTTCAGTAAGATTTTACAAGATCCAAGCAGGAAATGATGGTTTGCTCCATAAAACATAAGAAATTGAAACCACAAACCCCCCAACAAAACAAACAAACACTCCCCCTGCAGCCCAATAGTTCCGAACTGGGATAAGATAATTTCTCCAAAAAAAGTAAGAAACACAAACATTTTACTATGCTCCCAAAGAACATGAATTGAAGACAATTCAAACATTATAGGAGATCTGACATAAAGGTCCAGATCCAGCAGTTATTTTGGTTATTTATACAAAGTGAAATATCTGTAAGACTAAATAATTGTTGCAGTGCAAGTTAAGGATGTTTGTCTGTCATGTCCTAGGAGGTGTCCACAGATACTCACCCTCTTCTGTCCAGCAGCTCAAACAGGGAGGATTTGAAAAATCCCCTGTGAGCAGCCAAACTGCTGCCGGGTACTACTTCACCTGGGCCATAGTGGAGTGAGGCTCAAGTCTAGTCACTAGTTCAGGCAGGCAAAAAATGTGCTCCTCACATTTTGGAGGCATCTGGATGCTAGGTTTTAATGTAGTGCTTAGGGGCATAGTTTAGTGGTGGACTTGGTAGTATCAGGTTAATGGTTGGATTTGATGACTTTAAGGGTCTTTTCTAACCAAAATGATTCTATTCTTCCATTTTGGGGTATCCTGCTGTCAGTGTATTGTGAAGAAGACCAAGCTGTCCTAAAAGAAGGATTGTAAAAACTGATGCCACAAAAAAACCCAAACAAACAAACAAACAAACAAAAATCTCATTTTTTAGAGCTCTCTTTCCCTGATGAAAATCCACAATGTCAAGAAGTTCACAAATGGGCATAGTTGCTGTCCTTGGAGTACAGGACTCAAAACAGAGTAGAATTAATGCAATTTACATGCCTTTATAGCTTAGTACAAATTCCTAGCCAAGTACAAAATTTTAGAAATGGAAATATTTATCAAGGCTATTGGTGGGGATATTTGCTGAGACTAATCTTCAGGTACCAACTATATCAATACAGTAAAAAGGACACATTATGCAAATACACTAGGGTGCAGTGTCCTGTAGGGGCACTGAATGGGTGATGTTCTCCCCCCAAAAAACACCAGTGCCCTGGGCAGTGACACTAAATTCCTGCCAACCACATGATGCATTGAGTCACCAACACTGCTCTAAAAGGAACAAGGACAAAGAAATCCTCATATGTGCCTTGCTAAAACACCACTGCTTCAGTGCACTATCTCACTGTTACGCCATATCTGGAGTCCTTCGCACATGCTGAAGTGAGGACACATTTTCCTTTTAGCACATCCTGTTGGCTTGCACACAGGGAAATGAGAGAGACAAGTGGTAAGAGAACCAGATAAAGTGCATAGATACACTTTAAAGAACTTAGGATTTATTCACCACAGTGTGAAAGAATGGTGGTAACCTTGGAAGGAAAACACATCTGCAAGGTTATAGCAAAGAACATAAGAGATTATAAAAAAATATGATGCAGGTTTACATTCCAAGTGCTCTACAAATAGCTCCTATAATCCAATGAATTCATGCTTTTTAATAAAAGGATGGTTATGTCTTCTAGCAGCTAATAATAGAGATGTTGAGAAACATCAGTAGCCTAATTTAATTTTAAGTTGTTAAATTTTTGAAGTGAATGATACTGGCACCTATTAGCAAAACATTCCTGAGGGATTGCACCTGTGCATCATCACTAGAAGATAGTTTTTCATAACCCTAGACCTGATATGTGTGGCACAGGCATGCAGATATAGAGGATCCCTTTCCTGAAGGAAATAGAGAAATTTTAGCTAAAAATTCCAATTTAAAACTGGAACTATCAGTTAGGAAATAGCACTGCATAGCCCTTTCTTATTGCTTTATGCAAGTTATATAATGGGCTCCATCTTTGGTGACCCACCAAAATATTTCATCAGTGCTGCAACTACAATGTCTCATGATAAAAGTATCCTGATTGAGAGATCTGGTGAATACAAATAAAGAGGAAATGTGAGCATCTAAGCATTATTTGTGGTGAAATAGTACATTTTCCAAATTTTGATGGTATGGATACTTTTCTAGCCATGGAAAAGCATTTTCTTTGGCAAAACCCCCTTTTCCTGTCAAATTCTAGTTACAAACAAATAAATTTTAGCAGCTGTAACTGCAGAACAGTTTGGCAGAACACCTTGCTCATTGCCTGATACTCTGCATATCTGCATTGCTTTCATTGCAAAGTCCTAAATGTTTCACTTGGGCAGAGACTTCCAACAAGAAAGGTTAATCAAATTAGGAGAACAGATTGCAGGAAAACAGAATGAATGCACCAGCCACATATGATTAAATTCTGGTTTAGAGTTTGCTAGGACTACTGACAGTAGTGTCCTCATCCTTATTTAGCTGTAGCTTAGCGGACACTGGCTGTTGTTGCTTCAGTGATACAGATGCTTTTATAAAAACCTCATTAAATTTAGGGTGTTTAAGGTAACTTTTTTTGTGTATGGAAAGGCCTTCCATAATGGCTCTCAAAGGGGTGCTGAGTTAATTCTATTTTGAAAAAAGACACCTCAGAAATGTAAGTAAGTTATGAACATGTCATCTAAAAATTGTGGGACTTTCTTGCTCCTAAAATAAGGAAACATAATTTTTACATACTGAATTTAAAACAAGATATGATTCTGCAGTTCCTGGAGTCTAGTCTGCAAATAAAAAAAAATAATTTCCCTTGGTGCATATATTTAATAAACCAAACAGTATAAACAGAATTGCTAATGGAGGTCTCCAAGCCTGACGAATTCATCTTTGAAAGTGACTTTTTTTTCCCTTGAAAAAAATTAGCTGAAGAACACTAGCCTCATTCTCCATTAATCAGTAGTTCTAAACACCATGGGGAAAGGACAGTTTCCCTCCAAGCTCCTGTGTGTATGGCTTCCCTGGCAGTCTGCAGACTCCTCCTACTGCCATCACCCACACAGCTTTACCCAGCTCATACAGTTTCAGTGTTTTATTCTAGGTCATCAGATTCAATTTTGCCCATTGTTAGCTTTGTTGAAATGAACTAGGTTGTCCCTCAGGATAGTGTGCATGCTGAGTTATTAAAAATTTATAAATAATATACATTTACACACGAAAGCCTCAAATTTTGTTTTGTTTGTTGTTTTTTTTTTCCTTTTAAATTTTATTTTAAAGTGCAATATTACTGTTCAGTATAGCTTATGGGTTCCTGGGGTGGGACTGTATATTTTAGCTCTCCCATATTTCTTTTTCTTTTCCTGGCAAAGACGGTCTTTCCAAGTCAGGTAGATTAATTTATTTTCTTAGCCAAAGGAAAGCATCATCTAAATTTTAAGACAAAAACTACTGCAATTCAGGACTGCAAAAAGTCATTAAACCAAACCTACCCAGCAAAGAACACACATGACAATGAATGGGGAAACATGCCATGGAGCTTCTGACATGTCCTCCTTCACATAAGAACCTAATTACTCTTTTTCTGGTGCTGTTGCTGCACTTAGTCTGCCACGTTAAGCTGGGGTAAGGGACACACTCTCTTGGGTGATTTTTTGTTGTGTTTGTTGGTTTATTTGTTTTTTAATGATTCATTAGTATTGATGATTTTGTAATATAAATCTGATTTTAGTTGGCCTTTATGTGTGGAAGGATGTGATAAGGGATAAATGTGATTACCTATCACAGTATAAGCCCTGTTCTCAGTAAGGTTAAGAACCTACTGGTTTTCTATACCCCCATGAACATTTCTTAACGGAAAGAGTCCTCTCCATGCTTATAAACTATGTTGTCTGATCTTTTGGCCATAAGATTAACACAGGTGCTGCTGATCCTTCTCTCTCTGTCTGGAAGTCACTAGAGGTGTACTCCCAAGCTCTGTACCAGCAGATGTTTAAACACATACAGCTAGTGAAACAGTTATTTTAAGCCTGTAATACGTTAACGGGAATTGTACCAGGCTCTAAAGGATAGGAGACAGTCATTGCTAGCTCTGCACTGTGAGCCATATGCCAAAACTGTAGAATTAGATATTTTTACAGATGTCCAATCCTTGCACTGGGAGCAAGAAGAGGTACAATGTTTATGATACAAGGACAACATCAAGGTTAAAATGCAATTACAGTCCTAAAGGGATTTGAACAAAATCCCAGATCTTAAAGACTGCATACTTATTTATAATTACTTCTGCCTTTACTTGCATTATAAAGTATTTTAAAGAGAAGCTGAGATATCATTCTCTTAATGTGTGACTGACAACAATGGCCCATTCTTTGCCCTTTTTTTTAGATCTTGGCTTACTTTTCTTAGGAAAAAGTGGTGAAGATACTGCATAGGTTAGGTTAAACTAAAGCAAGGGTTTTAAAACAGAAAGTCTATAATGTCTTTGGCAAAGTTTTTTGTCACCATCTTCTGTCTTAATACCTGAATGGAGGTTGAGTCCACTGCTCAGGGAGGGAGACAAACTTCTCAGGATGCAAGAGGAAATTCTTGACACATGGATTTCTGGAGTTTTCACGTGATTCTATCATATTTGTATCTTTCAATATCAAATTCCCCCAGAACTAGACAGTGCACCGCAATGAATAGAATAAAATCCACAGCTTTTAAAAACAGCTAAAGTAGTTAAGAGAATCCTGAATATCTTTAAGCATATTACTCACTGTCTTTTTGCATTTTATGGGACTTTGAATTAGATGGATAAGTTATCTTAGGGGTGCTTTTTATGTTTATATATTAAAACAAGTATTGTACTTTAAATACTTTGTATGGTATTTAGAAGTAAAAGGTATATAATTGACCCTGATGGAAGTATAAGTTTTTATTTAAAGAAAAGTTTATTTAAGTCTCACTGCTTTCATCGTGTCTTTGTCACTATTCTTAAACTAATCACAAACCAAAATCCTGGATTTAAGCAATGGAATCAGAAGAGAAACAATCTAATATTAACAGCTTAAATTCAGAAACTCTAAAATTTTAAACAAATTAGAAAAAGGAAAATATTATGAAGATGAAAGAAGACTCACTTAGTATTGGAAAAAAAGAATATGTGAGAAATTACCATAACACAGTATGGCTGCAGACAGTTGAGAAAGTGCTGCATTTCCTCAAATTAGGTAAACTGTACACAGGTATAACTTTGTGGATATTTATGTTTAATTTTCTTGGAAGGAAAGACAAGTATTTATTCATTTATTAAGTGTTATTTTCCCATTCACTTCTGCCAAACACATGCCCTGTCTACATTATGCTGGTTCTCGTTTCTAATTAAATGTCTAATTTGATGATCCTGATATTATCATGTAATTGAATTCCTATGTCACTTTTTTCTGATTATGAAGTAGAAGACATCTTTTACAAAAGAAAGGTTTGGTTTTGGTTTTTTTTCCTCAACAGTACAAAGATTTTAAAAACATTACTTTCTTCTCAATTTGAACTTTTGGAAAAGAAGTCTATTAAAGAAGCCTACCAATAAAGCAATTTTCTATTGATTCCTGTTGGTTTATGATTGCAGATGGTCTGTGCTCTGGTAATATTTTCAGTCTGGTTTCATCTATTGAAACCCTGTGAAATGTCAGAATGAAACTGTTACAGTCCAGCTTTTCTATTCCTAAAACCTGAATCTGTTACTGATTCTTTTAAAGTTAGGTACCTATTATAATTATCCAAATAATGTGACATACTTAAATGAACTGTCACTCAGCAAGTTTTTCATCAATCGTCTCCACCTGCTAAAATTCTGAGGAGAAAAAGAGAAATAGAAGAAATAGTAGAGCATAAATCTCACTGAATCTTCATGTAAAGACAAGGAAGTAATGGTTTTACAACAAACTCCAAATCAAAGTATCATCATATTCCATGTTGTCTGATGAAAGTAATATTAGCTACAAAATGGAAATATTTTGATACTTAATGAGAAGATATATTTTGTTCTAATAATCCAGAGGTCTCTGCATATTGTCACCAGTCTGAAATGTATGAATCCATAGTTACCCTCACAAATCATTCCAATTTCCTTCTGCCTTGAATGCTGGTAATAGCCTCTCTGGGAATCCATACTGAACACAGAAGGAAGGATCTTGGCAGCTTTTGTAAAGAGGATGAAGTTTGCATTCTTTGGGCTGAAGGTTTCAGCCACTTCGACAGAATCTCCACTTCTAACCTTGCTCTGAATGAAGAAAAGTTTCCAAATACCTGAGGCAGGAGGTCCTTTGGAGACTGCAGGTAGACAGTCCCGCTTCCGTACCTTTCGTCCCATATATCAGCCTTTCTGGTTTTCCATCAGTTTCACTTGCTCACAGGAAAGAACTACACACATTTCTTCAAGTTTTTGTGGATTCCCTTTAACACGCAGAGATTCTAGGGACTATAGTTCCAGGCTGACAAAGATGTAGTTTGTTATAGACACCTTAAATGTATGTAATAATGAAATGCTTCTAATTTCCTGACTTCGGTTAATGAGGAGAGATAAATCTTATGTGATGCCATTTATCATTACTTGTAAAACCAGTGTCATAGAATCATAGAATAGTTTGGTTCAGAAGGGACCTTAAAGATCATCTAGTTCCAACTCCCCGTGCTGTGGACAGGAACACCTTGTACTACATCAGGTTGTTCAGAGCTTCCTCCAACCTGGCCTTAAACTTTTCCAGGGATAGGGCATCCATAACTTCTCTGGACAACCTGTTCTTGGCTCTGCTCCATACAGCTGGAAGTAGTCTCACATGCACACTGCCTGCATATTAATCTGGTCTTCCAAAGAAGGTATTTTGCTGTGCTTTGAAGAACTGGTGAAGGGAAGCTGGTATTGCTCAGTTGTTTATTTAAACAAACAAACAAACAAACAAACAAAAAACCCCCGACAAAGAACTAGGCATAATTTACAAAACCTACATCTTGAAAAAATTATCAGAGAAAAATCACTTAAAAACCTAAGCATATGGTTTGAAACTCTGCATTCCATAGTGTTTTCATTAATGTTTACATTTTCATAGAAATTGTCTTAATAAAATTTTCTCCAATCCCTAGCTACACATACATATCATAAAATCATTGGGCTGCTACAGTGTTCTACTTAGGCTGTTTCTCAGCATTTTAGTAATCTCTGGAGCAAGAGGATCCACATGTGCTGTCTGATCAGATGATTGTTATGAGCCCTCAACGCAGTACAGCTATGAGAAAGGCAAATGTTATCTTAGAGTATAACAGCTGAGGTATATCAGCAGAAATAAGACAGATATTAAAGTACTCTCCAATGGTGCCAACCTCATTCACTGCAACATATTTTAGTTGCCTAAAGTCAGTGAAGGACAGAGTGAACTTTCAACAACCACAGAAAATGATGAGATAATCCTGAAAACAAACACTTTCTTAGTCCATCAAAAACAAAACCAGAAGGGGATTACTCCCTTAAATAATTGGGAGAAATAAATGCTGGGAGTGGGGAAAAAACTATTTGAAAATCAGACATTATTAACATTAAACCAAATGTTTTAAAATAATGTAAAACAGACTAGAAAGTTAAAGATCAATGTAAGCGAGCTTTTGGAAGAGCCCTTCAGTAGGAGAAGAGATCAGGGACCAGTCCCTTAAAATCAGACCTTGGCTTTATCAGAAACAGATCCTGTTCTTTCTAATATGCCTTTGTACTTTTCTGCCTCAAACATTCTTATGAACTGTCAAGGTCTTCCAACTATTTAACGGATAATGGTCTCAAATCAATTACTGAAGTGCTCCACTGCTAACCTACTGCCTGACCTTTCCCAGCAGAGGTTCCTGATGCTTCCTTTTTCACCCATTGCTTAACTACATTATAACTCTACTCTCAGACCTCAAATGAACCAGTCTTTTCCAAAATAGGTTTATAAAAGATCAGATTATACTTAAACTCACTATCTAGTTAATGCAGTGAGATTATAATCAAACCCAGATACAAGACAGACCGCAGGCACCTCTCTTGATCTTCATGACCTCTCAAAGATGATTGTGAGCAGTCTAGCTACGGTGTCTGCCAACGCTGTCTCAACACTCACGGATGTATCCTGTCAGGATTTATGGACTTGTGGATGCCTAACTTGTCCATTCTCTAACAAATCCTCCTTGACCAAGAAAAAATCCTTTACCTTTGTCTCATGGGTCAGTGAAGACCCATGCAGAGAAGGCATTCAGTAACTGCCTTCTCTGCATAATGGGCCCACATTATCCTTATTATTTCTTATGCTATTGATGTATTTGAAGAAGCTCTTCTAGTTTCCCTTGACATTCTTGGCCAGATTTAATTCCAGATAGGCCTTGGACTTTCTTGTCTCATTTCTACTTACTCTTACAATCCTTCTATATTTATTCCAAGTGTCTTAAACCTGCTTCCAACTCCTGTGTATTTTCTGCTTACCCTTGAGCAGTATTAGGAGTTCCTTATTCATCTGCACATGTGTCTTGCCTCCTTTACCTGATTTCTTGCTCATTGGGATGCATTGTTGTTGATCCTGGAGGAAGTGAATTTTGAGTAACAACCAGCTCTCTTGGACCCCTCTTCCCTTTAGGACCTGTTTCCAAGTGATTCTTCAAAGAAGATTCTTAAAGATAGTAAAGATAGCTCTCCTGAAATCCATGGTTGTAATCTCACTTTCTGCCCTGCTTCCTCTTTGCCCAATACTGAACTCCATGCCATGGTCACTGCAGCCAAGGCTGCCCCCAACCTTCACATATCTAACAAGGCCTTCCTTCCCTGTTTGTTAGTATAACGCTGAGGAGTACACCATTCTTTCTGGGATCCTCCACTACCTGTAATAGGAAGTTGTCATCAGTGCTGTCTAGGAACCTCCTGGGCTGTTTGTGCATTCTTGGGTTGCTTCTCTAGCAGATGGCAGGGTAGTTAATGGCCACCACAAGAACCAGTGCCTGTGACTTTGAGGCTGCTTCAAGCTCATCCACTTCCTCCTCCTAATCAGGCAGTCACAACGTCACTCCTATTAGTCTGCACTTTTACCCTGATCCATAAGCTCTCTATATACTTGTCATTCACCCTAAGACAGAGCTTGTGTTGCCTCACATGAATGGCAACTCCACCAGTGAGTCTTCCAGGTCTGTCCCTCCTAAACCACATGTAGCCCCTCACAATCACATGCCAGTCATGCTAGCTCTCCTGCTAGGCACTTGATAGAAGTGTCAATATCTCAGCGGGGGTGCAAGGGGATGCCCTATAGTCCTGTCTTGTGGTTGTGTCTTCAGATGCTTTTACTTGCTGGAGGTATCCTGCCTTAAAACTCCTTTTGCTACTTGGGTCATAGCTGTAGATCTCCCCTTCCCACACTGTATGCCTGATGAGCCTGGCTGTGTCCCTGTCCCTTTTCAAGTCTAGTTTAAAGATCTCCCAATGAGCCTGGAAGGTTTAACACCTGTTCAGGCATGGAGGTTGAGTGTGATAACTCTGGATAGACTTTGTAGTCTACATCATGTAAAAAAAAAAATAGATACAAGCTACAAAAATCTTCTGGCAATACGTGAAATAATCTTGAGGTTCAGGTGTGTATCAAATTGTTTCTCTACTTAAAATATATCAAAGGTCTTGATTTTTTTTTCCTATGATATTTGTAATATGACTCAAGAGATTCATCCTTAGAGCCTAGGGAATGGTTGATATCAATTCAGGGGCATGAGAAGAACCTTTCTGAAGGAAGGAATTTTCTTCTTCCAGTAGGATATAGAGATGCATTAAATCTCTGTGCTTTAACTATGCTTACGATCTACATTTACAGGGCTCATAATCACATAAGCAGGCTGGGGTTTTTAAGTGCTGAGCAGATCCCTAAACAGAGAAATTAAACAACAGGAGCATCCCTATGTTTCAATAATGAATGACTCATGTTATTGTGGCCTCATAATCACCCAATGTTCTGAACCTTTAGCTGGAATACAGTACATTTTGCTCTAGCTCAGGAAAAGAGCTCCTTTAATGGTGTTTGCCATAACATAAAGGAAGGAGTATTAAAACTATAGAAAGTTCATAAACTTGCTTGCATGTATGTAATTGTACTTATGCTGAGATATAAATAAGGGGAAGTTTAGAAAGATGATTTACCTTTTTTTTAACAAAGAATGGAATAAAGAATAGTTGTGGAAAAGATCTGATTTTAGAACACTTTAACTAGAACATGCTAAGTTACAGCCTTTCCTTTCAGGTGAAAGCAGTTTAACATTTGACAGTGAAGCTCAGATCTATATCCCTGCTCTAACATGTCCCAGAGCAACATGCTTCCAAGAAGAATACTGTAGCCTAAATGATGAAACAAAAATTGTAGTCTGAGGATCAAAGGAAAATAAAATAAAGCATAAGCAGAAACCAAGTACATACAAGGAAATAATGACATGAATAATAAATAAATTCCGTCTACATAAAAATTAAGAAATGAAATTAATATAAATAATCCACTACTGCAATTTACTTTCTGTGCATTCAAGAAAACAATAAGTTTATCTGTTCACTTTGAAATACAAGATTAGGTATAATTTCTTGGCTTTTTAATAATCACAGTTCCCCTTTCCTAATCTTTCTGGTACAGTATTGAAATAAGAGAATTCATTCAAAGATGAAAAAAAATCCATGCAAATCATGAACCAACAACTTAACAATCATAATTTTTGCCTGAGATAATTTTTATCTCCATTCCAAAACACTCATAACATTCCCAGTCTATTACTTCACTTTGTTCAATTATGCAATCAATTGAACCATCTAATGCCATCAATTTCTCTCTTACATATGTGATCTGTCAGTCAATATTCTGCCTTGTTTTCTAGAGTTTTTCATAAAGCTGCAGGAGTGAGGAGAATGTTTAAAACTAAGAAAATGCCACAAAAGCACACTAATAATAAATAATAAAACCAGAAAAATTGATAGTAGCATTCAAAAATACTGCCCCTCAAAATGCTTTAGCGTGATTTTCTTAAATGGACTGTATTTTAGTTTGGTATCATCCCATTTATTGTGTAGAATGTAAGCATATACTACCTTTATGAAAGCATAGGCTCTAGACTACACCAAAGTGTTAACATTAAAGTGTTAATATGATGTAGTGGCTAGGTTGATACAGTGCTTTCCATGGTAAAAGAAAAAAAAATATGAAAATAATCTACCTCCAGAAAAAGAGATGGTGTTACACCCACCTCTAAAGGTGGAGTAACTGAGGTTTTTGTTAATAATAGATCCCATGGGGCAGATTTGAGTGAAACTATGCTAAATGATTGGTGTTTATAAATATATCATATGGCAGGTTTATTTCAGAACAATTTGGTTGCAATGGAAAGGATGTATGTAGCTGTTTTTGTTATTATCTGTAGAAATACAGCAATATAAAAGCATAAAAATAACACTTAAGAAAATTCATAAGGAAAAGAAAGAAAGAGAAAGAAAGGATAAGAGTAGAAAGATACCACAACCCATGGAGGAGACTTGATAGTTGCAATTTCAATGTCCATTTGTCAAAGCAATGGTTGTAGTCTTGGTCCATTGGGGTGGGGGAAGCCCATGAAACACAAAGTTTGATGGGTTAATATATGTTTAGATTCAAGTAGGAATGCCCAGGTACCTCCCCCTGGGCAGGCATAGTTTTACTCGTCCTGTTGCAACACTCTGGATCTGTCACAACACTGTGGTTTAGGAGTAGTTCTCTGGTGGAAGGCCCCAGAAATGAGTCTGGGGGTACTTTGGGGGTCTTTGATCATTTATGACACCTTCTAAGACAAGACAGGTACATCTCACATCAGTGTAGTTGAGCCAATTATGCCCCATGTGTGAATGTCCTGGTGCTTCCCTAGGCATGGTGGAGTTTTATGCCTGATCCAGTAGTGTAAGCATTATCCCACCTAGCAGGATCTGCTTCTTATTGGCTTCTTCCTTATCTGGCTCAAAATACAACTTGTAGTTTCTGGTGTTGGGGGTGGATCCCCTCCCTCACCCTGGGCTTTTACCTTGCAGATCATCCGCAAAACACCTGTTGCTTTTGCAAATAGCCAATTGTTTGAGTCATCAAGTCTTAACATTTCAGTCTCTCACAGATGGGAAAAATTATTTTCAAGACATGCAATCCAAACCATTTGAAATTCTTAAGCTTCCTCAATCTTTTTCTTTCATATTAAATGGAAAGAGCAAATAAGGAAGTCATGGGTTTGGCCAGGTGGGCTAAATTTAGGCTTTAAAGTTCAGATTAGGCCTGGAATTGTCAGCTGACTTGAGCTGGGCTGAGCTGGCTAGCAGCTGACCTCTTCTGGCCAATGATATTGTATTCCATACCATGATGCATCATCTCAAAGGGTGTAAAATGCAGTGTGTGGGTGTGGCTTGTTCAGTTTTCACCATGGCCGAGCTCCAGACAAGACCTGTGCAACTCCTGTCTGGCTAGACTAGGCCTTGCTTCTGCTGCTGCCACTGCTTGCATCTTGTTTGAATACAGGGAAGTAGAAACATTTTGTTGTTACTCTTTCTGTTTCTTGCTAAGTGTCTTTTAGAGTACTTATAGATTTAGAGTAATAGACTTTGTATTAATTGAGGAGTAAGAAGTTATTTCTTGTTATACATAACTTGTGTAAGTGTGTGTTACACTGTAGTTTTGATTTTCTCTTTTCTGTATAAATACATATAGTTAGTTTTCAGCATAAACCTGGGTTTTAGAGTTTTTTTTTCCCTTTCCCCCTTTTCTCAGCCGGGAACTAACTCTGTCTTTGGGCAGTTGGCGTTTTGCCAGCTCAACCCAAGACAACTTGGTATTTTTTTGATGCCAAATTACTTCTGAAGAACACAGACCTAATTGAATGAAGCACACTTCTCTGGAGAAGTCTTCCAGTGGTCAAGTGATCACTTTCCAATCCCTTTCCCATGGCTTTTCTAAAGACAGGCATGACCCCATGAATGGAAGATACCTGGCCAGGTTGCTCAGGGTCAATGTCACATCAGACCTACAAGAGCTGGCGGGAGGATTGTCCCTTTTCTCTTCACCCAGCAAATCTGAGGAACACAGATTTCAAATGCTGTTGAAGAACATAGTCTTTGCCCCTTATTCCCACTGACAAAACATCAGATCCTATTTCAACAAAGTGGCAAGTGGTTTAAAACACAATGTTTGCATCCCTGTGGAACCTGGAAGACATCCATATTTTCTTTTATTGTCCAAGCTAGCACTGTACTTTTGTCAAATTCAGATTTATGTTTTAATTCAACCCTTTCAAATCTTTGCTGAATGTCTTGATTTATTAGTTCAACCTTTCTTCTGCAAATAAAATTCTCCTTGCAGCATCAGCCTATGGAAACTACTCTAAGCCATGAAAAAAACCCCAAAACATAAACCCACAGGAAAAGTAATACCACTCTTTTGTAATACATACTTGCAAATATTTTTTTGAAATTTCAAAATGGAAGTCAATTTCTTCATGCAAACAAAACAATTATAATGAGGAGCCAAGATAAATGCTTAGTAACAGTATGTCTTGTACCATCAATAAAGCTTCTTGTTCTCTATTTGAATGCAAAAATCACCCATCCCCACATAAAATGCATAATTTCATCCCAGACTGACACATGCAGTTTCCATGACTGCATGTATGCTGTGCACATTTCTATTGTGCATAAACTCAGAGTTCCCCAGTGAGATAACATACTGCTTGCATTCTTCATGAAGAGCATTCGACACTCCTGTTTTGAAAAATAAGTCTTTCCTCATGAATAAACTTTCTTGTTCATAAACACCATGAAAACGAACTCTGAAATAGTGTCTTTAGATGCTTTGGCTTAATGAGCAAATTAAAATACCGTGATACTTGACTTCTTTTTCTGTCCTTGGTGCTGAGAGTACATAGCTCTGTTTTATTGACGTTTCTTTCCCTTGCACCCCACCCAAGGGAGTTCATTTTTCATGCCAGTCTGAAAAAGTGAAAACAAGTAGCAAATAGTCACCAAGGACACACAAATTTCAACTAAACAAAATTCCTGGTTTTTCTCCCTAAACTGACGAAACATACAATAATTTTTTAAAAAATCACATTGTAAGGCTACTCAGTATTCTGGCCACTTCTCTTTTCTATCTTATTTTTTATCATGAACTCGTATAATTTTTACTTATGCAGCTGGAGGCAGGATATGCAAATGTATCAAAAAATCTTTAAAATATCACTATGCTGTTTTGTATCTAGACACTTAAGTATTCTTTAAAAAAATGTTGACTCTAAAGTAACAAAGCACATGATGCAAAATTCTTTTGCTTAAATATAATAAAATATCTCCAAATATCACCTGATGTGAGAATTAAGACTTTTGGGCCAAAATTCTTTTGAGTTTCAAAGTCTAAGAGTTGTTAGTGTACTTTCATTCCACACTTAACTTTAGGCACAACATTAAATAATTCTTTGGTGAAACTTTCCCCTCCAGGGAACTTGTAATCATACATTAGAACCTGATATTCCTCTGCTAAACTAAAATGACAACTGATTGTTGGAAACAAATTCATCATCTCTATATGGGGAATATTTTTTTTTTGTTTTATTGCCTCTCTTATGGTTTTAGTCAGGTGGGCCTAAATTTAGGTTTTAAAGTTCAGACTAGGCCTGAAAATTGACAGCTGACTTGAGCTGGGCTGAGCTAGCTAACAGCTGACTTCTTCGAGCCAATAATATTGTATTCTATACCATCCTACATCATCTCAAAAGGGGTAAAATCCAGTGTGTGGGAGTGACTTGGGCAGTTGCTTCACAGCCGTGGCCCCAGCAGGACACACCGTGCCATCCCAGGAGGGATGGGAAGGCCCAAGCCCAGAGCACCGGCTTACCATCACGTTATCTTAGGGAAGTAAAATGTTTGTTCTTAGCTTTTCTCTCTGCTTAAGTCTGTCTCTGGGGAATTGACTTCTCTAAAGTGATTTGTAGTTAAAATAGTAGAATTTGTGTTTACTGGGAAGTGGGAGGTTATTTCTTGTTATATATAATTTGTGTAAGTGTGTGTTATATTGTAGTTTTCTCTTAATTCTCTTTTCTGTATAAATACATGTAGTTAGTTTAAGCATAAACCTAGTTTGGAAGTTTTTTTCCTCTCCCTCTTCTTTTTTCCCTTAGCTGGTTGGGGGAGGAGGAACCCTTTCTCTCTGTCTTGGACAGCTGGCGTTTTGCCAGCTCAACCCAAGCAAGACATGACATGCCTCTTTTTTTTTTTTTTTTTTTTTTTTTTTTTTTTTTTTTTTTTTAACTGGAAAGAAACTACTGCCTACTATGATATTATGGGCTTTCTAACTCCTTTCTCTCTTTGTATTCTATTAAGCTCCCGGTGAGAATATCCGAGTAAGTGTTAATGAAGAGGATTTCCAGCATACATTTATACAACACCTGTAATTTATGTTGATGACTTCTTAATTCTTTTTTTCTGTATATTCACAGCTGTTCTTTTATCCAGGACCCAACAAACTATGAGAATGAAGAACTTCATTAGGCTTTCAGCTGAGATTCTGTTTAAGCTGTCTGAATACTGAAAGCAACAGGGATTAAAAATTCTCAACAGCTAAGCTCTATTTGTATGTCTCTGCACATTCAGCATCTGTATCACATTCCCAGCAAGAGATGGTCAAAAGGCTTCTTTACCCAAACAGGTCAAGGAAATATCCCACAGTTCTTCCATCTACTCCAAAGCATGGCCATAATACACACATTGCCTAATTTCTATTCCCAGAAGAAAGACTGAGTCTCACCAGGTAACGCAGCAACACACCTCAGCTAGAGGACATTCAAAGCCCTTGCTTCTTTGTGAGTCATTGCATAGTCTGCTCTTTCTCCTGTTTCCAAAGTCTTCAGGGACATTCTATTCTTTCTTGCATCAAAACTTTCTGCTGTGTTGTCAGGTGTGCATTTTAAATCTTCTATTTGTCTCCTCATTTGGTGGGCTGCCCCTGGAAATTCTGCTGCAGTACTTCCCAGCACGATTAAATGAAAGTGCTTCAGCTCTTGTATTGTAGAAGCAGAAATAAGATCTATTTTTCAACAGAAGCTATGTATAGAGAACATTGTCTGTTCCTGTGCACCCAACAGGCTGTCACATACTGAACACGTTATGCAGTTACCGTTTTCCTAGCTAAGCTGTAAACTTGTATCTTTTTAGCATGCACTGCATTATTCTAAAAAAGGCCAATCCAATCCATTGTCACCAAGAGGCGGGTGATGTTATTACACCGTTAGCATCCATAAACACTTCAGAGAATCTCTTGTGACAGCTTTTAAACTGCATTTACTTTCTCTTTTCCTGCATAAAGGGCTCTTTCAGAGATTACTGGCAACTGTGTCCTGTGTCTCCTACAGGCATCCTTGGAAATTTCAGGACAACAAACCCTTTTTTCCCTCTGACAATTTCTAGCAGACCATTAGAATGAGAACACATAAATTATGGTGGGTCATCTGAAATCCCAGAGATTACTGTTCACACAGAACAAGTTTAGAGGCAGATAGTTCTGCCTTGAATAGATAACAGAGAAAATGATGATTGATACTAGAGTCGACCAGACCAAAAAGAATTCAGAAATAAAACTAGAAGTTTTAGTTATGTCCAACATGTGCCTTGTATACATGAGAATCTGATCAGTTTATACACTCTTGGAATAAGTTTATTCCATTTCATAAATTATGCAGCACTGGGGGGAAGGGAAAACGGTTTCCGCCTGCTTCCACAGCCAAGGGAGCACTGAGAAAGAGATGTTTGCAGTCTAGAGGACGAGAGGCGAAAAACCTGTATTGTGAAACACATGAGGCTTTTATGAGGTCCCAGGGGGGAAAGGTGCTAGAGCTGGGACTGGATTGGGTAAGAACTCCGTACAGGAAAGTGGCTTAGGAGCTCAGCTAGCTAATAGGAAAATGGAGGGACTAACACCCAATAGAAATCCACGGTTTGAGGACAGGCAGGGGTGGTAGCCAATAGGATGAGGACAGAGGCAGAAGCAGGCAGCAGCCATAACCATGCCACCCTAGGCGGCACTGGCTCCACAAGGCAGAGGCATTCCAGCATGAGTCTTCCTGGCTGAGACCGGCGGGGGCTGCTTCCGTTTATCCCGGAGCTGTGGGGACGGCTCCGCGCAAGTTCTGGTTGCTGCTGCCACTCTGGCAGCGCTGGGGGAGAGAGGGGCGGCACCCCCTGGGCAGGGAATGCCTGCCCTTAACTAGTACGATGAGTCACCGGTGGCAATGCCTCCAGGGAAGAGAGGGGAGAACAGGGAACTTGTGGATACAATACAGGGCGGGGCTGGCAATCCAGCAGGAAAGTGATAACGACCAGAGACAGGGGATGCAGAAACTTTGTAACTAAAAACCCAATACAGGTAAAACTTCATAATTTTTAAAACTTCAATAACAAGTCTCTCATATGTGTGCAGCTTGTCAGGTTCAGGGTGCTCCTCCAGCGCTGTCCTCCTCAAGGTTCATGTTCGCATTTTCCCGCAATAAATGTTTTGTGATCCGTTATTCTTACATGAGATTTAGTCTTGAATGTTTTCAAATGTTTGCAGCAGTGCTGATAGCCAGTATGGTAAAATTCAGACTTGGTTTTGCAATTTTGCTAGATTACAACTCATTATGTAACCCTTGTCCATAATATAGGAGTTGATTGAAAGCAAGGAATTGTCTAAATTCATTCATAAAACAAAGTATTACTTTTTAATTGAAGATTTTATTGTAGCATTGCAAAGATTATTATATTGACTTCTAAGTATTCTAAGAAGAGTCCCTGAAACATATGCAAACTCTTGGCCGATTTGTAGCAAAGCCAATGCTACAGTAAACCCCACAGACAGATTAAAATGCCATAATTTATGGTCTGTAATTTATATCACTTTGCATTATGATCTCTGCAGATTTAGCCATCCATCACTATCAGCAAGCCTCGAGTTTGTTTTGGATAAACTTCTAAAAAAGTACTATGGTATTGCATAAATCATATTTTGAATCACAGAAACTCTTTGTTGAATCAGCTTGGTCTCAGCTAGCACAAACCAGAAAGAAAGGTTAGAATTAGAAATAGCTCATAGAGATAGTTTAGGATTTACACAAGAAACAAAAAAAATCCTCTTCTGTCCCAAATTAATACAACAAACAATACTTCTATCATGTTCATAGGCAGAACCTTCTTCAGACCTCATAATCCAAATGCCTCAGTTACATCATATAGTCGAAGTCCAGAACTATAAAATACTCAAAGCACTTGAAACTCCCACACTTATCCCAAGAAATTACCTTGGGACTTTCCCCAGACCTCTATATTTAAGATAGTATAGGTACTCTGAAGTCACTACAGCAAGGAAAATCCATGTGTTTGTAGCAAAACTGGCCTTAAACAGGTCTTGTTAATTGCTTGAAGGACCAAACAAACATTAGACAGCCAAAGATCTCAGATATTTATATTAGGCAAGCCCAGCTACATTTACCAAAAGTATAAGAACAGCAACATGTCTAACTGTGAAATAACTTTCCAGCTTTAATCTTCCTGTGATACTCAGATTTTCAGTTAATCAGTAGCAATGTCAAAACAGTCAAGCAAAGAGAAGCCCCTAAATCAACTCAGCTAGGTGTTCAATTCTGAGAAACCAGCTGGCTACATCTGCTGAGGAATGTATTGCCTACAGCCCTGTGTGTGGCTCAGTGGGATTTGTTAGGAGCAGAAGCAATGAAGCATTTTCCAAAGGCATGGGATCACACCGGTGTACATGTTCTTCCACCTGGATTACCAGCAAAACTTGGCTACATGGAAACACCACCTCATAAAAGTCTTAATGGCCTTAATAATTTGAAATAGTCAGATGTCATTACTATTGTGTCTTGAAAGAAATTGAAAAAAATGTGCTTGTCTCTTCAGAAACTCCTTGAGGTACTGACATTCTGAGGATTCACTTGCCTCATTTAATTGGTGAAACATATTTTTAATCAGGAAATCTAGGAAATGCTTATGCTTCTTTTGGTAGTGTCAGAAAACCTTCCCTGAATAATGTAAAAATGAAAATAAACTTTTTCACTGAAACACTTCAAGTGGAATATGGTGTTGTTATTAAAGTATTAGTTTAGTTTCTCTTCATATTGTCAGGCATGAGCCTGTTGGGATACATACATTTTCAAGCTAGTGAACCAAAAACAAATTTGCAGGTGCAAGCTGCTGAGATAAGAGTGGAATTTGTCCAGAGACCTTGAGCTGGTGTAGAAGTGAGGGAAGAAACCTGCAGAAGCTCCATGCAAGAACACATCTTATCTTAAGAGCTCTTTTTATAAAGTTAAAAAGATGATAAATAAGACTGCTTAGATCCAGCAGTTTTATGAAATATGTATTACTTAATATTTGGCTAGAGCTGTGTGATATTAGGTAGTTTGCATGGTGTGTGTAGGTTTTAGAATTGTGCGTAACAGTGAGAAAATATAGTTCTGTGTAAAGCTCTTCTTGTAGTTAGTATATCCCTATGCACAAGTAGATAAAAAGTGTTAATGTAAGCATAGTCGAGCTTTTTAGCCTTCTGCCCTTGTTTCACCATTCTTTTAGTAACTGTAACCTATGATGAAGAGGATCACAAAATAAACTTCCAAGTAAACCCTAAAATTAGATGCAGTCAAGTGTTTTATTTAACGACAGAGGTAGAAACCTCTCAAAGCCTCACTAAAGGCACACTGTAACTGTGTTTGTGGAGAATCAGGCATTGTGAGACATGAGACAACCTTTCTTTCTTTACTGGGAGAATCCTTAAGTAGAAACCAACATTTTGTAAACCAAATTTCTGTAAGGCTTGTGAAAAAAGCCATAAAAAACCAGCACAGACAAGCCCTGTCCTGAAACCCCATTTGTTCCTATATAAATGAAAATTTATGATAATAAAATGAAAATATATACATACACATTGTCACAGGTACAGGAGGTTTTTGTATTTTATTCTCTTTTCCAATACTGTTTTGGAGGGACCACATGGGCTGGTGCCTTTGGAATGGAGTGGAACTGCTGCCTGTGCTGGGAAACCCCACCTTTGCCCACACTGTCGCCGAATTGTCCAGCTCATGCCACGAGGACACTTCTGAAGTCAATGCCCACACCAGGAATTGTTTCTAGGAGAGCTTGCTGGTAATTCTCCCCCTGCTACTCGTCTGTGCCTGGACTGCTACAGCTGCTCACCTGCTGCCCAGCCAAGCCAAGTGGGGCAGCACCAGTGATAGCTGCAACATGTGGCAAAGATCAAAGAGGTTCCAAACTAACACCACTGTAACAGTGAAGGCCTGAACTTGACCAGGTGATGTAGAGTGGGTAGTTTAATAGTATAGCTCCTTGTGAACAACACAGTTTGCTTAGGTTTTGGCTTTTGCCCCTGTTTCCCATTGTTTCTTTTGTTTAGTTGGCAGAGGGGAGTGGCTAGTGGGGAGGACCCTCCACCATTTTTCATTTTTCCCTTCTTGTTCCTGGGGGCACCAACATGGGGTGGCGAATTCCCCTCTTTGTGGGTAAGCAGTTTTGTTTTGTATCTTTGTGGCTGCTGCTATTTCCCTGTCAGTAAACTGTTGTTTTTCATTTATACCTCCTTGCCTTTTATCTCTCTGTATTGGTGGGAATTAAAAGGGAAGGGAGTTCATTTTATTTGAGTTTCTGCCCAAATGTATTTTAAAATCAAGACACATATATATATGTATATATATCAGTCCTGCATACACACAAATCCCAAATAACATCTTACCTGATGTTATTTTGTGGTCTTTTAATTATTTTGTTTACCCATATTGTTAATAGAGTTTTTCTAGAGTAAAATGTTGACATTTCTCCTGGCTGCATGCATTTGAAAACAAATTATATGTTTCAGTTTTTCATCTCTTAAATAACTTAACTATGGAGAAACAGAAAAGCCTCTCTTGGGTTTTTAACACCACCTGAGTGCTCTGATCTGAAGCATAGAGCTCCATTGCAATTTCAGTGTGAGCACTGTCCATGTAATGGCTGCAAATACTGTTATTGAATCAGAGATCTCTGCGACACTCAAAGCATTTTCTCCCCCTTCCATCCTGTGAATACACATGGCTTCCTTCAGCTTCAAAAGGAATTTTTCCAGTAGAGGGAGAAATTTAGCTAGTTTGCAAAACTACTGTTGCTCCTGGAATGACTGTTTCTACTTTCTGTGTTTTATCTTTATCTTACCTCTGTAGTTCCTAAGTGCTGTGACATCTCTCAAGTCTTCTTCTTTGGTCAGTGCCAGCATTATCAAGTCTCTTCACAGACTGAAGGCTGCTAGGTGATTGTGTGGACAAGTAAACTAAATCTTTGAAGTGCAAAAGAAAAAAACTTATCATTCTCTATAACAGTTATCCTAAGGAAAGGCAGAAAGGTTCTTGATTCCAGTAAGGCTTGGATTAAAAAATAATGACATACACATTACTTATTTGTTGCTCATGTAGGGATTTAGTCAAAGCTTGTTGAAATCAAAAGAAAGGAAATCTTTCTGTTGAGGTTTTTTTTTTTTTTTTTTTTTTAGTGTTTTTTTTTTTTTTTTTTTTTTTTAAGAGAGAAGGGTGTCCAGAATATTGTATCATGAGTTTTGTAAATCTAGATGAATACCCTTTTCCTTTTTCTCACCCCCTCCCCCTTCTGATGGATAAATCATCCTAAAATACTTGAGGTCATAGAAGAGAATAGTTTCCTGCAGTGAAAAACATGGTTTTCCTTTGAAACTTGATGACTTTGAAACCCAACAATAACAGTGTTTTAATGGGAGATGAAAGGAAAAAGAGAAAGCAGAGAAGATAAACTATTGTGGGAGTGAAATGACTGCAGCTCCTTTAAATTCCTTTCTATCCTTGCTCACTTCAATAGCAATATGAAGCATAGAAATGAGAATTTCTGTGACAAGTTACTATATAATAAAATGTTAAGGTGGTGCTCAGCTGGGTTTCTTATGAAGAGATGAGCCCAAAGGCAAAGAACTGTTATACATTATATTTCCCAAAGGTACTGTATTGGCACTACTCTAGTAGGAATTAATTCCCCCAAATTCTTTGGCACTTTAAAAAGGCATAATTTCCAGGCATTAAAATTCCAAATGGTCTGAGCATATTGTGACAGAAAAAGTCCAGAATGTTGAAGAAAATTAATATATTGAAGTCCTTCCTCCTACCACCAGTCCAGGTCAGGAATTGTAGGGGAGAATATAGACATATACTATATTTTTTGTTAATAGCTGAAGGTTTAAATGTTATATTTGAGACTAGACTAGCTCAGCTCAGCATTGTATTATTGAAAGTCAGTCTTGTCTCTCTCCATGTTGACTCTGGAGAGACCTTTCATTATCAACCTTCGGTTTCCTTTATGAAACAGTCTTCAGTTTCAGTTCTATTCAAGCCATTAGTATGTCATAAAAACTTACATAAACCTCAATTACCTCCAAAGAACATTAAATTTTATAGAGAAATTATGAATACACACTTTCTAATTAAACAAGGAGAGGAAATAAATAGGGGAGGAAACTCCATGAAGTCACTCAGCTGTAGTCATTAAAGATGTCCCCATGGATCTAGGATGGAGGGGCCAAACACATTTTTTTTACCCACCCTCAAATTAC
This sequence comes from Hafferia zeledoni, assembly GCA_035583235.1. Taxonomy (NCBI): domain Eukaryota; kingdom Metazoa; phylum Chordata; class Aves; order Passeriformes; family Thamnophilidae; genus Hafferia; species Hafferia zeledoni. The sequence goes on along the minus strand of JAWWEV010000134.1, from coordinate 48,652,163 downwards.
TGACAGCATCTTGAAGAAGTAATTTCTTTCAGGGAGTTAGATAGGTTGGGAAGCAAGGGACAAACCATGGCTCCAGGGCCAGTTCAGTTCAGATTGCTTCAGGAATATAAATGGCACATCTTGTTCCCATTCCTGCTGGAGAAGGAATGAAGCCCTTTCCTGCATTCCCTGGGTAATGTAATTTGGTTCAGTGTAAAACCTGTAGACATCAAGCAGTTTGTGATAACACTACACTTTGTTTTATTGACTTAGAAAAAAGCAAAAATGCTGAGTCCTTGTTTATGCTTAGGAAATAGATGAAGCTTAACGAGAGACTTCAGATAAAGATACATGACTTTTTTTGGAGATATTTAGGCCTTGCAAAACAACTCACAAGACCTCCCTTCAAAAAAACTAAAAGAACCTCTGTTTTCCTATTGTCTCTATATAAACACTACACAATCACACACATTTTGTTAAAATTTTAACCTTTGTAAGACACTGATAATCAGCTGCAAACCAGGCTTCAAGTGCTTCAAGCTTTGAGTAACTGGCAGTTTGAAGAATTGGTTACTCTGGGCTGTCCAAAATCATTACCACTATATATGAACAATTTTAACTGTTACTGTGGGGGTTGTCATGAAGGACAGTGTGGAAATATTGAAGGTGGCTGCAGGACAGAGAAAGGGTTAAATGGTGGAGAAAATTAAGCTTATTTCCTAAACTGCATACAAGTAAGGCCACATGAGTCAACACTGGTGTGCCTTTCATATGTTGTTCAGTAGCAAGTCAGGAGAGATGATGAGAATCTGTGAAACAGCATTTACACTATTTCTCCATCATTCTTAAGGCTTCCAGGTTGCCCTCTTTCTCCCTTCTACCTAGAAGTAATACTTTGACTTTCCTCTGTCTTTCAATGTTTGTTTCCTATCATCAGGTTACAGAAGGGGCCTTTGAAAACGGTATTTAACAGGATAATCAAAACTATCCAGTGACAAGTCTCAAAAGGAGTAAGATTGGTTCTACTTTACATTGATCAGAGTAGTATACCCAGAATACCATAAAATGGGAAAGTATCTAGCTATTTCCACATTTACTGTAAACGCAGAAATATTTCTTGCACAAGGGATACTTTAGCTATAGCAGGATGCAATTACCATGTAAACTCAGCTAAGCATTTTTCTAGGCTTCTCAGTCATCATTTTCCCAGTCTGTCATTTATTGATGTTTCCCATTAAAATGCACCCATACAACATATGCAGTATCCATCTTCCTCCTGCAAAACACATTGTTTTGGATTTTAAAGATTAGGAATTCAGGCATGAAAGTATGCAATAGCTGACTGCATTCACAGCCTTTTCAAAACCCTTGGATTTTCTTTACGAGATTCATAATGGTATGACAGAGCTAAAATGAAACACTTCAGCTCCAAAAGGAATAGTTTTAAAGGAATAGTTTTAAAGTTTTTCTTCTTGAACTTTCATGTTCTGTCAATTTCATATCAAACTCTTGCTGGTGAATGAAATAAGCCTATATTATTTAGCTGACATGCGCAACTCACTGCTCTGATTTGTTTGGAATTTTCTGTTTCTGTTGTCCTGGGGTAGTAAGGAAAAAAGCTGGAATTGCAAATAACTTTTATGACTGTGCATTTTGTATACTGGTTGATGTAAACAACAATCAAAAAGGAATTTCTTGCTTCATGAGTGCTGATGAGAAAGAAAAGTGTGTAGGCTTAGAAGTGGGTCAGTTCATCATTGCAAGACTCAATGTGCATTCATTTGGTTTGTTGTGTTGATTTTCAGGAGAATGTCAACAGCACCAAAGTTACAAAGGCATAACCTTGCTTATAGAAACTCTCAAAAAGAACAGTGGAGAGTGGCTTTTCCTGGGTAGTGAACGAAGCTCAACGGTCTTTCTCTTTTCACTGGTGAAAACTCTCAGCTCATATTTGGTGCCTCATACTCATGGCAACGTAAAATTTCTAACCAGACCAATTCTTTCTGGCCTGGAGTCCTAATTATTTTTTTCTCCAACTTTTTTTTGTAGTGCAAAGCATAACCTTATCTTGCTTAGTGACAGCTAGAGGTCATGGAAACATGTGAGTCCCCATCTGAATGACAGAAAATCTGAACTCTTCCTGAGTTTTGTCCCTGTTGCGAACGATACACATTAGAGTCTCAAAATTTGATTTTGTCTATGAAGAGCTTCCTGTCAATAACCCATCAAATATGTTTCATTGCCACTATAACATTCTCACTATTACCACTCATAAATCAGCAGCAGACAGAGAAATAGGCATATTTTACTGAGAGGAGAAAGAGCCTTTAAAGTTTTAAACTGCTTTCTCTCAGTGCATAAAATAGCTATTTTGAAAGCCTTCATGCCAGGAGCTCTTATGGACCCTATCACCTTAAAATAATCTTCTCCTTTCCTGCTTTGCATTGCCCTTCAAGAAAGGGCACATTACTTGAGAAAAAATATAATTAAAAATTCTTTAGGAATTGTGAAGCATACTTTCAGATTGTAGTTATGCAATGAATATGGTGTTAATTGTAACAAATAACTTTGATCTACAGGAGTGAGTAATGAGGAGAAGGAAACAGTTACAGCCCTATGACAGCATGTGAAGCTAAGTATCAGCACTTCCTCTTTCTAGGACAACATACATGCATAAAACCATCTAGAGGTTTGAGTGCTCCACTTAAACCTACTGATGATGATTATCATCACTCATCATCCCAGGAAAAGAAGTGGCAGCACTTTTTTAGCCCGTCCTCCAAACAACAAATGTATGAAGTCACAGGTGCGCCCTCCAAAAACCATAAAACATAATCCCAAAGCTATCAAAAATGTCTTCACCACAGGTTAGGGCAAACCTAGGCTTTATTTTGCTTTTTGGCACTCCTACAGCTTTGCCTTCAGGAGTCTGCTGCAAACACTTCTGCCTGATTCCTGTTTAGATACTTACCCATTGATTATGGAGTTCAGCTCCTCCCTGCTGTTTTCTACCAAACACTCATAGCTCTATTTTAAGTTTTTTAAGCATCCATAAGCTCTACTACAAACATTCACTGGACACATGGAGGCAGAGGATTGCATTGAATAGCTCCTTTTGGCTCACAGGACTTTCTGATCTCCGAAAACCCCCCTGTAAAGTCTAAACTTCCTTCTCCCCAGGTGAAATCCCCCTTGTAGCTCTTTAAAGTGGTTACAAGGCTTCTGTCAGCCATAAGGAATGAGAGCAGACTTTCTGTTGTGATGTAGCTGTGCAGAATGGAGGCTCAGTAAAGGTGGATCTAGTGCTGTCGATCTGTCAGTGGCTGAAGTGCCAGGAATTTAACTGCTGTCACTCTGTGAATGGCATAAAAATTACTAGGAAACCTTTCCCCAGCTATAGCAACAAACCTTTCCCCAACATTTGGTTTTCTCCTCTAAAATCCAGGAGATTGCATCTAATAACTGAATATTAGTTCCAGTTTTGCTGTCTCCACTGAGCTAGGTTTCAGGAGCAAAACCAGTGCTGCCATCCATTGGAACACAAGTGTGTCAGCATCAGACCTTGTCCTTTCTGTAATGTACATAGATCATGGATCAAACCCATCACACTCCTCCAGTTCTATCTGCCTGTAGGTCACAGCATGATCTTTTAACATTCCTAATGACCTGGATCCACTTTAATAAATAGAATTCTTAAGACAAGGTCTATGATTTTATTTGTATAAAAGTAAATATATAGAGTGAGAAAATTAGAGATTTTAGCATGTTTTAATATGCATGCTTTTGAGAAGCATGAAGAGATGAAAATACTTTATGGAGGTTTAACTGGCTAGGTATGTTTTTTTGGCTTCTAAGGATTTTAAAAGCCTTTTCTCTGGGAGCTTTTTCTCTCTGGAGACATCTCCATGACTTCTGTGTGAAACCACTTCCTCTTTACAAGTCTGTATATTAAAGGTGAAATGTGGCTCCTTTATGTCATTCATACATCAGTGGGACATAGTTTTCTGAGTTACTGGCTGCAAGAGTCAAAACTTACTTCAGAAATGTACTGTTTTCTATTATTTGGGTTGATGATGTTTTCCATGTCTTAGGGAAGTGAGAATGAAGAAACTAAGAACTAGCAAGATGCTTTCTTGTGGAAGATTTTCCTATTCAAAACTGAATGAGACTAATTTATTTTCTTTCTGAATACAGATGAGATTGTAGTACTGTTTCAGTTTCCCTCAATATGTTTGGGTGATTAATAATATGCATGAGAGGGATTAATGGAATATACTGACTGCTATTGTGTGCTAGAGTTTAAGAATAAAAAAGCATGAGAATAAAGGAATTTCACGGAAAATTAATTGTGGAATACTCGGACCTGTGGGTTGCTAGCAACTAAAAAGCTTTATGTTGAGAAATTTCATTTTACAGATTTCTTGAGAGTTGGCAATTGTCCATTATCAGGTTTCTAAATATGCATTTTTCATTTGATTGTGGTAATTATCAGATACAGGAAATAACACAATTTTTGAACTGTCTACGGTGGATCTCTTGCAGTCATGATCATACTTCAATAGCAAAAAAAGTAAGTATTTTAGCCATCGAAACATACTGCTCTCACTCAGAAGGAAAACATAAATACTGTAATGAAGGCATAAAAACTTCCTGCACATTTTTTTTTCTGTCATTCAGTACTGTAAACTAATTTTAACAAGTTGAATGTGTTAGATCCTAATGAGTAAAGCATATATATTATACAAGGTCTGTTCCTGTGTGCAGATTTTCAGTTTGTTCAAAGTACATTGTCCAGGCTATAAGTTAAGAATGTAAATTCACTGTATAGAATGGCCTGGGTTGGAAGGGGCCTCAAAGATCATCTAGGTCCAACTCCCACTGCCACAGGGACACTCTTCACTAGAGCTCAGAGCTGCATGCAATCCAGCCTTGAACACTTTAAGGGATATGACATCTTCTGATTCTTTTTTATTTACATGAATGGCATTTACATGGAGCCTAACATAAACCTGATGTGGTAGGCAAGAGGTCATCAATATTTCACACAATGAAAGATGAACACACATAGGGAATGAAAGACGTAATCACCTTGCTAGTGAAGGAACATGACCTGATGGGGAATACAATGAAAATTAGGTGTTGACTTCTAGATCCTGTAGGGAGTAGGTACCTTCTGCTGCTGAAGCAATCTGCTGAGGGAATGAGCTGCTGCTCAGAAACAAGGGCTTTTTTGCTGTCTGATGTTCAGCAATATCCTTTCCCTCCTGGTCTGCTGCCTCTCCTTTTGCATTGTGGAGTTAAACACAAGTTGCGATGGATCAACGCAGATTATTCTGAACATCCCTTCACTTCAGAGAGCAGAATACAGAGCTTTGATGTAAGTTTCAGCTGGCAAGGTAATAAGGCAAAGGAGTAGTAAAAGTTTTGGACTTTAAAAAATAATTGGCTTTCTGCAAAATGATAAAATTAACTGAAATGTTAATTTAAGTGGGCTTGCTCAGCAAGTTCAGGTCCAATCATGACGGCCAAAGCAACATGAGAATATGTTTAGCATTTTTAGTATTTCACATTTTCAATGATAAGTGATCTATTTTGAATGTTTTAATCAATGTTTTTGTCAAAAAAAATTGATTTTCAGTTAAGAAATTGAAGGGAGGTCATTTTGTGCTGTCACAGTTTCTGCCTAATTCATTATTACTTACCCACTGGTCTCTGTGAGAGGTTTTAAATTTTTCAATAAAGTTTTACATGGTCACCTGGCAGCAAATTCTTCTTACTAAGCAATTTTGACAGAATACAGGTGGAAACAATCAGAAAAGGAGTTTTTTTTAGAAATACGGCTGATAGTTCATCTTCTCCAACTCAATACTCATCTACACACTCCTCATGTGCTATGAGGAGTGTAAAAATGGGAGAAAAAGTATAATCTCCATGAAAGATAAAGATCAATAGGTGATTCACACAAGCTATTAGAAGTTTTGAATTGTAGATCTGGCTGCAGATTGTCATTTGATAATTTAAGTTTTGCATTTTATATGACTCATAAACACTTTTTGAGTCTCAAAACTCAGCTGAAAATTTACACCATGGTTGTGCATTCAAAAAAGACAGAAAAATAATTGTAGAATTTCACCTCTTTTTTCATCTAGAAACCTTTTTAAACATCAGAGATTTTCCTTGAACTGTATTATTGGCTGACAAATGTGAAAAAGGGTATAAGATCACTTAATAAATATTACTATAACTAAGCTAAGAATTTTTTTTGTCAGAAATGCATTTTTCTCCCTGTATTTATATTCATGTCAGCAAGAACTTACAAATTTTACTGGGAAGCTTTCTCAAATCTAAAAAGAGACTTTTGTGCACAGTCCAGCCAGTGCTGTTAGCTACCAGATTCACATTTTCAATTCTACTTTGTGTGACCTGTAGCCAAATCTTGAAGCTGAGCTCAAAGATATCCTTTCAGACCTTAAGAGAGTGCCGTCTCTACAGAGATTATTATATTTTGGGTCACTCTCACAATCTCTTCTGCCATTATCTTTATTTAATGTTTCAAGAAGACTATTCTGTCTTCCAAAATATCATTTTTAATTGAAGAAATTCTCTTTTCCCACTCAGTCCCAGGGGGTGAGACAGTTAGGAACACAATATAGATGCCTAGCTCCTGGTCTAGTTGCAGTGAGTGAAGGCACATCCTCTAGTGTTTAGAAGAAAGGGGAAAGCATATCTTTGGGTTTCTCTCTCATAACTCATGTGTTGTGTGTTCTCAGGGTAACCCATTATATCCATCCCAATGTTCTTTCAGAATAACAAGGAAAACTAATCTGTTGATATTCTGTTCCTTAGGAAGGGCTAGATTCTAAAATTATGCCTTTGATTTTTTTTTTTCCCCTGCATAATTTAATGGGGTAAAATAGGCATTCGTAATATTTATAATTAATACACTAGAAGACATGACAATGGTGGCACCAGTTTGAATAGCTATAGAAGGTGAAGACTGAAAGGGAATATGCATGCCCAACAGTTACATGCTTAAGTAAATTACATACCTATACACCTAATTATACACCTATAATTATTATTATACACCTATAAAGAGTCTATATTTAATTTAAATGTTCTCTGTGTATCACATGTGTGCATACTCATCTCAGGTTTACTGAGAACATCTATAAGATGTTGATCTGTAAAAGTTTAAGGCTGCAGTTGAAAACATCACCATTAATTGCTCAGACAACATATGCATATGTATATCTATGCACATTATCCCATAGCTCTGTATGTAAAGAAACATTAGTAGTATTTTGCTAATGTGATAATCTTCAAAAACAATTTCAGAGAAGGTCCTACCATGTGCTGAGCTTTTTCCATCCCAGTGGATGGAACTGTGGATACACAGTGCTTACAGCTTACCAGAAACTCTTTTTCACATAGTAGGGAAATAAAAATAAATGTTTTCTGCCTTTACTTTTGGAGAATAACTATGAGAAAAATACACTTATTAATCATATCACCTTGAAGAGAAGAAGGAACACTGGAGATACCAGTCCTAAAAATTTAAAAAATCAAATATATGATTTTTTACTATGGTACAGTTGAAAATAAATTTGTCAAATGGATGTAACATGGAAGTCTCATTGTACTTAATGAAGTTTTTAAGGAGAAAACTTTGACAGTTCATGGCTCTATTTTGGCTTGTTTTTTTTCTGGACTCCCTGTCTACAACATTTCACAATGTATCAACAATAAAAGAATAAAAGTCAAAGCTGCTTCTGAGGACACAGCTAAAGCAAAAACAAGAATTAATTGAATAAATGAAACTCCTTAATTTACTATTTCATGTGAAGACAATGCATGTGGCTTCCATCAAGGTTAATCAATTTATCTCTCTGAATGGACCGCAAGGGAATGGTGAATACAAGATGATGGTGTTGAAGTCTGTTTCTTACTGGTAAGTCAATAGAAATCAAGGGATTTGTAAATAATTTAGATCTCATCTTTGTGATAAAATGACAGCATTATTGACATGTGTCAACACACCCTATCTTCACAGTATTAGTAGTTTAGGAAAATTGTTAAATATAATCATCGTAATGGATTTATAACTAATAGTGTAAGTAATAGAAATGCAGCACAGCTCATTATTTGCCTAACCCTGTCTATTATAATACTTTGTTTTTAGTTGATCGTCCTATTAGAAATTTTAAATATGTACATACTGGGTGTATTATCCAATGGCTTCAATGGCATTTGTTGAGCTTGTAGCCCTGATTGAAAACTTGCATATAAATAGTTTCTTCGCTTCTGAGAAAGAAGCTAAAAAATATAGTTATGCTTAGCAATGTTACAAATAAAGCCAACCAATTTTGTTTTGAAGAGTTTAGGATTCTCATTTTGGGTACAAACTTGAGCATAATCTGGGAGGTGGGCTGGTGCCAGTCTTCTGTTGTCCTGGAAATGATGGTCCAAATCCAGGCACTGGAGGTTCTTCTCGTGCTGTAACTTAAACTGTGCCAGGAGACATCCCCAGCTTGATGCCTTAAGCTCAAAATAGAATGGTCGCTGTAATGATTTTGTCTTGTTTCTACTAACACAGAACAAGGACCATGACCAAGGGCATTTTGTGCGCCATTGCCCTGTTTTGGGGGCTAATACAATTTAGTAGCTTGGACACGTCTGCTGCCATTTCAGTTTGACCTCTGTACCACCATGTTCTTCATCAAGTTTAAAATATTTTAGCCTTTATAAATTACAGTTTATGAATAGTTCTACAGTTAAACAGCCAAAAAATCAGACTTCACTAAGAAAATTTAAGATATTCATACCTCAAGTAATGAAAAAGGTTTATGCATGTGACTGGATTGCACATCTGTCATCTCACAGAGCAATTAGACAAATCCAGTGTAAACCTGGATTTTATTATAGCATCTATTAACTGGGAGTTTACCATAATCTCAATAAACTCCCTGGATAACACATGTGTTGCTTAGAATGGGAGACAATCTTACTGAAATGACAAGGTGACAAGAGCTGGGTTTCAAATAGTGTCAGGAGGTAGATAGACAAATATTACAAATCCAGCATATGAAAAATAAAGAGTGCACAAGCAAAACCTTTAGCTGAAGTGACTTGCCCAGCAACTATGATTCCTTCCAGCAGTGTTCTGTCATTCTGACCATAAAGCTATATTTTTTCTTCTATCCTTTCAGGGCTTTTCTTCTCCAATTCCTATTGAAAGTCCACAGGAAAGGAGGCAGACATCAATCTTTTCCACTGCATGTTGACTGTTGTCCAGAGAGCAGCTTGTGACTCTATGAGGCAAGGTGAAGAATAGCATGACACGGAGACATTTATTTAAGAACAAAAGTTAAATTCCCCAAAGCCATGCACTTCTTGCCTACAACACACAGTCTTAAAATGTGACCTGCATTAAGAAATATTTAAAAATTATGTGTATCAAAGAAGATCGCAGGCTAAATAAAAACCTCCCTTCTTGACCACTGTAACTCACAGCCTTAGGCTAAACTTGTAGATTAGTTCTTCATCTTTATAGATTCCTTAGATTTACCAGAGTTAAATGTACAAAAAAAGTTTGAGTATCATCATTAGTATGAGAAATATGTGCAATAATTTCTGTGTTTGTGTAAGTAAATATGGGAAGTGTTTTGGGTTAGTTTTTCAGTGATAGGAAAGGTGTCAGCACTGTAATCTGGAGCTTTTGGAACTGTGTCTAAATCTTTATATTTCCTCCATTGTTTTCCTCTCTACACAGCAAACTGAGTGACACTTTTCCCGAGTTTGGCACTTCAATGCTAAGTGAATAAGCAAATGAGTTTTGAAGGGAGAGAGAGATGGAACTGCTTAAATGCATCTTATTGCATATTTAAATGTTGTTATGTATGGTCTCAGTACTCAAACATAGTTCTATTTTTATGTAGAGGCTTTGAAATTTCTGAAATGCAAAGCTCTCAATTTACTGGAAGTAAAATTAGTGGGGGTTTACTGTACTTCAGCTATTTCAAAAAATGTTTGAGATATGAAACTAAAGGTCCTTTCACAGATTGAAAACAAACTGCAAGTTAAAGGGTTTTTAAGAGAGATTAAAGAAATATTCTGAAATGGAAAAGCCAAACCAGGGTGTAATATGAAACAGAGAGTGCATAGGCATCTAATGACACACAGCTTGCAAAGAGATATTAGGGAATGAAAGTGTATAGCCTTTGTCCAACTCAGGTTTAAAAAGAACTCGTGCAGAGAACTCTAGAGATGGCTAAGCCATATTGGTTAGTGTCATTTATTCTTGGTTTTGTTTTTTAAATTCTTGCTGATCTTTAAAACAGAAAACAACTGTTTCTTTTACTTTATCTGGTTTTTAGAAAGAATTTATTGACTTGGATGAGGACGACCATTGGGATCTCCAGGTTCTATCCCAGATATGATAGCTAGACCCAGGTCTATTTAGATCAGACTGTGAAATTTTGATCTAAAGTATCTGCAAAATACCTTGCATTTTTACAGGCATATTGCAGCTATATTTTTAAATGGCAGTCTCACTAAAAATCAAATATTGGAGGACAATAAACATAACCTGTCCAGAAGGCTTTTCCCTGCCAAAGTGAAATACACATATGGACGATATGGAGTAAGCTTCTGCTATTCTGCCTGATGCTAATAATGAGAAGAGACATGCATTTCCCTTCTAAAAATAAACTAGATCTTGCAAGGAACTTGGCTATTTGTAGTATGTTAAATTAAAAACAAAATATGCTTTCTTATTTTTAATGAGAGTAGCAGGGTGAGGAGAGTTAAATTAGAATTGGCTTTAAAGTATAACAATCTACGCAGAAACAGATGAAAATAAAACATTGTTTCCTGTTTTAGATTTGTCTTTTGACATGAGCAGAAAAAAGGGGAAATGAAATGGAAATAACTCCACTGCCATGGAATAATCAATTTCTGACTGAGATCCTAGATGACCATCTGGTTTTGGATAACAGGGGACAAAAGTATAAAATTTATGGAAGTACAAAGGAGGAGAATGTATTTTTTAAAAAGGAAGAAAAACATCAGTACAATACATACAGACAACATGGAAAATGACAAGACTGCCTCTCTGTATCTGAAATTGCTAAAATTTGAAGAAGGTGCTTAAGATGCAAAAAGTACTTGATCTTTTTATGAGGGAAACTATTTTCCACATATATCTGGATTTTCTTTGAAACTTACTGAAAAGTTAACTTTTCTACAAGAAAAATATTCTCTACTTTTTTACTACGTTACCTAAAACCAGCGTAATAAAATAGTTCGAGATAAATAAAGTGCTAATGATTTTGTAATTAAAAAGGCAGATTATGTCTATATAAGCTATTTAGAGCAGCAAGTTTAAATTTTATATTTGTTTTATGTAACTATAAAAAAGTCAATGTGTTTTAGATTGGATATCTTTTTCTAGCAATGGGAAAATTGTTATTCTTCAAAACAAGTGCGTCTTCCTGCTTCCCCAAATTGGTCTATAAGCTAAAATGTACATGATAGGTACAGAATTGCCTCATCTAAAATCTTACGAGTATTCCATATTCATAAAAAGGATTGTGCAAGAAAAGTGGCTGTTGATAGAAAAAAAACCACAACAAAATTCAGTAAAAGGTTTGAGGAAAACCACCTTCAGCATTTCAGATACTGTCTCTAACTGCTGGAGGCTCAGAAAACAGAAACTGTTTTATTTCAACAGATAAAGACAAAACAGAGATAAGTAAAACAAAATATTCTTTTCTCTTCTAACATTTTTTCATTTAAGAACATGTGACAGCCACAATATATCACATGTAAAATAATTGTCAGGTGGTCACAGCTATGCTAACAGATGGAACTTTGGTGTTATGTGTCTTGCTGTTTATGTGCAAGAATTCTGACTTGCGGCAGAAAATGGATTATTCTTACTTCCAGTTCCCTTTCTTTTCTATGGTTGCTTAGTAAAAAGATGGAATTTGAGGTTTGGGAGGTGGCAAGACAAGGCTGCAGAGAAGGCTTCAAAATATCGCAGAGCAAAATGAAAAACTCAGAGCATTTTGTACCGCCTTATGTTTCCTCTTATTCTGTTTTCTAGGGATTGGCATTGTGCCTTGAGGAAGCCCAGAGCTGGCTGAATGTGTATTTATTTCTGATGAAAAAAACTTTTAGCTGTCATATGCTGATGCTGATCACCCTTTTTAAAAAATCTTACATGCTCTTCTATACCCCACAATATGACATACATACAGACAATGTAAATTTTGTTCCTGCCTATACATATCCTTTCCAACTACAGGCATCCCTGCACTTTATTGGTATTGAAGGCAAGGGCCAGTTCTACCTCTCCTGAAGAAAACACACTTGAGAGAGTCTTACTGCCATTCTTCCTATTCTGTGTCTCTCATGACCTGGTTGTCATTAATAACTTCTATCATATAAGAGTATATTTTCTTTTACTTTATTACTCCCTTTCTTATTCCCACTTACGATGGATACATGTGTTCCTGCATCCACAGATCAGCATCTCTCAGGCTCTTTGCTGAAGCTTTGGCAGCATGACACAGGGACTTAGAAGAGGTGCTCAGCTAGTTATGTCAGTGTGAGCTATTTGTGGTTCATTGAAGAAACCTGGAAGCTGGGACAAGCAGGAAGTAGCTTTCAGGAAGATTTACAGTAATCTGAAGAAGCATGTTT
>JAWWEV010000134.1:48616863-48638072 GCA_035583235.1 Hafferia zeledoni | reverse complement strand
ATTGAAGAAACCTGGAAGCTGGGACAAGCAGGAAGTAGCTTTCAGGAAGATTTACAGTAATCTGAAGAAGCATGTTTGTGTTGGGAAGGCCTATCTGAGGTCACACACCTGCAGAGAAGAGAGATTTCCCCTGCCATTCCCCAGCTTAATCTGTTTTTATCATTTTTCTTACCAAAGACATCCATTTTACCTTCCAAACACTCTAGAAAAACAATGGAGACAAGCAATGAGGGAAATTTTAGACATCTTGTCTATTGTCTATGGCTTGTACTGTGTGTTATTGTCTTAAATAAAGAACAGGTCTTGAAATTAGAGACCTGCATGGTTTTTCAGACCTACCTTGTAGTCATTTATGCTTTTTTCCCCTCAGTTTTTTTACTTTATTGTGGATGACTTCAAAATTCATAGCCAACCATTACTGACATTCCTGTTTTGTACACCTTTTTTATTGCAAATATGAGAGGCTCCACGCATATAAGTCCCTATCTTGTCTCAGTGTATTTCTGGTAAAAAAGAAAAGCTGTGACTTGGCAGACCAAGGGTTTTAAAAGCTAAATCCTTATCTAAATGATGATGAAGAGACAGTGTAGCAACGGCAAGGAAGAGGAAGCTGAAACAGTTATGGTCAGTGTGAAGCTCAGTGAGAAAGCGGAGTGTGAAGCTTAGTGAGAAAATGGAGCATGAAGCTCATATTAGAAAACGTAGTGAAACTGAAATTGTAGGGTGCTGGCAGGAGAAGAAAATGACTTCAGGAAGAACCTTTAGCAGATTAAAAAGTGAAAGTATATTAAAATTTGAAATTTTATGGAGGAGGAAGCCTTCAGGTTTAGTCAGAGCTGGGGTTTTGGATTCAGGTGCTGGGTGGATTTTCCCTAAGAATGAGACTATATGGGCCTGGTGGCTACAATGACTCTGGGATTGGCAGGAACACAAAATCTGGAGCAAAATGAATACCAGCCCAGGGGCACTCAGTACCCAGAAAACTTATAGCAGGGAAACTCGGTGAATCCTAAATTTTTTCTTTGCAGGACTCACATATATGTTTCCTTAACTCTGACCAGTAAGTTGAGTAATGCAAGGGAAACTGTTTTTCTATGCTCCAAGCAGTGAGGTGTGTAAAATAACAACATTAAGTAAAAAGCTGGAAACTATTTTGAAACTCAGCATAGTTTTCCTTTTGGTTCCTGCTTAACACAGACACAATCTGAAATCTCACAGTGCCTGACTGTGCGTAGGACCAACAACATGCTGCATCAAAATATTTATGGTCAAATGAACCAGATGCTCCATGGTTTAGAAATTAAATGCTCTCATGAATTTTTCATCTAATATATTTTTTTAAACAAATCTTCTCCTGCTGACTCTGAAATCATCTCTATTCTCAATCAAATGGGGTAGTTCTTGACTTGTAGCAGGATAGCACAAAATATGATAATACAGAAAAGCTGTCTTGGGAAACAGATCAGTAAATGGTTTTTCCAGCTGAAGAATGATGCTTCATTCATGATTCATTTAAGAATTTATGTGTTTACTGTGTTACTCTCAATATTTTAATGCTGTTTGAACACACACAACTAGGAAAAGGCCAAACTGTGACTTAGATCCCAGATTTTCAGTCTGGTCTGGGCATCCTTTTATTTATTGGCCTTATATACTGGGCTTCCAAGTGATCTCCTTCAAGGATTTTCAATAAATGAGAAATGGGAATGGAGGGTGATATCCAGGCAGGAACAAATATATAGAGAATAACATTTTTATCTGCTGGAAGAGAAGCTGAAGCACAGCAGTCTAAGCGATAGCATGATTGCAAAGATCTACTAAGATTGTATGAAGTCAAATTTGGGACTATGTTAAAATGTCATGTTAGAGTGTGAACTTTTTCTCTGGGAGATGCTCTGGAGTCTGCTCTGTGCCTACCTTCATATATGAAATTTTGGTTAAGGAACATGGATTAAAGATGATTGCATGCTTGTGCACAGAATCAGATCTTACTTGGATAATGCAGAATGCAGAGGGAACATTACTTCACTGGCTCTAATTCCATGAGAAGACAGTTGTCTATGGGCTAAGGACAGTCTAGAATGCTTTAAAAGCATCAAAGGTGGTAAAGAAATTATTTCCTGTAGGCTTTCTTTACCGATTTCTTCCTGGCAATTTAGTTCAAATAGATCTAGCAGCTTCAAGGCAAGAATTATTCCACGTGCCTTGTGAAGCTGAAAAAAGTTAATATAATGGATTACAGACAGGTGCCTCTCCAAAAATGGATGCTACATTTTAGAATGAGTGTGGAGTGTCAGGGGCGCAAACATTTTTTGTATTTCCCTGGCTGTTGATAAAAATATGAAGATATTTGCTATTGGGACATACAGTTTCTGGCTCCTAAAAAGAAGTATAAAAGATCTTGAAAACACACTAGCTTCCAAGTTAGTTCATTCATGGTATAGACTCATATTTTTCTCAGAGCCCTAAAGGAAACTAAAAGCGAGCAGTCTCTTTGCCATAATAGCTTTCCACTATAAAATGCAGACAAGTGTAACTCCCTATTAAATTTTAATGGTATACTTTAGATAGATTTTTTTCTCCCTTATGTCCTAATTGCACTCATTTGAAACTACCTTATATTGGTATAATAGAATTAGTGTGAATATAAGGTCTAATGTCCTCTCTCAACATCATTAGATTGCTATATGTGCTTTTGTAGGCAGGTATCAGCTCAGTGGTGCTCCTTCAGGGATGCTTGATGGAGGCAGTCCAGCTGTGCCATTGGCAGACTGTGCCAAGTTGGCCAGCATTAGTGGATAGGCAGAATCCCCTTAATGACTTATTTCTCTTTCATTTACTCCTGTTAAATCTACCCCTTTCATTGCCACGGTCTTTTTAGTAACTCATAGCAACTGAATTAGCAGCACGTTTTGGGTTTTGGTGAAGGTTATCCCTGCTTTATAGAGAAAGACCAGAGCTTAAATGATTTCATGAAGGTTACAGTAGGAATGATCAGGAAAAAAACCCAGTGGTTTTGTTTCTGTCTGACCTTTCTCCCTTGCACCAAGGGAAAAGTCCATGTGAACCTTTTCCTTTCATAGTGCTACAGTTGGGGAATATGCGTGTTACTCAGCTGTGTTGACCTGAAATCCTGATAAAGAACTTATTGCAGAAAACACTTTTAAGGGCAAAAACAGACTTGAAATAGCACTTCAACAGACAGATCAGAAGTCATCTCAACACCTGTGACTTTCCCTTATAACCAACACTTCAAAACATTGAGTTGGGGGACTTTCTGCCTGTAGTTTCTACATTTGTCTTTCACTTGTCAGCTGCAGAAAGAGGTATGACTTTGTTTGCCCTCATATTATCCCTGGCCAAAATTAACTTCTTTTTCCTTCATGTGCCTCTCTGTACTTGGATACCCTGGAAAGGAATAATATGATTGCTGCCTATCTTTCTTCCAAAATTGTGCAGGGCTGGCAGAGAAAAGGTTGATCTAACTTTTACCTCTGTTTTTTCTCCCTTTCCTCAGAGCTGCCTCTAGTTACAAACCGGGAAACAACGATGACATTTTCACTTTACAGACTTCTGATTTGTTGATGCAAGGTTAATATTTTTGTGTGTTTTTCTAAGGAACCTAATTTGGAATTTGTAAACATTTACCTCTATTAAATTCTTTTATAACTAAATCAAACAAGGTAAATAATTGACTTATAAAAGATTAATTGTAGAAGGTCAATACAAGCTACTAGCCCTTTGCTATGGTGAAATAAAATTTGACTACAGCCTAAACTTTTCTTTTTTTTTTTTTTCAAAGTGTGAGTCACATTCCTGAAAACCAATTGCAACAATTTCCAAATATTATAAAATAGCTTTTTATTTTAGTGCTGCTATTGATTACTCTTTTTATTAAAAATCTAGCAAAAAAAGGAGATCACAAATAATTAAAACTCCATGTTTTTTCCTGTAAAAGCCACTCATAGTTTTCAAAATCCCTAAAATGTCTAGAAGAAAATATATGAATTAAAGATGATGATAGTATATTTTATTGAAGCTTATTTAATTAGTTTATTTCAGTTGTGGTACCTTAGAAAATCATCAACAAAACAGCTAAGAAATGCTTTTTTTGATCAATATACCTGAAGAACACAGCAAGAGACAGGAGATTTACTTACACATATTAAATGATAAGATTTGAATTTAGCAACTTAACAAATAAAATTAAATACTTTGTCTGTGCCAACCTTAAATGTTATCATGCTTTATAGAACTCAATATGAAATTTTTGTTCCACTAGAAACAAATATTTCTTTACAATGTTTGACTGTTAGTTCCTACTTTTAAAACCTCAGTTTTGAAAAATAATGGAAATGAAATAGCCAGCAAGGAAATGAAAAGCTGAAATACGCCGAACACAAATGCGAGTAGTATGGCTTCCTTTTTTTTTTTTTTTTTTTTTTTCCCTTTAATTTCTTTTTCTATTCGGTGGAACCCAATTTTTCAAGCAATTGTAGAAACTGCACTTTAGGGCAGATTTACAAGCTTGACAAAACTGATATTCTGCATGGAAATCTCTTCTGTCTCCTTTGCTTTTCAGTCCATGTGCTGTTATAGTACTACTTGTTTTCATGTGTTTAGAAACCAACAAGAGGAAAATGGACAAACTGGAACACATAATGGGATGACAGGGGAAACTTGCCATGGGACTCTTGCCATCCACCCCATGGGATCAGAAACATAACTATGTTTCAAGGTAAGCTATCCCCTAGGGAAAAAGAAGAAATTAAAAAAGCCCAAGGGAACCGATTTTCTTTGAAAGGAGAGGGCAATTTGATTTTTAAACAAGCATCTGGGATTACATAATAATAAATCTAAACACTTCAGATCTCAGTAGTGAAGCTACATTGTTTCAGCTACAATGTCAGAATACAGTAGCAGTTGACAGTCCTACTGCAGCCTGAAGAAGTGTTCCAAAGGGTGCTCTCAGCAGTCATCTGTCCTGTGGAAAGTGATCATAGTTATCTTCAGATACAAGAGCAGTTTACTCATAACAGTACACTCAGGCTGCCTCAGTGCTCTGAGGCTACGTCAGGAATAACTCTCTTTGCAATCTACCTTAAATGGATGATGTACTGATTTAATTAAGAGTTTGTTGACATTTCAGTCTCTTAGATCAAATGATTTTCCAATAATTCAAACAAGTAATTTCCACCAAAGTTCTTTTCAACAGAATAGTGTTCAAGGTTATGCACATCCCCACACATACACTCACACCCATCCAGCCGCCTTGCTGTGCTAGTGTTACATTACTGTAATGTTGAATATTTTACTACTATAACACTGTTCTATGCCACTTTGATAACAAAAGTCTTCTCACTAAATAAGTAAAATAAGCCATGTTATATGTTGCCAGCTGAAAGTATCAGGAAAAAAGATGGAGTACTTAAAACATAATACCTTTTCTTCTATCATTATCTGCCTCTGCAGAGAAAAGATAGAAAATTCAGAGTTTTCTGGCCAGGTTCTTGTCTCTGTTCTACTAGTTTTACCTTGTCTAAAAATGGAGTTATGTTCTCAATTCCATGAGGGATGCAAGTGTTACTTCAGATCCTAACACTCCAGATGAAAGGGTGAGTAACTGGGAGGTTAGTACCATAAGAAGCAAGAAGGTTCAACAGCTTGGAGTTTGCAACACTTGCAATTAAAAAAAACAACCAAACAAAAAAAACCAAAAACCAAAACCCAACAAACCAAAAATACAAATCAAAACAAAACCCCACAAAAACCAAACCAAAATAAGCCCCTAAGTGTGTACCAGTTGTATTACTAAAAAACTATCAAATGATTATTGCAGTAAGTTAAGGCAAAGCATTGGTGTATTAATACCTTTTCTGCTATGTGTCCAGTCTTAGCATATTTTGAATTTTAGTGTAAGAATCCTAAATAGTTAACATCAAATTATATTTGCTCTTGGACATTTCCCCCTACTTTTAGCCATTCATTTTTCTTCCATGAGTGTCTGCTTATGTACCCTCCACACACGACTAGTGGTGAAGGAGGTATCTTCCTTCACAGAGTCTTCTACGTGTGTGCAGGAGTGCCATTCGACCTGGGAAAACCAACTCAACACCCGTCTTCTCCTCCAGGATTGCTTCTGTGTTGTCAGCTCTGTGGATTTGTACTCTATGGAGGAACTGTGGCTGAGTGGTATCTCCACGTAGAAGCAGTACCAGAAGGCCTGTCATACACTGGAAACATATATCCAGAGTACTAAATAATTACATTCTCTGTAGACAAAGGAGACCTGATATATACTGAGCTGCAGATTGTACTCTCTGATGTTATCGAGTTTTTTATTAAGATGTAACACCTAGTGAAATGTTAGGGTTGGGCTTTAATAGCAAGGAGAGATATGATCAGCAGTCAGTTAAGTCTTTTTAAGTAAAGGGTTGAGTAATTTGTTTAAAGACAGTAAAAATGGCATCCTTGCTTTTCTCTAGTCTGACACTTCCTTAAATATGCTCTCTTAATTCCCATCACCATGAATACAAATATTAGCATTTGTTTTCTTTTTATTGTGAGGCTCATGTCTACCCAGCTCTGGCCCTCTTATGAAGTTCTGAGATCCGTGGGAATACACCTCTGGTTTCTTCTTTCCTGTGTACTTAAGAGGAGTCCAAGTATTAACTGGGAGATGGCTGATGCTCAGCAGGATCATATCCCAGAGTGAATCTCCAGAACTAGTAGAAAGGAAACAGGAAGGAAACATCCCTGAATTACTCCTGCATAGATACACCTGGTTAAACTTCTTTTAAACTGAAGGAACAACAAGGTTTTGTGCAAAATTTTTTTAACGGATGTGATGATTAAAAATTTAATTCAGTGTAGACTATTTAAATTATTTTATTGTCCTTTTATTCCCCCTCTAAGCCATTATTTAACACTTTCATATTTTCTACTGTTAGTAAAATTCTATACTACATTAATTTGCCCTAAAAATACTGAAGTTCATTATATTGCAATTATGGAGCTTGGGTAATTAAATACTTTTAATTTCATAGAGTGCATTCACGGCAGGTGGTTCAGGAAAACAAGAAATTGTACAGAGACTTCAGATAACTTCTTTTATTAAAAAACATGCAAACCCATCATGAAAAGGTGCCTTTCTGACATCCCCTGCTGAAAGGTTAGCAGAAGGTTAGCTAATGGACAGAAACAAGAGGCAGTAGACACAGGGCAGTGGCAACTGCTGCTGCCCAGAAGAGCTCTAAGGTGAGCCCTATGCTTACAATCTCCTAAGTAAGCTAGACAGAGCTCTGTCAAATGTAAATGGTAGGGATCTGGCAAATACCAGCCTTTAGAAACACAAGGAATGAGAGAGCATTCTACAGGCACAAATTCCTAAGGAGAGAGTCTCCACTGTCCCAAACTGTGTCTTCACACAAGCTGGCAGTTTCCATCTGCAGTGAGAATCTTCAAAACCCACAAACTGGATTTAAGAATGAAGTAATTTCCATCAAAGCAGCAGAGAAACTCCCAAATCTAAAAAATGTATCACTATGCTTTCTAAACACAAATGTATTAACAATCAAAAGCCAGCATCTTTCTTGTGGAGTATTGTTTCATATTCCTTTTAATAAATATTTTGATTAAAAGTATTAAGGAACACCTAGTAAAGCTTTTCAATATTTTCATTTTTATTCTGAAATTGATAGTAGGACTGTTTACACAAAGAGTTTTGGCAACAAAATCCATCTCAAAAAGCAGGTACTGCAAAAGGTGTGCAACATTTCCTATTAACAGTGTTTACTTCTGTGTGCTGTTGATTGCTGTATGCTATTTCCCTTATCCTTGATAGAGTTCCCTTAGCTTACTCCCAGCAACTGTCCCTCTAGCTCTGACATTGCAGGCCACGTATGCTCTGCTTCTACTAATATTTCAGCAGGGAACTTGCAGCAGTTACATCTGCTAAAATCTGGGGAAGTCTGGCCTTGTGTCTGCAGTAGAAGAGTTCAGAAAAGTTTTTGTAAAATTTCAAAGTAGTCTCTTGGTTGAGACTAGTCACAAATAAAACAAAATTCAAATCAGATCCAGGTCAAGATTATTAGAATGTTTTTGCTCATTTTTGTAAGTGTGGAACACCTAATTTTGGTCTGATCTTTCAGCTCCCATTAGAAATCACCTTCCTGAAATAAGTTAATTAAGATTAAAACTAAACCTTGTGATGTTTTCTTTTAAAAAAGCCAAAATGGTGTTTTCATTATTTCAGTAATGTTTTATCCACATTTTTTGAACTTGAACCAAGTCCTTCACAACCTACCAATGGTTTACAACTGGAATCCAATAGACTGTAAAATACATTAGTAAACTCATCAAACCCCATCTGAAAACTAGTTAGGTTTCCTGACCATTCTATTTCTTTTACAAGGTGGTATGGAACCTGTTGCAAATGTTAGTAGAACATTTTCTGTTTTCAAACTGAGAAATATATTTATAATCACAATATCTATCTGCTTCAATCTGCAAAAAAATTCTGACCAAAACTCTAAGAGAAAAGTATCACTGCCTCTATATAGGAATGTAAGCTCAGATTCCTGTTCTGAAAAAGTCTTGCTTGGACTCTACATCCATTCTCTTGGAATATAATGGAAGTTTTTCCAGTGATTTTTCTGGAGAATGTGTCTAGATGTAAGATTCTCATTAACATTAAAAACCAGTTTTAATATACATTTCTTTTCTCTCAAACAGAAGATATTCCACAGTAAGTATAAGGTTCATTCCTGTCTGTCAACTAGCTATGACAGCAGGAGTCTCTTCCTAAGCAGAGGGGTTGAACTGGATCACCTGCAGAGATACCTTCCAAACTCAACCCTTCTGCAATTATATACATAGGCTTCACAAAATTCTTGCCGAGTAAACTGCTGCCTAAAATGTAGTGAGTAACTAATCAGGAATTAATTCAGATGAAACATTCTTTTTGAGTCTGACTCTGAACTGTACCTTCATAACCAATGCCCATTGAGTCTGCTCTGAAAGCTGAGACAGTTTCTTCTCTAGAGTGGTTTTTTTTGTTTACTTTTACATTTACTTTTATGTTTACTTTTACTTTCACTTTCACTTTACATTTTCACTTTATTTCTATTGACCAATTTATCTGCATTTGCATTGACTAATTCTAAGTTCTCATTAATTCTGGCCAAGAAGATTTTAGAGTGTCCATTCTTGGAGATATTTAGAACTTGACAGGATATGACCCTGAGGTATGTGATAAAACTTGGAAGTTGAAACTTACTTTGGAAATGCTTTGGCAAGGGAGGTTGACCCACAGGGATTCCTTCCAACTTGAATTTTTCTATCTTCTCTCTTCTCTTTTTTTTTTTTTCTTTTTCTTTTCTTTTTTTTTTTTTCAGTTTTATACTGAGAGTTAATATGACATTAGAAATAAAAATGTGGAATTTTTAGGTACATCCCTTTCTCAACCACAATCACTAACAAAAAAAGACTTAGATATTTGTCTCATCAGCCAGACCAAACCTTTTACAATGCCACCAACTTAAAAAAGAAACCTGTGTGTTTTAATTAAGGTCTCACACTGTTACTTGCTGATGTTCTTCTGTTTATCTCCTCACAGAAAAAAACCCTCAAATAATCAATGTAACTACTGATTGTAAGTGCTCATTACAGGGGGGGTAAATCTAGATAATTTTTAATGTCCCTTCCAACAGCAACCATTATAGGATTCTGTGATTCTATGATTCTATTCAGATGTGTGGATATGGATAACCATTTAGCAATTTCCACTTGTTCAGTATGTTCTTTTTATTTAAAATAATTTTTAATCCAAATTAATAGGAAATATTCTTTTTTGTGGTAAGGTATATCAAGGCCACCTGTGCAATTATTGGTCCAAGATCTTTTTAGAAACTGGTTGGTTCCAAAGAACAAATAGTAGAATAATTAGAAACAGATTACAGCTTTTTATCCTTTACAGGAAAATACTCATAAAGTTGGTTCAAAACAGTATGCAAGAGCTGTGGGATTTCTCGGCTTCATTTTACCTGCATAAATCTTAGATTAGCCAGGAGTTCTTGGAGTGTGTCTGCTTTCTGCTCTATTCTTGTCTTTCCTTTATGTCAGATTAGTAATGAGGAAGATGGCACAGTCCTCAGCTGCTGTAATCAGCTGAGAATTCCCCTTGTACATAGGAAATGGCAGCTGGACAAAGAAATTGGTTAAAAAGGCAGAAAAACCCCTTAAATTTCTTTATGGCTTCTTATTTACAAGTATGTTACTTTAAGTCAACAAATAAAATAGAATTTAATAATTAAATGCATTGATTTTTGCCAGTCACTGAGTTGTGAAAATATTTCCAGGCAGTCATTTTATGTCCAAAACTATGAGCATTGCAACAAAGTATGCAATATCCTCACTGAGCCACTTTTACGCTTGGTTCTTCACCACAAAATTGTGGGGAAGGTTTCTGACCAAAATGTTAATTAAAATGCTTTTTAACACTCTAAAATACAACCCTGAATAAATTAGAGGATACACTGATTTGAAAAATACAGTTAAACTCCATTTGTGTGCTTGTGAGTGCCTGGGAGGGGAAGGGGTCAAACCAATTTGAAATGTGTAGAGCATGAAATTCTGAATTATACAAGCATCACAATGCATAAAAGCTACATAATCTGACTGCACACACCTGCTGAAAGCAGGTGGGAAAGAGATAAAAATGTTGTTTCACTTTTTTCCTTGCAGAGTTGCAAATGCTTTTAAAATTCTCCAAGTCTTTTGAGTTATTTCAGAGTTAACAAATTTAGTCTAGAGAAAGGAGTTAACAAATGTAGTCTAGAGAAATGGATTAGGAGCTCTAGTGCCCTGGAGAAGCAAAAAAGGATCCTTTTTATGTAATTCACAACTTATTATGTCAGCAGTTTCTGAATTTTTTTTTTACAAGTTTTTAATGATTTTCTTATTTTTCTACTGGAAGGTCAGTTAGTTTCTTTGAGAGGAGGATGGTCAGCTGTCTAGCAAAAGCTCTTTTCTTTTTACTTCTATTTCAGATACTCTCAGAATTTACCAACATTATTTAATGAAATTACCTTTCATGTGTAGTGTGCTGGCAATTTTCATGTCCCCACTCCCTACACCAAGATATGGTGGTGTGTGTGTTATTTAACTGTGGGGCTGCTTCTCTTTGTCGCAGTTACATTTTCCCCTTCTGCAACCTAGCTAAAGGTGACACTTCTTTCGGCTTGAGTTGCCCTCAGTTCTGGGATGTGAGAAAGCCTTACAATCTTTTTAGACAAGCTTTTTTAGACTATGACCTACTGTATCTTCTCTCTAATACTATTAAGACAGAAAATTGAAAACACATTTCCTGATGACTTGAAAGATCCATTTAGGTAAGGGTCCTGTCTCTGGCAGCAACCACTTGTAGATGCTTAGCAAAAAAAGACAAGAATAGGACAATTACAAGTTGACACTTCCCCTGGTGTGCCACTCCAGCCTTCAGCAATCTAGTTTATGGACTTCTATAGCCAGAAACTCCATTAATTTGTTTTGAAATGTTCTTTCTGAGCCTACTTATAATCCAGCCTCCGCAACACCTTGTGGCAATGAGTTACTCATTTTAATTACAATCTGTGTGATAATTTCACTATGTGTCCTCATGAGAAACTATAAAAAGTCATAGAAAATTGCTGTGCTAGCCCTCCTGTTAGTATCTTCTCTTTTCCAAGCTGAAGAGCACTAATATAGTTTTTCCAGATACATAAACTGCTGTATATTTCTGGTCACTGTTGTAGCCTTTATCAATCTGTTTTTTAGTTCTGTGCTATTTTGCAGACGAGATAAGAAAAGCTAGAAGCCCTGAGGCTGCAGGTGAATAACGTTTTGTCTGTGACCTAACAGTGGAAGGAATTATTCTCAACTCTTTTCTTAATGTATTTTAGATTTTATTTCCTTGGTGGATTGCCTTTGAGAATTGTACAGATATTTCTAAATCCTCCTGTGCATAGTAATTGCCATTTTATATGACATCATGATGTACATGTGGTTCTTTTACCTTATGGATTTTTCATTGCATTTAACAATTTCAATTCTGCTATTTTTGACAATTTTCTTCCCCCCTTCTGCCCCCTATTTATACAGGGCCACAAGAACATTTTACAACACTTCTCAAAAGCTTCATTTCTTCACTACCCACATTATTTTTGTGTTGCCTTACAAACTTTTTGGTCTCCATAGTCAGTACCTTTTTAAAATATGATTTCTTAATAATAACACAGGTTCTAACTCAAATCTCTACAGGGTTCGTTTGGTATTCTCTAGCATTGATAATACAGTCACTCATTCTTAACCATATTGAAATGGTCATCTCCAAAGCTGGCTGATGTCAGACAAGCCTTATTCCTACTTTTTAAGGTTTGTTTTGTTCAGTGGCTAAAAGCAAAATAAGCTATCCATGCAGAATATATTTTAAATGATAGTATAAAATTACAAAAAATAAATTAGCACCATTAATTTTAATACATCCTGAATTAGTTTGTCTTGTTGAAGATAAACATCTGATTTGATCAGTAATAAGCTAAGTATGAATTAATTTTTAAAATTTATCTTCTTTGTTTTGAAACTATGCCTGACAAGCATGAAATATATGTTATTGTTTTCTTTAACTAGACAGAAATCATTACTTGGATCTATAGCATGTAATTTTGTGAAGGAAGCTGAGTTATATTTGGAGATTAATGAGGGAGAAGAGAATCTGACAGTTTTAGCTCCTAATCTCTGGGGTTTATAAGAAATTATGACATGCTTAATTTGGAGAATCACTTTTTTATTTATGTGTGTATGCATACACATTTTATCTCTTGGAAAAGATAAATACTCCTTGCCCATACCCGACTGATGTTTATTGTACCTGTTCTTGCAGTTTCAAACAAACCACATTCCATAATATCCTACAGAGCCTGACCTGGGACCCAGGTATCAATTCGTTTGACGTTTTTGCAAATCCAACCTAACACTTATTTCATGCAAGCCAATCAGTCATCTTATCTCTAAGAGACTTAAATGTAATTGATCAATATTGTTTGCATGAACCTCTTCCCAAAAAGAAAGACCTTTTTGTTCCTCTTTCAAGCTTTTTTCATTAAAAAAAATCCCTTTTGTTGTTCTCCCTATATTGAATTTTCCAATTCTATCCCTTTTTTAAACCAAACCCAGTTCAAGTGCAGCTGAAGCTTCTCCTTTGTTTTTTTTGTTTGGTTGTTTGGTTGGGTTTTTTTGGTTTGGTTTTTTGTTTGTTTGGGTTGGGTTTTTTTTAATATTCAAAAAGATTATATCACATGTCTTACTCCTTTTTGCATTCACATAATCTGCATACCAGCAGAATACCATTTTGGCATAATGAGCATGATTCTCATATGCCTAATACTCTGACTAGGGTTGTTTATATGCTCTCTTCACTCCTTGCTATCAGTTGATATTCATATGTCAAAAAAGAAAGGTGGCATAACACTACTTGAAGGTAAAAATGCTCATTTACTATCACAAACTGAGTGTAGAACAAGTGCCAATATTGGAAGAACTAAAAGAAACACACCAGCTGTGCTTTAAAAATTTGTCTCAATCAGTTCTGTACAAAGAAAGAAGCCACACAATTTATTTAAGCTTTTCTGTACACCACATAAATAGAATTTTTTTTTTTTGTTTACTTTCCACAGTTTGCCACCAACTAGAAACAAAGTGCATACTTTTTAATCTTTTTTGGCAATATCAAACTTCTTTGAGCAACTAGGTTTTGTGAGAAAACCTCTTGGTGCTAAAGGATTTTTTTAAAATAAGATATTATATTTGTTTTCAGAAAATATTGTTGAATAAAACCAGCTACTGAATATGCTGAATCAGATAATTATCTTGAATCTTTATTTTTACCTCTTGGTGCTCATGTTCTCTTGCTTCACATTTAAACTTCTGCTTTTCCTTACATTGTTTTTAGTAAGCTTAACTGTTGATACAAGTTGTTCTCTATTATTACAGTTTCTTTTAATGGCTTTGTCTGGCGAACATTGTTCATATATTCTGGACTAATAAAAGATATATGTGTACTGATGGGAAACATTCATAACAGTTATTGTAGGTCATGAAAACAAGTTACGGTAGTGAGCAAGACATTTTTATTATCTTAGCTAAACATTTTTGGATTATCATTAGCACAGGGAGATTTGTTACTTCCTGAACTGCAGTTTAGGGTCGTTTTTTAAAGCAATTTCCTCTCCTTTCTTCCTTCCTCCTTATATTTTTTAAGTTTTAAATGCTTGAGATAAGCTGTAATATATTTAGTTGTACAAAATGAATTAATTTCCTCACCTCAGTGAGAGCTGCAAATATAAACTGATCAATTATAATTGTGAAATGTCATTCCTTAATTAGCACAATGTTTGCAAATCTCTTATTACCACTTTGCAATCTTTATTTTTCTGTGTTTAATGATAAAATCACACCCACAGTTCTCAATAAAGTGGCAATTCCAATTTAAGAGAAAGAGGTGAATCAATTAAAAATATTAATGGGATAACTGGAGACGCTTTGGACGATAACACAGCCTCTCATTTCAGGAGAGAAATTTGTGGTCCAATGCAAAAAAGACACTACCAATGACGAATATACCACTACCATTGTTCTGTTTCTCTTTTGTTAGCTGGCACTGCACTTCATGTATTATCAAAACTAATAACAAATTAATTATTTTAGAAATAGAATGTGCAAACATTCTCATTCTAGCATTAACCAAACTGGTAGAGAAAATGTATCCCAGTAGAATTCCAGAAGTTATTAGGGCTACATAATTTTGCAGTGCTATTTCAAATCCTAAGATTGATTACTCTTTTCACCCAGGGTAGAATGAGCACTGAAAAATAACTTTGAAACACAATTAAATTGAAAATAATTTTGAAAAATTACTTTGAAATATTTGAAATAAAAAGAAAGATACCAATCTATTTCTGTTTTCCATTTTGAAACTAATATGAGAAGAATTGCCAGAAAATAAAATTCTCTTTCACGTATGCACACCATTTTCACTTGTTAAGTCTGGCCAGGACCAAAGCTCTGTGGCACTAGTGTCCAATTGAGTACAATAAACAGCCAATAGTCAAAGAATCACTGGCAGTAATAACCTATGTAAAATGATCCATTATGTATTTCTGTGAAAGACTGATTTCTATATTTAGCCTTTTTGTCTATTCACATTTTATCTGTCAACAGACTTGCTGTTACATGTTTGTCCATTTCAAACTATCCAAAATATTCCCTAATCCCATTGTACTCAATTCTAGTGTCTCTGATCCTGCTGAAAAACCCCCCCAAAATGTGATGCATTGTGCAAGAGGACATAGAGCAAAAAATTAGTTCCCCAAGGAATTTGTCAAAATGTATCTCTGACCTAATCACGAACACACCATGAATATATCTATACTTGCCTTAACAGAGGCTTGCTCCCAGTAAGCACTGAATTCTTGCCAAAGAAATTCACTGTAGCAGCCACTCTATGTCCTCTCATCTGATTCTTGAAAGCTCATAATTTAAAGTAATTCATCATGATTATGATCTAGGCTTGTATCCTATTCTTTAAAGATCTTCAGTTGTACTATTTACTTTATGTGAGAAATGTTTGGTTAAAAAAGAGTAATAAAAGTTTTTTTTCTTTAGACAAAATAATGGTAGCTCTACATCTGTGAAACATCTACAAGAATAGGTTTAATTATTAAATTTTTGTGTGCATGCACATGGCATATTTGAATGTGATGGGAATTATCCCCTATCTTGTGAAGGGCTTTTCACTTATCCTGACTGTATTCATAGACTTCATAGATGTTGTCTTGGTTTAGAATGTACCAAAACAATACAGATAGACCAGTGATGTTTATATAACAATTACCAGGAATACAGCCAAGTTCCCAGGAAGCCAGTCAAGGTCCTTGGTCAAATCTGAGTCATGGCATCAAAATAATACAGATTCCAACCACACAGACTCACAAAAACTCACCAAAAAGACTCTTCCAGAGAAAACTCTCAACAAGAGAGGAGAAAAATTAACAAGAAAATGTTCACCTCCCTGGATAACACAGCAGGGGATGGTGGCAAGGCCTAATCTCAGTGGGGAAAGGACAGCAGGTCCTTCCAGGTCTGAAGTGAAGACCAAAAAGAGACAGAACCTCCACCTTTCTCTCTTCTATACTTGTTATGATGTCAGATGATATGAAATATCTCTTTGGTTGCTTAAGTCAGGTGATGCTTGTCCCTTCTAATCTACGTAAGGCTATCTGGGCTTGCTAAACTGAGGCCTTGCTAAAACTAAGGCCAAAACTTCCACAGATGTATAGCAATGTTGAATTGATATTTTCTGGTATAAGTGATATGTTCTGGTATAATTCCTGATACCACATGCAAACACATGTCTATCAATAATTATGCCTCCAAATTTGGCAGCCTGGCCAGCAGGTTCACCTTAAGAAATCCTGCTTTCCATAGCAAAAATATGTGCTGTCAATGCTGTGAGATGTCCAAGTACAGGCAGAAGAGTCAAATTTTCCTGACAGGCCCATTTTGTACATTGCTTTGTAATGTACCAAATGGCAGCTATTCTCAACAGTGTAGAACAGCCTCTACTGAGGATTTTACTTCTTGTCCCCTGCACCTATGCCCCAATTCTTGTCTCAATGTTATCTCACCATTGCAACCAAGAAGCCACATTAAGCTGTCCTGTTAGATTCAAACAGGAAGCTGAATTCATCAAATTATGCAGATTTCCCCATGCATGACCACCTACACCACCCTTGAAAGTGAGATAATTTGTAAAAGGAAAGGTCCAAAACATGGATATATTTTACGCACTCTACACTGTCACTGTCACTTTTGGTACATATGGCAAGTGCCTTTAAAATGAGTTACTGCCTGCAGCCGCCTGCCTTCCTTATCACAGCTAAGTGGCTTACTTCCTGGACTAGAGAAAGCTGAAAGAAAGGTAGAGCAAAGAGGTATAAAGAAAAGTTATTGGTTGCAAAAAAAGAACATGTCTTATTCCAGCTCTATTAAAAGATTCTGGAAATCTAAGGAAAAATCTATTGCCTTGAGCTGAGTGTAAATCACTGGGTTTTATGGCCTCTGCTTTATTTCCTGCCCAGTTGTGCCTAATTAATGACAAAAGAAAGTGCTTTATGATTATGATGATGCAAAGGTTCTCTGGTTTGCTCAGACTAGTAATAAAGCTGTGTATGCCGAGAATGGAGAAAATGGATCAAATGACAAATGATCTCATTCAATATTACCTGAATTTGAATGATTTTGAATTAAACATTGGCAGTTAATGTATTTTAGAAAAGGAATACCTATTATGCACAACCTGCAGTATTTATTGTTATTGGATCTGATCCTGGCTACTGTCAGAGCAGCAAAAGGTACTCTGAGATTATATTAAATGGGACAACTGAGAGATTTTGTAGAGTTGGTACCCTAAGGAGTAGGTTAGGGAGGGAACAGAAACAGAAAATATGACAGGGGAAAGAAAAGTACTGCTAGACTGCTGCACTGACAAGTTCTGCTGAAGACACCAGAGAGGATGTAATTAGCTATTGCAGTGTGTAACAGTCAAGAAGGGACTAAAATTTGGGACTGAAACTTAAGAGCTGTGTCTGAACACTTCTCTTACAATGTTCTTGGAGGTGACTTCAAAGC
Organism: Hafferia zeledoni; assembly: GCA_035583235.1. Lineage (NCBI taxonomy): Eukaryota > Metazoa > Chordata > Aves > Passeriformes > Thamnophilidae > Hafferia > Hafferia zeledoni. Next base: position 48,620,348 of record JAWWEV010000134.1, on the reverse strand, counting down.
AAAATCAGGCTCCCTAGAGTACTTGCTCCAAGAAACTCAGGACTAATGCTTTCATTTTCTCTTGCTCAGCTCAGCTTCAGCTCCCTCCAGGGTGTACCATTACATGGCCCGAACAGCGTTATCCTCACTGGTTGAGTCAGCACCAGCCATCACTGAAGGGCACACAGCAGATTTTATCCTGCTCCTCTGGCACCTCTTCCCAACACATCTGTGCTACCAGATGAGGTGTGCTTCTTTGTTGATGAGGGATGAAATTAACCAGATTGCAGTCCAGCGAATTTTATTCCAGATGACCCTAGATAGAATAGAGGGAACTTTAATTCTGGGCTACATGGGTCTGAGAACAGAGCCCTAACTCCCAGCTTTCTGAAAGTGAGATGGCTCTGCATTTTTTCCATTTGCTCTAGATGAAAAATTTGCTATACTTAATGAAATATGTTTAAACCTAGTTGAGGGAGACTGCTTCAGCTAGATACTATCTTATTTGTTGGTCTGCTTAAGATCAGAAAAAAAAAATTCTTGTTCTCTAAGTCTCTAAAAACAAATAATAATCCACAGTATATTGGAATTTCCAGTGACTAAAAACTAAGATAAGATAATGGCATTTCTCTTTCAAAATAAAGAACATATTTATTTATACACGAGATGAATCAAGGGATTTGATCATATTGCTTATCTTCCCAGCAATGGCATAGGGATATGACAAATTATAGGACATGACATCCAATAGACTATGAGGGAATACACCAGAAAAACAGTCTTTGGACTTTGGACTTCAGATGAGGTTGTAATGATTTAAATTATAAAAAATTAGCAGTAGTAACATGATTTTAATTATTGGTTCCTCCCTGACCACTCTGGAGCCTGATGTAAAATTAAAACCTTCACCGTCTTCCACCATACAGGCACATGTAATTCATAAAAATTTCCTTATCACAAAAAAACTCTCAGTGCTTTGGCAAATTATTGTATGCATTTACAGCACACTCTGCAGTAATGAGTCTTGCTTTGTATCACAGCATTTAGAAAAGAAGCAGTCAGATCAGAAGGTCATTACCTGAGCCACTTTGGAAACTCACAATCAGAAATCTTTGACAGGATTTTAATACTAAGTCAGTGGGAATAGCAGAAACAGGGACTAGAAGGAGAGAGATTAATGTGTTAAGAACTGTTTATAATACTGACTAATTAGGTGTGCAGATTGATATTACAATCCTCTTTATTAACTATATAAATAAAGATACTTGTAGTGTTAGTAATTTTAAATGCAACTTACTAATTTGAGCATTCTGTGGTACCTAACATGTAATATTATTCCTTTGAATTTATAGTTGTAGAGCAATATTACTGGTGCCAGATCCATCCTTCCAAAATAGGAGAGCAACAGCCTTACTTCCTGATATTCTTGATTAAAACATTGTTAGACTATAAAGTACCTGCCTTACAAACCACATTTGTGAGCTTTTCTCCAAATCTGTGATCTTTTTGCTCCTCCTCAAAGATTAATTTATTTAGCAATCGAAAGGCAACGGCAATGGGGGCTTTGGCAAAAACAGCTTTCCTAATGATTAACACCACTGATATCACTGAGAGAGCTGAGCCTTACCTTAAGGCATGCCCTGCATTATAGTAAGCACAGATGTCAATCTATTAATGACCAAAAATTTTTTTTTTTTTTAATAAGTACTTTTTATCCTATATGTTGACTTGTTTAAAATGATGCTACAGTAGAGGTTGTCCATGAGATCAGTAGCCTCTAGGGGGGGGATTGGACATCCATATTCCTGTGGCCCTTTCTGAACTTCACAGAGCCAAGAGATCTGGTATAAGGCACACCTTGTCACTCCCTTGGAGTGACTGCCACCAGGATGAAAAGGGCTATCTTGCTCCAGGCCATTTGATGAATTTGTTTGAAGAGGGTCAGCAGAGCAGCAGGTTCCAACTAAGCTTCCCAAATTGCCCTCTAGCCTGGAAGGCTCTTTTGCCTTTGGATATCTCCAGAACTGTCTGTGTTTGCTGAAATTGTCTGAATTAAAATATTTTCCATCAGTGTACTGCAAGCATCTCCATAGACTAAAAGATGAATTTATCAGGATTTCTCTAACTGTGCCAGGCCCACATATCTCAGCTACTTTGCAGAAGAAACAGAAGTTCCAGTTGTGTGCTTAGGGCTCACTGCCTACCATGAACACACAGCCATACCACACCCAGGCTGAGTGCTCAGCAAGGGCTCAAGCCCTTCTGGTGAAGAAAGTATGAACCATTGCATTGAGCCTTGTAGCCTGGAGGGCTCAGGCCAGCCTAATCATACTCTGGTGAGCTGCAAGAAGTGATGCCAAGCTTAGCTGCCCTAAGCACCCCGAAGGGTTCTTGGAATCCTGGCAATGACCTGGCAGCATTGTGGATGGAGAAAAGGCAGGTAGCAAATCCACAAACACCGTATGTTCCTTATTCCTGCTATTTTACTAATGGAGAGACAGGCTAAGTTTTTATCTGTGAGCTCTTCCTGGTTTATTTGTGACAAAGCTAATTTCTTCCTCTCTGCTCTTAGAGATGGAGCTCTCTCTGTTCCAAGGTGAATCTCTACACTGAGCTAAGAGCTTGCTTCTCAGCACACTTGGCTGCTTGTCAGCCTTTTAAGTTCAGCCTGAAATAGGCACTTAGATCCTTGCTGAGAGTGAGGATTCAGATGAGGTTTATTAAGCTGAGGCCCAGTGCTATTATCATGCCAAACACTGATTAGCTAGTTCATGTATTTTTGCCTATATCAGACTATACCTCAGTTACATAAGAAGAAACAAAGGCCAAAAATTTCAGCTTCAGTACCTGTAGCTACACAGCCCGAGTACATACTGAGATGTTATCCTTCCACAGCTTCTGCTGGTGGCAGAAGGACTTACAGTGCTTGCTAACTTTAAATATCAGACTAAAATTATTAAGGTACTTTATCAAGAATTTACATGCTTGCCTTTCCTTGGAGATGATGTATTACCTTTGTCAAAAGGGGAATGAGAAATACTCCTCTTTTTCTACTACAAATAAAATACTTTAGTTAATTAATAGTAGAAATGGCTGCAAAGTAGAAGAAATCCTCCTAGGCTAAAATTCTGAAAGATTTGTGATGTAATGTTGGACATTTTTTCATAGCAAAGTCTAGAGTACAAAGCTCACTGCACAATGTGTTGATCAAAATACTACTCTTAAAAGTGTGGCAGAAGTTCTCTACTCTCCTCTGCTGCAAACTATGCTTATCACCAGACAACTGTAACTGAAGTTTGCAAAGTCGTACAGCTTACTTGACATTCAATGGTTAAAGTCAGGGGAGACGAGGTTTATGGCCTGCCAGACAACTTCACGGAAGCTAGCAATAACAGGCCACTTTATTCATCCGCACATACAATTATATATCTCTTTAAGACTGTAACCTTCCACAGGTGATGGCACTCTGGCAGATGATAATTGGTTAACAAAGCTGTTTACATTAC
>JAWWEV010000134.1:48592602-48616763 GCA_035583235.1 Hafferia zeledoni | reverse complement strand
TTACATCACTTAATTCACATAGGCAGTTCAGCACACAGCTTGCTTTTTAAGCCAAATACCAAATAAAATTCCAACAAATGGTCCTTTTTTTGAAGCCACATCTGTGGATCCAAGAAACAAATTACACATCAGACCAGTCCAAAGTTTCCATGTATGGCTTCCCCCAAAGGCAGTTCTCTTGTTAAGTATTCAAGTACAGAGAGCACATGTTTTATCATAATATGAGCATTAACACTTACAGTTACGGGAAATAAGCTGCTTTTTCTTGATCATATTTTTTGCCTTGCCAATACCTGTACTTCAGTCTCTAATGGAGACAGGACCAGTTATTTTCCTTTTCCAGTCCTTATAGTCTCTATTATGCTGTCCATGTAAGGACTTCAGTGCTTTCCTGCATGAATGTTATGAGAACAACTGAAGCCCTGCAACTATGTTGTCTTTTGCTCTATTGCAAAGTGGTTTAGGATCCATCTGCAGGCTGAAATAATCTATATTTTAGGGATTATGAGTATTAGCTAACATAGCTAATGCTATGACATAGTGGGGTTACTTCAAAGTTCCTATGATGATAATCCTGCTCCTCATCTAGGCATGAGAGCAGGAAAAGCGTTCCTTTCATACCCACATCAGAGAATAGAACTCTCATTATTCTTTTCCTCTTTTGGTCTTTGAAGTTGTACTAGTTTTCTGCCTTTTGGTCTTTCAGATGCCACACAGAATGCAAAAACATACTTTGTTGGAGAGAGTCATAAATATCACAGCAACTTCATACAAAGAAAACAGCACATTTTAGAAGAACCTGTGAGAGCAGTAAAACCTTTGAACATGTGCACCACCATTAGAATGAAAATAAAGAGCAGAAGATAGGTGTTTATTAATAATACAGCTTTGTATGTTTCCTTTGTAAAAGTAATAGCATGTATAAGATACATTCCCATCCCCAGGATGACATTAGGCAATGTTCTCCTGTAGTGAGACAATGTCCATGATCTCACGCACTCTGTCTCTATGCAGTTACTGATGTTTTACAGTAGTTCAAGAACATTGCTTTTATTGATTGATTTAATCCTTCCTTTGGTGGTGGTAAGATATCACATGGATATAGCCTATTGGTTTAGACCTGGCACATTAACCTTAGCACTAAGTCTCTGTGCCTCTACAGCAAAGGCATTATTCCTCTGACTACAGACTGTGGTCATCAGTGACTGAATGTCAGAATGATTTTCAGCTCTAGTAGCAAATAAATATAGACTATAATCTTTCAGTTTCCTTTATATGTTCCCGCAGAATCACAGCTCCAGTGGAGGACACCCACCATCATTACCACTCTGCTCCCAGGCTCTGCCTTATGCTCTTACCATGGGAGAATGGAAGTAATTACACTGAAATATTCCCAAGGAGCCAGATTTTTCAGTTTGTTTGGTACCTTGTTCACTGGAAGTCTCACTGATGTCAACAGAGAAATTTAAATAACATGCTGCTTAACATGAAAAAAAAAAAGTCTGTCTCATAAAGAATATACATTAGATATCTCATTATCATCAAAAGGACATAGTATAAATGGCAACTCATAGGTTGTGTGTATGGAGAGGGGCACAGTAGAAGGGGCACAGTTGGATACCACCTCTCATCATATGTGTGAACTGCTTATTTGGCAATTATTCCTACAAACCTTATTAGGGACTGTCCTTTTTACATTTTAGACATTAAAGACTGCACAAATGGAAAACAGTAAATAACTTTCAGATACTTCAGTTAGGAATGATCAAAATAGTGTGGCTATGCAGGCCTGGGCATGTGGACAAATCATGCAAACCCAAAGCAAACAGCTTAACACAGCTGCAAGCATGTATTTGGAAGGATGAGGAATATGCAGACTACATTAAATAGCAGTCTTGGGAAAGGTAAGAAAAATGTTTTGATTAATGTTGTCATTCGGATTATACATTTTAGAGCTTGTGTTGAGCACTAAATGTGTAAAATCAGACATAGCACAGGTTAATTCAGTTGCATTATTTACAATGTTGGCATAATGAGAAGCTGAAAACATTCACAGGGAAGATAAATCAATCATCACTGGTAGGTATGGCAATAATATAGTCCTAAATACTTTAGTGTTGTCACAGAAGCTTAGTTCAGCTGTAGTTCTTAGTAATTTTTTTTTGGTTGGTTTGTTGGTTGGTTTTGGTTTTGTTCTTTTGGTTTTTTTGTTTTTCTGTTTTTTTGTTTTGTTTTTGTTTTTGTTTTTTTTAACCAAAAATCTCCCTGCCAACTTCTTGAAGTTGCTGGATCCAGTGCTATGTTTTCTGTGCAGGCTGAGGCAGTTGCACTTCCCCAGGTTCAGCTGCTACTGATGCTGAGCACATGTTCCCAAAAGCATCAGGTGACCAAGAGTTCCACTGACGCAGAAAAAAGTGCCTCTACCAGCACCCATAGAAATACGAACCACACCGAGAGCTACCAGGGATACAGTGGCTGCCTCGTTCCCCTATTGTTTAGCTGCACTCTCCCACAGACACTGGCACCCAGCCCTGAGTGCTCCTCTGACCAGCTGCCACTTCAGCCTACCCTCCTGCTCTCCCATGCACCCCAAAAGCACATACATTATCCACAGTGATAAATAGGGTTTAATAAGAACATCAAGCAGGATCCTCAGTCAGGCAAGTGTGCTGACTCATATACACTTGACTGGCCGCTTTTGTACCTTTTCCCTCTCTTTTCCTTCTCTTGTTCCTCCTTAATTCACATTAATCCCTCCCTTTCACTGCCTTTGGTCCCTTCCCTAAACATTTCATTGTGTATTTCCACACCCTTAAAACACCTCCAAATAAATTTTATGTAGTCCCAAAATGCTCTTCCATCTGCATCCTACAAGAAACCTTACAAGTCTTTAAGCAATCAAGGAAAACTACATATCCTTGAACGAAAAAATACTGATCTCTTACATTCCAGAACTACATAAGAAGCATGTGAAATGGAAGTGAAGCAATTCTTTGAGCTCTGCAAGTGTAAAGTAGTTAGTTAGGTTCATCCATGTGCGAATTTAGTGAAGTTTTGAATTAATATAAGTCTTTGCAAGCAAACTCATAAATCATTTGAAGTCACACTTTCATCATAATCAACTTAACTGTTATTCCTGAATTCATAAACATAAGAAATTTAAAATGAACTTATATACTAAATTGTACACAGTACATTGTGAAAGCTGGTGCAACATTACCTAGTTCTCTGCAGCAAAATGGGAATGACTTAAACCTCAAATTTTGTTATGAAGGTATTATAGAAATTGAAAACATAATGACATGAATTTTTTTTTGTTTCCTGCTAGAATGATCATGATTGCACAAGTGATAATGAAAACTGTGAATGGAAAGTTCTAATTAACTGCTTTCAAGGTGAGTATTTATACTGTTAAAATTTCTATGTATGGTCAGTTATTCAGTGAGGGCAAATTTTGTAATTTAACTGGAAAGATAATAATTGTCCTGAACTTCCCTTGAAAAACCTCAGCATTTTTCAAGACTAACTTTTCTGGTTTTGAAAGACATTTTGCATTAAAAGGAAACAGCAATTTGCATTAAAAAGAAATATGTCAGAGAAAGAAAACCATCTCAAAATTCAGTAATACAGTTATATTTGAGATGTAGCTATAAAACTGCTTTCAGCAACACAAAACATTTTTTAAAAAATCCTCTCAGGCAGTGATTTGCAAATTTTATAATGTATGGAAACGGAATAAGCCATGCAGCATCACATAAACAAATACCTGATGCCTTCTGGTCACCTATGGCTTTATTTTATTACCCAGCATGGCTCTGAAAGGAAGGTGTGAAACTAAACGGAAGCAAATCACAGAAATTTGAATACAGGCCTGGATGGGACGTACATTCACCATAAATTCTCTGGGATATTTAATCCCTTTATCTGCTTTCCCATGTGTAACTTTAAAACTTCAGAAAAATTATTTTCTCCCTTCTGGTATTTTTTAAGGAATGATTATCTTCTGTTTACAAAGGACTTGAATATGTAAGAAGCCTAAATATTAAAGTCACAAGAAAAGTGTAGGAATTTATGTTGACTAAAATATAACTGAATTTGGTAGTTGTAAGACCCCAGGTTATGATCTACCAGCTCACCAAAGGGTTTTTCCTTAAAAATATACAAGTTTTCAATAATTTATCTGCCAAATTTATTAGAAGGACTTTCAGGTTCCTTAAAACCTTAAAAGAGGCTGCAAAGGAGAAATACTGGACATGTGTTCTCAGGAGGTACTTTTACTGATAAACTAGAACAAAAAGGAACTTGCCAACAGTTTAAAGGGCATTGACTTTGCATATACTAACCCATATAACTTAGCAAAATCCAACCCATCTGGTCCTAAGTTATCCAAAACATCAAAAAAAGAGATTAGGAGAAATGAAAACAAAGAGAAAATTAAAGAGAGGAAAAAAGAGAATTATAGCTACCATTCCTAGATCGAGCATAGATGCAGATATAGGACAGTAGAAAGAAGACAGGGCTTGAACAGCTCGAATAGTTCATGTTGCTGCTTTTATTTGCTTTGGCACCACTGTGGCCACACCTTCCCACCCCCATGTGGGACTTCTGGCCCACTGGCCACTCTGGGTGAGGGGCACTGCTCTGGCATGTCAGCCATTCTGGGGCTGGGTTAGGGGCACCAGGGGGTGTTGAGCAGTGCTGTCCAGTGACATCCCCGGGGTTGCCCAAGGAGACTCTAAGGGTCTAGGGTATGGAACCTCACCTTTGTGAAATTTGACCTTTCATTTCCTGCCTCCCCACCCAACAACTCTTGAGTTGGTTCGCACCAATAATTAATATAATAATTCAATGTTTCACAGTAGTCAAATCCACTGTGTTTATTAAAAATTGTTCTGCGATACAGATAAGAAACACTGCTGGTCATCTACCAGAGCTATTATTTTACATTAGTGTATATGTTGCTAAAATATATGGGCACAAAAAGCACATTCTTCTCTTCAAAGAAACTGATGTTTTATTCAGAATAATTTCAGACTTAAGTGAGTTTTCATTCCTTTTTTTAAATTTTGATCAATATTTTCTTGTGTTTAGCATGTACACTACAATATATTAGTATATTAGTTTTATTTTTGTGTATTTTATTTTTATTTACTTATAGTTTTGCTGAAGCTTCTGCTAAATGATTCTGACTGGAGACTAACACAACTTTCCTCAACATTCTGCCAAGTATGAAATCCAAGTATTACAGTTTGGGATCTTGATGGAATTCTGTCTCCCTACCAACACAGAATTTGGAAGCTAATGCCCAACCCCTCATGCCACTAGATAACAAAGGGATGGCCAACTGCTTTGAATTCCAACTTGATTGCCGAGGAGGTGAGGGAGGAGGAAAAGATTTCTGCCTTTGCGGGGGGCCGGGGCAGATATACCCTTTTTGGACAGCTGCGGTGAGTGGAAGCCACCGTTTGCTGGACTTGTGAAGCTGTTTGGAGGGAGCTGAATTGCCCCGGTTCAGCCGTCCCCAACCCCAGCTCAGCTCTGGTGCTCTGTGCTGCTCATCTGAGGGAGAGAAGAGAGGAGAGGGAGTGAGCCTTGGATTCTGCTACAGTCCCTTTCCTGCGCCTAGTAAAGTCTGCAGCTTTCCATCTGCAGAGGTGTGGTTGAGTATCACCATTGCCAGTCCCTGTCCCCAGCCTCTCGTCCCTGACCAGAGGATGAGGACTCTTCACTGCCTACCAGAGGGTTCCACACCATCCTCTTTAGTGGCCTTCGTCTCCCACATGAGTCATTGAGAGGAGTCAGTGCCTCATGCCTCACCTTTCATCTTTGTTTTACTGGAGCATTATGAGTGACTGCGTGGCCAGCCGAGGTGGGGAAGCGACCCCTGCTGTCCGTAAATATAATTGCACCAAAGGGAGCAGAGACAAAAATTCAGTTTTATTTAAAGGGTTTGTTCTTTTTTTGGGGGAGGGAGGTACAGTGTAGTTGTTTGTTCTGTCCTAGTTTTGGCTAGGCATGTGCATCTATCTTTATCTCTATCTATCTATCTATCTATCTATCTATCTATCTATCTATCTATCTATCTAATCATCTATCTTTGTAGTTACAAACTGTTATTCTTTTTTTCCCATACATTTTTCTGATTAAAACTCCTTAATTTCAAAGTTGTAGTGAATTTCTGGTCCATATACATATCTTAGTTTTCTTCTAAACTAAGACACCAAGAGCCACAAGAGAATATTCACAGACATATCTTTATCATACAAAGCCTATATTAAAAATTAGCCAGGGTCATTTAAGACTGCAACTTCATAGACACCAATAAACAACAGGTGATGTTTTGTTGTGGTCCTTGCAATTTTAATAATTTAGGGCAGATGATTAATTAATGAGTCACAAGATCAGCAAGATTTGACACTATAGAAAAGTATGAATAATCACACCATATAATGAATAAAGCTAACATTAAGAGGCAGAGAAAACAACTCCCATTGTAAAATCACATAAGATAAGGTAAAGGCATGCAAGGGAGCTCAGTGACAAGCCTTTAATATTTTAATGTAAAGTAATAGAAGAATGAGAATGCTGCTGAAGAGGTCTCTGGAGCAGGACAGAGTGTATTTTACTGCCCTTACTTTTCTAGTAGGGTCTAGGGAAACAACATGGGTAAAATTATGTCCAACAGTAAAAAGAGAGACTGAAAAGAGGCTCTGAGAAATACAATTTCTATTGCTGCAAACAACTTTAAAATTTTTAGCATGTAAGTTCTGGTCCTTAAAGAGGAAGTGAATCAAGAGTTGACTGGTACGTAAGGGTTACCTGTCCCCAGCCAAAAACAACTTACACATCTGTGATCTTTCCAAAATGGGAAAATGATTTAAATACAGTAAATTAACTACAGGAGGAACAATACATGTCTTTATCTGTTTTGAATGCCATTATTCTCCTCTAGTTAGTTTACTGTATTCAAACCATTTTCCCTCTGCAATTCCTTTCTGAAGAAAGAAAAGAGAAAGCAAAAAACCTACCCATGGATAACTGTTCCCAAGAAGGGCCAAGAGACCTGCAGAGACAGATAAAATGAAAGAGTATGTGGACATTACAGTTCCCAGGGCACCAACACTGCAGACATCCCAGTCTCACAAGGGCAGTAATGCTTCTGGCAGCTGGGAAGCTGCAGAAGTGTGGAGCTTCCAAGACAGCTGCAGCAAGGAGAACAAATGATGTGACCTTAGTGCTTCTGCCTAGACCTAGTTGGTATGTCTCAAGCAGAAAAAAAATCTGATTAATCAAGGAATATACAGTTCCCTGCTGGGCTTGTGAGCCTCTTAAAGACAGCCTTATCATAATCAGCTTGATAAATGAGGTATATTTGAAAATAAAGAAAAGCTGCAAAAACATGGGTCTTCCAACCCTTGAAGGACCTCCCTGTCTTACATGTGCAGCAAAATCCTTTGGTGCTTCTCACAGGGAAACAATCTATTAGGTGGGAAAAAGGTGAAGTATTGCCTATTTTGGCATCCTTAACATGCATGCAACAAACTTTATGACAAGTACAGTTCTTAGACATCAGTGGGATGCTTTAATGAAATCTATTTGCTATTTACATTCAATACATTTTATATTTTAGTAAGTGTCATGGAAGATAATGGATGTGAAAGCATTTATTATCAAAAGTATAAATTCATCTGCTCGAGAAATATTTATTTATTTCAGTGTAAAATAAATCTTAACTATAACACAGTTGCTACACTGCAGTGAATTAAATTTTCTACATACAGCATGGTCAGATTAGTTCTCCTGTAACTGATATCACATGGAGATTCTGCTTTAAATATTTACCTATGATCAAAAGGTTTATAATAAGACTAAAGCTTTTCATGTTCATTCTTAGCCTTGCAATGATAGTGCTTTTTTCCCCAATAAATAAAGCATAAAACAGCCTCTTTTCATTCTTGAACATGGAGGGGCTTTTTTTTCTCTCATCTCTTTTGTTTGTTTTTTGGGGTATTTTTGTTTGTTTTGGTTTTTTATTTTATTTTACTTTTTGCATTTACAAGGCATTTGTTCTCAACAATGAAAGACATGCTATAGCCTAGCTTTTTATTAAGTATTTTATATCATTATATCTGACAATCTCAAACTGTGTGCACATTGTGAAGGTTGTGTTCTAAAAACCCACAAACCATGAAGGGCAGAAGGATTTACTTGTGCTTAAGGTGTTGAACTGCAAGAGAGAGGCACTGAAATAAGAGCAACATGCCTCTGCATGTCTGCATGCTTTCCCCTTGTGTTCAGATGAGAAATGGACACTTACCTCTTCCAGGTACCTCTAAAGCTTTGTTCTGAAACATAACCAGAATTCAAGCCTAAGAATTCAGGCCTTGTTCTGAGAGGGATCTATTAAACAGCACTGAATGTTTAGGTCCATAGATGAATTGCCATTCTTTAACATACTCTCTCTGCCTCTTAAATTCACTAAGCGGAGTTGTTAAAGTCCCTGTCTCTTATAATTTGGTCCAGCAGGAAGACTTGCTTCCTAAGGAGCTGGATGAGTGATTCAACATCTGTGTTGCTGCAACATTGAAATAAGTATATCAATGGTGCACTAGTACAGCCTAATAGTGGTGCAATAGTGCAGTCTTGCTCCTTCTCTTTGAAAATATTCTGTGCCATATCTTTGACAACCTAGTAATCTTCTGGTTTTGTTTCTTTCTTTTTCCAGTCTATAAAGATAAAGCTAGCTTTGGAGTGGCAGTGCATCTCATTTACTATGAGGTAAGAAAGAACAGAAATACCGAGTATTACAAAGATGGGAATGAAACTTTGAAGCTGTAACATCTAAGACTTTATTCTTACTTTTGTGGTTGTTGGGGTTTTTTGTTTGTTTGATTGTTTTTTCTTTTTTTTTTCTTTTTTTTTTTTTTTTTAAATCATGGAATCTAAATTTAAATCTTATTGGTGTCTTTGTTTATTCTTGGTTTAATACTCTGTAGATCTTAGATCTTCTTTTCATTCTATTCATGCTCACATGTTCCTGTGTCTGACATTTATACAAATAGTCTCCAAGAGTTAGCAGTAGTCCCTTCAAAGTTTTGCTAGTGTCTTTAAATGTTTATTGTTCTTTTCTTTTCTAAAATATAAAGATCTCCTCCTCTGTCCTTCACTAAGATAATCTCATACAATTTAACAAATCTGAAAGCTCTATTTATTAGACAATTTTGTCATTAGTGTCATGACTATACCACTACATAGTGCCTGTACTTAATAGTACTTTGCAAGCTGGAAAATGAGAATAATGGTATTCCAAATGGCTAAAGACATGCATTGTTCCTGAAAAATAATGCATTTCCATTATTTCTCTGCTATTCTTCATAGAGATGGTAAGTAATTTATTAGGATTAGGCTCTATATTATCTTCATAATTAATTGTCTAAATTACTTGTTATTTCTATGAAATTAATTCTGAGATATTTATTGATAATAATGAGAATCATCTGCTATCCCACAAAATTTCATAGAGAAAATCATTAGAAACATCAAAACCTTAATGTCTAAGGAAGTCAACAAATACTGGGAGGCACTTTGCCTCTTCATCCATTTCTTAGCCTCCCATTCGGTATTTTGATATCAACATAGTCTCTTATCCACTATATAAGAACGATGAATGAGAAGTAACCTAAAGAATTACGCTTGTAACTTTAGAACATTCTTCTGCTCCTTTAATAAAGCTTTTACAACAGGTCTCCATTATTGTATCTTGAAGGCACCTTCCTAATGGCACAGTTTGATTTGGTACAGCCTCTTCACATCATGTGAGAGGTGAAACATGTTGCAACTCATTCCTTGATGCTGAAATAATTTATAAGGAACCAGTTCTGCCCACACAGCTACAGCAGGAACCATCCACTCTTTTCACTGAGCCACATCAGTCCACTTGGACTTCTTTCCTTCGCATCTTCTGTATTCTCCCTCTTCAGTTCTGAGCCCAACTCTAACTTTAAGAACATGCATTCTTCTGCAGGATACCAAATGCTGCTAATCACAGAGCTTACCCATTTCTTACCTCCTCTGAGCTCTCACTAGAGTCCAGAGAATTTTAAAGTAATAATAATAGATCCACATGAAAGAAAGGACAGAAATGTACCTGTTTGGATAAGATGCAATTACAAAGACTGTTTTGACAGGACAAAGACTTCCTGGTCAGAATAAGTAGACCCAATCCCTCATCATCAGACAAAATTTTTTTTCTTAATGGCAGGAACTGTAATAATGTAAATTGGCTCTCCCCATACTCCATCTTTTCAACAGCATCTCATACTTTTAGCTCTTCTTTTTGTCTCTGCGTCTCTCTGATTTAGTCCAAGAATAGTTCTTTTTTATTTTAGAACAATTTAACCAGTGTATCTATCACAGATTCTATCTGAAGGCAAACCTGTGACCCTTTTTGGGTTGCCTGTCCCTGTTCAATGTCCAACTCTGCGCTGCTCCCTTTTCCTCACTGTATTTCCAGGGCTTGTACCTACAGTCAGTGAATCTTTCTTCCATGACTTAAACATTCTTTTATGTTCATTTATCTGATAGGATAATTCCTTCCACAAATTTTCTATACTTTGGGGAAATAACGTCAGTTAAATTCTAGCCTACCTAATGTGGAAAAAGAAGAATCCCATTTTCCCTGCTCCAGGGATTTTGAAAATGGTTTCATTCTGGACAAGAGTGAGGTAAAGAAACAGTTTAGAGGCTTCATACAGCCATCTTTGGATATAATTTTATCTTTTTTTTTTTTTTTTTTTTTTTTTTTTTAAGATTATGCATTTTCACACCAAAGTAAGAGATGCTTTATGAAAATCAAACTAACACAAAGTCACATATCTTGTAGAAAAGAAACATTTTTTGAAAACCCCTTGTAACTTCAATGTCAAACATCTCTTTGTATATTTCTAAAAACTAACACTTCAGTTAAATTTAAATCTAAATTCTATATGCATTGTCTGCAGTCTGTGTCTGTAAGTATCTGACAGCTGACAAATCTAATTTTTTATATTTTGTTAGTAAGTAAAAACTGGAGCTGTATTCTAAAGCCCATATTGAATATTTCATACATGGTTTTTCCTTAAAGTGTTTATTTTTTTACAATGTTTGTGTTTTAAATGCTATTAGTCTTCAATGTTGAGTGAGATCTAGAGTGATATTTGTAATTATTTCCTGTTGTTAGCTTCATTCTGTGTATTTTATCCAACATAAACCAGCTTTCTTCAGGTTTAAAGAACCAGGATTATTATTTTACAAGGCATGCAATATGTTACTGTAAAGGTTGTTTTGACATTTTTAACTGAAGAGAGGTATTTTTTTCCTACTGCTCTGGATTACTATGAAAAGAATCATCATGCTGAAATACCACACCTCTGAGGTTACAAGCATGCCATGAAAAGGAAGTGCTGTGGAATATTGAAAATCACAACCTCTGGCAGTACTAAAAAACCCCAAACAAACTAACGCATAAGTGAGTTAGATAACCCCTAATCCTCCCCAAAGGATCCTTATATATTAAATCTATCAGAAAATGCCATCTTTTTACTCAATACTGCAAGAGGCTTAGGCAATGGCTACCTCTGATTTTTCTCTGACTCTGGTTTCCTTTTTGATTTTCTTTTATATGAGGTTCAACAGAAAAATCTCTTTTTATTAAAAAAGTGCATATCATTTGCTCAGCTGCTCTCCCTTTTGTTCAGAATACAGGACTGCAAGCCATATCTCTTGCCTTGTTCCAACCCTTCTTCCCTTGCCTATATCCAGCCTTTCATCGCTCACCAAATGTCTCTTGCTGGCTCCGTTGACTACTGCTTTTACTTCTTTGCACAACAGCTCTTCGACTCTGCACCTCACACTGACTCTTTCATCTCACCTTGCATTTCTGTCTTCTACATTCTAATTTCAAATGAAAAAAGTAGAAAATAATGTCATTTTCTTTTTCATTCTTTACTTGTGCTTTCCTTAAAGTTATGTTTGATGATTAGAGACCTCTTTCTCACCTCATTCACACTTACCCGACCCTCATTTTCCTGTAGTGTTTGCTGGCGTTTCAATTTCCAGCCTGAGGAACACTAAGAAACCTTATTATTATTGTTTTATAAATATATATATGTAACTAAACAAGGGACTATACTAATTTATGTTGCATTTTGAATTTACGCCCAGATTAGTGTTTGTGTTAGTTTTATGTCCATCATATGCAGATACAGATCATATGAAGGTACGGTTTTTAGGTAAATCTCTTAGCAAGTGGGGTAGAAATTTATGGACAAGTGACAAAGACCCAAATATGCACTCCACTGAAGGTAAACTGATTTAGGCCATGCTGTCAGTAACCATGCTAAGTGTCTTTTAAGGGATCTTGTGAAACCTCCACAAAGACCCGTGGGATGGCTTTCTAGACAATTTTAAAATTATTGATGATATTTAATTATTCAGTCCTGAATATAAAGCAAATGTCTGCAGTGACACTGCAGAGCCACTGAGACATTCTGCAGTACTTCTGTATACAACAGCCATGACAGGTGACAGAATTCCTGTCAGGTTTCAACCAGTAGTGCCTCCACCATAGATCCAAAGGGGAAAATAAAAGCACATGGCCAGGTCACAGTGGTATACCCACAGCCCATTGTGATTTATGGATTGGCAAACTCTTGAGTGAGACAAAATAACTTCATCCTTAACAGTCCTCAGTGGACTTTTCTTCCCTGAATGTGCTCTGTTATTTTTGAGCCTGTGCACATTCACTATAGGAGATGTGCCAAGGATGTTTCATGGCCAGCTATCGCACTGTATGAGGAAATACATCCTTGCTTTGCTTTGAAGCTGTCTCTTGCTGGTTTATTTGATGACAATGAATTTGTGTATTGGAGGAGAGTGAGTGGGTCCCTACTCACCTACTCAATGTCTTTAATGATTTTGTCAACTTTTGCTGCATTCCCCTCCAGTTGTTGGGGTTTTTTTATTTTATTTTATTTTATTTTTATTGGGGGCTACTGAGGACTGAAGTTCTGTATTCATAGTTCTGTCTATTGTATCTCAAAGTCTTATTTCTTGAAAATATTTTTTTTTCTCTGAGGAACATTGCATGGAATTTCACCTGCCATTTTACCATCTCTTTGCTATTTGTACTCATCTTTTCACCTCTGAAGGTGTCATTAAAATTAGAGAATATTTTCACCTAACTTTTGAAAGTCCTGTGCAAAGTACACCTTGACAAAAGCCCGGTTTTGATTTTGAATTCAGTCAGAAGAAACACACCTTTACAATATGTGACTCCAAAAACTCAGCAGTAACTAATAAGTCCACACATATCATTCTCCTAATACAGAACTGAATTTTAATGTCAAATAAAATCCTGCACACAGCTCAATTTTTGAGAATTTATTTGAATAAAGTAGAACCTCAGAGTTCAGTTTTTATTCTTGCCCCTATGATCAAAGAAAAAAAGTCAAAGGAAAAAAAATTATGGTCCATCAATGTCTACGATTAAATAAGTGTTCTGTACTAGTGAAAAAGCTCAGTGAGTGATGAGTTGAAAATATATTTTTCAGAATAACTCCATGTTGCCAGAAAGAAATAGGTGGAATACCCTTAGGCGCTCATCCTCTTGGGATTCAAAGATTTTATGTCATATGCTTTTATAGATTTAGAGCTATATACTCATTATTATATGAAATGTCAATGAAGTACACAGAAAATGACCAAGATCTAAGGGTAAGTATAATCACTACCTAGTTATTTTTACACAGATTATATGGCTTGTGATGATGGGAATGACTGCACTGGTGGCACTCATCAGTAAGTGAAGTCACTTCTGAATTAGAGCAGACCTTGCACTCTCCAGAACTGAGAAACACTTTTGCAAGAATCAGTGAAATAAAAAAGCTTGCTGTAGCTTTTACATAAGTTTCCTTATTTACCAAAGTGATATAAAATGTCATGAATGCTGTTCATAAACATATATTTAGAATAGCTTTTTCAAGTAAAACTCTTGAAGTTTTTATTCATAGTCAATATGAATGTAACTCCTAAATATGACTGAAAAAGAAATAGCAAAAATGTGCCATAACATTATTATTTGTTACATAAGTCATGCAATACTGGGCTTGTATCATTATCATTCCATTCAAAATGAATTATTTGCTATATTATTATTTTTTGAGACTACCTTAGAGAACTATTAAGAATTTTGAGAAACAGGAATGATTTGAACTTGGAACTTGGGAATTACTTCTTTTTTTTTTTTATAACTGATGATGTGATACTAAAGGAGAAATCAGACTGTAGAGTTTAATAGAGGTCAGAAATTAAGAGTAGCTATTTGCCCAGTTTGTATATTGCATGGTAAAACAAGACAGTCTATAGTTAAACTGTCATTTTCTCTAGAAGATTGCACAAGAGCATTCAGTTTTCCTTGTTTATGAAAGAATTTTAAAATTTTGTTTAACATTCTTGAAGTCAATGCAAGACTGAAGCATTTCTCCATGAAATAATTAACCTATAATATGTCAATAAAATGATCTGAAATTATCTCCTTTGCTATTAGCAGTTTGTTTGATTAGTAAAGTGTATATTACATGCTTGAGTCCTTTTTGTTTTATTTTTTTAAAAGGTCTTAAATTAAGGACCATCTGAAGTTACAAGAATTGGTGTTTATGAAATGTATATACATTTTATGATCAAGTATAAAAAGAGATTGATTACAAATTATCAGATCATGTGTCACTCTAAACATATATTCTACACAAAGGAAAAAAGTCTCATATATTTAATTCCATGAAATCTCTTTATTGTAAAAATCTTCATGATTTCAGAAAGCTAGATTGTATTGATATAATTTACTCATTCTGAAAACTCTTTACTTGACAGAAGACTGATCATAGTCTAATTTCAGGAGAAATGTGGTACTTTGAGATATTTTTTGGAGTGTTTACTGTTCAGGAATTCTGTATCAGAAAAGCATTAAATTTCTTAGCATTCTCATTCTATACCTTTTTAATAAAAAAAATTAAAATCCAAGCTTGTGGAGTTTCTTTCTTTATTTGACTTTAACTGCAGCAGCAGAAAAGAATTTTCATGAGTTAATAAGCTTGGAAGAGTTTCAGAAACCTGATAAGTATTGATTCTGTCAAGGTAAAGTTCCAAATAAATCCCAGTTGTAACTGTAGACTTTTATGAAAAAAGTAGAAGATTTATTGAAATCATTATTATCATTGAACTATTTTGAAGTTTATGACAACTGAAAGTAGTAAAAATGTTTAACTGAGAGAAAAACACAATCAACATCAAGAAAAATAATAGCCATTTCTCTAAACTACTCCTTTAAAAAGATTTATCCCTTACTTTTTCTCAGTCATCTTTACACGTAAATAAAGAAAAAAAGGGGAGGCATATGCCATCCCTCTATAAAAGTATGTGTATTTGAGATAATTTCTTCGTCAGTCTCTGGAGAAATCTGTTCAAATTAACTTTTTAAAGCGATTTTCTTTAGGAGCTGTGTTCTTTCCCCACTCCTGTGATGTACAGGCTTTTAGATAGAGCTTTTAGGCTTTATTATATTGATTTCACTACATAGATGGAGCCTGACCAAGAGATATGTTCTCCACCCTGCTATAAACACATCATTTTGGAGGAGAAATCATAGCTAAATTTTAATAAAGAATTGTTTGAGACATAAAAAACTGAACTTAAATTGGAAGCTCTTTTCTTACATGTGCAGCTGCCTAAAGCTGTTATCTCCTTTAATTTTTCATCCAAGACTCACAAGTAGCTTTTATGTCATACATATAAGCACAGTAGACTATTTCCTTGGATGAATACTTTTTTCTTCTGTATGTAGATTTATAAGTATTTTATTACAAAACAAAAATTTACTCTGAGGTGGCAGTGAATGAACTCAGATTCAGTGTGGTCCAATGAAACTAAAAAAAAATCTATTTTTTTGAGACTCAGGCTTTCAGAGATACTGCAACTGGTAGCTGAATGTATTGTTATGAAGCTGTAGGCTCACAAAGCTGAAAAAATATCATACATGAGGATGCTACAGTTCTAACAAATCTTTTTACCCCTGATGCTTTCATTTATCTTGTCTCCAACAATGACCAGATGTGGGAATCTAGGAAAGGTGTTTAAGAAATAGGGCCTGTACAAGCCGATCTCTTCTTTAGGACACCCCTGTAGAAGGTTAAAGACTCCTTATTCTGCTGCATTCAGACTGTTTTGTGTTTAATATTCTCTGATGGGTTAATCTTCCAGCAGTTTTCTGATTTTTAATACACAACATCCTACATTTCCGAGTTTAACGTAAGTTGTGAGAAAAGGTTGTATCACTTTTAAGTCTGGAGCTTACCAATTTCACTGGGTACCACCAGGCAGTTATATCATAAGAAAGGAATAATTCCTATGGCCATTGTCTGACCCTTCTGTTGGCCCCTTCCCAAGCTGAGGAGCCCTACAGTACTTAACTTCATCCTAAAGGGGAGACATGTATTTTATGAACTTTCAGTAGTTTTAATGCTGCTGCAGTTGGACTGATACTAAACTTTGGGACTACTGGCGTGACTTCACTGGAAAGTCAAACGAGACTGCAAGGTAAAGCTTCTACAGCTACACAAGTTCTCATACCTCATGATCACCTGCTAGATTAAAGTCTTATTTCCAGAAGTAAGCACTTTTTTCATGGCAGTTTGGTCCTCTTTTTCTATATGTATTAAGCCTGAAAAATTTGCTTCTACAAAATGAACTTCAAGCAAAACCCATTCTGCTTCCTAGAAACTACTCTATACATAGAGTCACATGACTAGTACCTGATTTAAAGCTCAATCCCAAACAAAAGCTTCAGGCCACAGTTGCACTTTCAAGGTACTGTGCAAGATAACTGTGTCAAGAGTCATGAATTCCAGTGGTAGTAGCTGATGTATGCTTGAAGTTACAGGAATTAATATAAATATAGTCTTTTTTAAGTGCTGGCACTGAATACAGGACTGCTGTCTCTATAGAAGAAACACAGAACTGAGTCTAAATGTTCTGAATTCATATAAACAGACTGCTCTTTTTAGTTTCTGTGTTCAAATTTTAATTAATAGAAATCTGTCATGGATTTATTTTTAGAAGCATAGATTTCTTCCTTCTTACAGCAGAAAGCAGTCAGACCTGTGAAAATTTGAAATAGTTAGAGTAAGCATATACATTTCCCTTCTCCTTGAGTCTCTGGAAAAAAATTACTTATTTATTTAATTTAAAAATTTGCTTCAGAACTGAGAGTGAATCCTACAACAGAGCAAAATGTTAAAAGCAAAAGATTAAACTGAAGAAAATACTTGTGAGGTTATGCTGGGCAAACAGCTGAATTCTTTCAGAGAGATACAAAATCTGTCCTTGATTATTTTATTTGGTAAATGTTTTGCAGACACAACAAACTTTCTGCAGAAGAGAGGATGTCTCTCATATTGCAGGGACACTAGGGAAAATGAAGACTTGGTCACCTCCAGAAAGATGCTGTAAACCACAAAGACACCTGGTCACTTAAAACAGTGGCATATCTGCAGGAATAAAAAGTATAAAAAGTATAGGGGGAGTCCCCTACACCAAGCTGGGGCGTTGGACTGATGGTCTGAAGAACTCAGGCACAGCAGTCATCAGAAGGCTTACAAGAGTTTACTCAAGACAGTTACACAGACAGATCCTTATAGCTCATAATAGTAGTAGAAGTAGTAGTCATAGAAGTAGCTAGCTTCTCAGTAACATCCATGCTTATATCCTCTCAAATCCAACATGTCATGACATTATTGGCTAGCCCATTCACCTCACATATACCAAGGCATCTCATTGGTCACAGAACCACACACACACTCCAGGTAGCTCTCCTTGCTTTAAGGGAGAACTCTAAACTGCTTTCCTTAAGGGATGTGCTCGCAGCCACCCCTACACCAAAGAACAGAATCCTGTTGAGAAACAAGTATTTGAAGCCTGACAGGAGCACATAAAAGATCTTCATAGATTCCTACTGCTCAAGACTACCTCTTATGAGTTACTGCACATCACAGGCCCGTAACTCACACTTTTCTTCTCCTCTGTTGAACACCCGTAAGTTGAACTCAACGAAAGCATAACTTGAATAAAACATGTTTTCAAGGAAGATACTGCAGGAAAGCATTGAATCTTGTTTTGTTCCACTTGTTTTAGACATTGAAGCTGCAGCAGTTGTGGGAAGGGCGGGCTGCACAGCACTTCAGTTGCAGTTGGGTTGTTATTACAGTATCAGATGTTAAATGCCTCCCTGATGCCCGATTCCATCAGATCTCAGAAGGCTGAGCAGGATCAGGTCTGGTTAGTACTTGGATGGGAGACCTTCTGGCAATACCGGGAGCTGTAGGTTCTAGACCTGAGGACTTCATTGTCACCATCCAAGCTCGCTCTGCCACGGCAGATGAGCCTTAGGAGTTAAATGGTGGGGCCAGTTCTGTGCACACGCTGTGCCTCACCTAAAAAATCCACTGCGCAGGCTGGAAGGGCATGTGGGGAGAGCCCTTCCCAAATATTTGTTCGTAAAGCCTGGCCATACATACGTAGAGATGCTGTTCCTCAGGGTGCTAGCACAAAGGAGGGAGTGACTTCCATGTCTTGTGATGTAAATATTCTTTCCATTCACTAAAATCACTGTTGATCAGGTAAACTTCCACACTTCAGATGATGTAAGTTAAATGGGAAAATCATTGCTGATCTTTAATGCACCTAGTGTTTAGATTTAAAAATATTTCACTCATTAGCTTGTCAGAATAAAATAAATTTAAAAATGTGCCTGGAAATGTCTGCCTTTGTTCCCAGGCACTGAGGATTCACTGTTCCTAAGTGCACTGAGCACAGCTGAGTAGCATTACATGAGTA
The DNA here is from genome assembly GCA_035583235.1 of Hafferia zeledoni. Lineage (NCBI taxonomy): Eukaryota > Metazoa > Chordata > Aves > Passeriformes > Thamnophilidae > Hafferia > Hafferia zeledoni. Next base: position 48,597,839 of record JAWWEV010000134.1, on the reverse strand, counting down.
GTGCCCCACCAGGTTCTTAACAAAAATTGAGACTGCTCACATGTGGCCACTCCCAGAGAAAAACATTCTGAATAAATAAATGTGTTCTGGGGAAAAACTTTCATATTCTTTGTCATCTATTATCTACTCTGCCCAGGATGGTGAGACAAATAGCAGCTTCTGTCATTTAATGATATATTTATAAAGCACATTCAATTTGAAAAGTTAGAATTTGGAAGTTATGACATTTATAGTAGGTGCTGTAGTAGCAACTTTTCTTGCTTTTTAAAAGATAGATTTTCTTCATTTTCAGCTTTCTGAAAAATTGATTGCTGTCTTTGTTTAGTATCTCATCAAGTTTCCAATGAAGTTAAGATTTGTCATTGCTCAATCGCAGTAGGAGCAGTGGTACTTTTACATTTAAAGTGTCAAAAACTACTTAGAGGAAAGGTTGAGCGAAATACTTTCTATATGTTAAAAAGAGTACTCTAACCACCTCCAAAACATCAAGACACCGGAAAACAGGCCAGGAGAAACTTTTTGCAAATTCAATTTTCTGTATGTCCCCAGATATTATCTTTATAAAATTTGCATGTAATATAAGAACTGTTGTTTTCTTTCTGGGAATCCATCAGCAATTTCAGTACATTTAAAAAACAAAGCCTCTATAAAAATAATAAAAAAGAAAACATCAGAAAGTAGAAAATAAAGAAATGAAACTTAAACCACTGTGAACTAAGTCAGATTTTCCCAAGATTTTTCCTAGATGTAAAGTACACAGTTTACTAAATATGCATTTTCTTAAAACCTCTTGGAACCCAAGCAACATCAATATGTGTATTGATTTCTTATGCTAAGATTGAAAAAGCAATAAAGGTATATCCAATACTGACTACAGAGAAAAAGTCAATACTACAATTTCAGAGAAATCATCCCAAAAAAGGACAGTTGTGTGTTATTAAAATAAAAAGGTTGCATTTAAACTTCTGTAAACTGTTCAAAATGCATGGAAATAAAAATAAAAAAGTGTGTAAATGAATGCCATCCTGAGAAATGTAATAGTTGTAGACTGCAGTTGGTAACAGCTAGAACAGCACTATTAATGTGCACAGGAAGGCTAAAGGTTATAAGGCATTTATAAGAGATGCCTTATAAGGAGATTCTTCCTTTCTATGACACATACAATTTTTGACTTGGAGCTCAATTAAAAGAATACTTGCTGTACAGGAAGCAGAGTAATTCAGCAGAAAATTTGTATGTCTGGACAAATTTCTTTATTTAGCACAAGGAGCGATACTGAAAGATAAATAACATTTCTCAATTGTTTTGTTTTGTTTTGTCTTGTGGTAATGGTTTTCTCTGTTTGTTTTGTTTTATTTTCCTCCTAGAAAATAGTGCCCTGAAGACTCCTGTTGCATGGAACTCCATACCTGTAGGATCCATGATTTTCAGCTATTTTTAAGGAAATAAAAAAAAAAAAAAGATGTGTATCCTAAACCGAAGGGATTTAAATTATGATCTGGATAAGATGTTGTGAACAGACCAACCAAAACAGAGTTTTATCTCTGAGGTAAATGGGCTGAAACAGATGGAAGAGAGAAAAGAGAACTTTCCTAGAGGCACAATGTCTCTGTCACCAGCTGTTACTGGGAGATAATGTGCAATGAGAAGTGATGTATAGGAGGAAATCCAGATGCCTATAGTCTTTTTCTGTGGTCTATAAAAGCAGCAGATTCTTTTACACCTTTATCCTGTTTAAAGGAAGGACTCAGATTTACAATGGCCACTCATATGGCAATTCTTTCACATCTGTATCAGACAAAAAACAAACTGGAAATGTATGCTTCTCAAGTCAGCTTAATTGTAGTTTTTAAAAGCTTTATAGGTAATACAGAAACATGAACAAGACATATTCCTGTTTTGCTCTTACAGTTTTTGGTCTTCATAAATTGAATATTATGATACAAAAGTATTGTAATTATAGCAATTTGTGGTAATTTTTATACATGTATTAAAGTGTGATTTTTTTAATGTTTGAATAAAGTTTTAATAACAAGTATTGAAAAAGAAGACTACAGTAAAGTCTTGGTACATCCACTGTAATGTTTAAGACAATTCAAAGTGCCTATTAATTCACCATGCTGTGAAATCTGTGAGTGCTGTGGCTTCCTTAGGTTTAAGTTCCTTAAACAGTAAAATCAAGAACAAAAGTTCTTCAGCTTATTGAAAAGTGATGCATGTTCTACACCCATCTGTCAGTGCTAACTTCTCAAAAGGTATTGAGACAGCTGATAGCTAAATATGCATTTTTCAGGAATATCTCTTATGATTGTCCCTGGCTGAAAATCCAGATACGCATCTAATTATTCAAACACCTGAATATTTCTAATGTCTGGCCCACAGTGCTGAAAGGAAAGATTTCCTACATCTGCAAATTCCTACAATGAGCAAAATTAATTTCTCAACCTTTTCTTAGGCCAAAGATGAAAGTATTTCTTAGGCTAAAAAGACAAACTCAGTTTGTGTCTGTTCATATATTGAGATGAAAACTGCTTGAGTAAGATAGGAGACCAGAAATGTTTGAATAAGATTATATTACCGGCCAGGCACATAGAGCTCCCACAGAGGCTGACTGGCAGTTTGACTGGGGGACGCAAGAGAACAATCTGTACCACTCTGTGCGGCAACAGAGGAATGTTCATATCACTATTTACCTCTCATAAATTAATCCAGGATGCAACTGAAAACTTTTTGTAGCTGGGATTTTTGAGACCAAGCACATTGTGATCCATCACCTCAGCTCAAACATGTGTTAGGAAAAGGGTCCATGGAAGGGATAAGAAGTGGGAATATTTCCTGATTTCATTGTGCTTTCAAGTTTCAGTGAATATGGGCAGTTTACGGTTTCACTAACAACATCTAAGCTATGAAATAGCTGCTCATTATGCTCTTGAGGAGGGAGGTCATGACTTCTTTTGAAAAATCAACTGTAATTTTCTTCTCTTGATACAAAAGCCACTGGTAAGGAGCAGTGAAAGACCTGACTTGAATGATTCCTAGCAAACTGACATGGGTTCAAGACTAAGAAAGCACCTTAGGCCAGTGCAAATGCTATGGCAGTTTCATTTTAACAGGGTTTTCTTTATTTTGAAGAAGCATATCAATTTAATTATACTTTATATTAGTCATGAGAAAAGGTCTCAGCAATCCCTTTCACCTAACTTCTTTTACAAACTGTGGAATGAATGGAGAAGGGCAACACTTACAGTTGCACTCTCTGGGATGATTTGGATCAGATGAATCCATGTTTAACATCCTTACCTTACTGAGAAGGGAAACTGCACCTCATGTGCCAGCTGCCCAGGTTTCCTTGGCTGTGGAAAGTAAGGAGGCAAAGAGATCCTCATCCTATACTAGGCATGAGCTTTACATCCCATTCTTCTCTTATTTACGTTCTTCTCTATAAATGTATTAGCAGCAAAAGGAGGGGCAAGGAAAACCTCCTTTCTCTGTTGGACTTGGAGGGAAATATAGTTAACAAAGAGGAGGAGAAGGCTGAGGTACTTAATACCTACTTTGCCTCAGTTTTTACCAGTAAGACAGGTGACCCTCAAGACAACTGGCCTCTGGAGCTTGTAGACAGAGAGAGGGAGCTGAATAGCCCCCCCTTTATTCCAGGAGGAAATAGTGACTTACTGAGGCAGCTGGATCCCCTCACAAATCTATGGGACTAGATGAGATCCATCCCAGTGTTGGAGGAGACCAGACCAAGGAAGAATTCAGCAAGTGGCAGATGTATTATAAACGCTGGATGGACGAAGATGCGGAAACCTGGGACCCCGGGCAGCACGTGCCGCAACTGGATCAGGACCGGGGCGGCTTGCGAACGGGCATTTCCCCAGTTTAAATGTTATACCCTTAATATAGCTACCCTGATTATTTTTCCCTTAGTCATCCCTGTCCAAGTTTCTTCTTCCCACAAACCCCTAGAGCATTTTCCCTCCAACCTGTTCCTGATTGGCCCCAGTTTGCTGCAGTGCACCACTCTCCTTATATGGCCATGTTTGAATCCTGCTCTCTGATTGGTTTTTCCCTTTCTCATCACCTCACCCCTCCTCTTAATTTGCATACACCCAATGAGGTGCATTGCTCCTCCCCATCTCCGCCCCTTTCCCCACCCATGTTCTGGAAAGTTCCATGCTCCCCCATATAAGCCGGTGCACTCAAATAAACTGTCTTTTCCTCGTGGACTCTTGGCCAGTGCAGATTTATTCTGTTCGGGGGGGTCGCCAGGCCGGAGCGGGAGGAGCCGACCTAAGCTTCTGAGGGGCCTGATCCTAGGGAGCGCTGCTTGCCGCTGCCGCTTTCCTAGCCTTGCTCCTGGAAGCGAAAAACCCCTCCACTGTATCAGTGGACCTTTAATCCACTGAGATCCCAGGGTTATAAGGGAGCTGGCAGAAGAGCTTGCCAAACTGCTCTCCATCATCTTCCAACAGCCCTGGCTCTCTGGGGACTGAATCAACTTCCAGATGATTGGAATTGGTGAATGTCACCCCAATCCACAAAAAGGGCTGCAAGCAGGACCCTGGCAACTACAGGTCTGTCAACCTGACCTCGTTGCCTGGCAGGGTTATGGAGCAGATCATCCTGAGTGCAATCACACAGCACCTTCAGGATGCACAAGGGATTAGATCCAGCCAGCATGGGTTTAGGAGGGGCAGGTCCTGTCTGACCAACCTGATCTCTTTTTACGATCAGGTGGCCCACGTGGAGGATGAAGGTAAGACTCTGGATGTGGTCTATCTAGACTTCAGCAAGGCCTTTGATGCTGTCTCCCATAATATACTCCTGGAAAAGCTGGTAGCCCGTGGCTTGGACAAGTGTACCCTCTGCTGGGTTAGGAGCTGGCTGGAGGGCTGGACCCAGAGAGTGCTGGTGAACGGAGCTGCATCCAGCTGGTGGCCAGTCAATAGTGGTGTTCTCCAGTGGTCTGTGTTGGGTCCAGTCCTGTTTAACATCTTTATTGATGATTTAGATTAAAAGATTGAGTCCATCATCAGCAAATTTGCTGATGACACCAAGCTGGGAGGAAGTGTCGACCTGCTGGAAGGCAGGAGGGCTCTGCAGAGGGATCTGGATAGACTTGACAGATGGGCTGATTCCAATGGGATGAAGTTCAATAAGACCAAGTGCCGGGTCCTGCACTTTGGCCACAACAACCCCATGCAGCGCTACAGGCTGGGCACAGAGTGGCTGGA
>JAWWEV010000134.1:48519716-48592502 GCA_035583235.1 Hafferia zeledoni | reverse complement strand
ATTCACCATCCCTGGAGGTTTTTAAACGCAGATTGGATGTGGCACTGAGTGCCATGATCTAGTAAATGGACTGGAGTTGGACCAAGGGTTTGACTTGATGATCTCGGAGGTCTTTTCTAACCCAATTGATTCTATGATTCTATATTGTTTTCAATCCTGTGCTGGAGATGGTGAAAGTTCAGGACATATTAAGAATGTGATCTAGTTGTGTAAAACCTGGAAAGGCAGATACCAGTAGTTTCAGGGAATTTTCAGAGACATACACTGTTCTATTTGTATAGCAAATATTGAATAGCAAAAATATTTTAAGCAACTCTTGGGATACTATGAATAAATTTTAAATAAAATTAGCCTGCTCCATTTCTGGTACTGAATTACTCACCGTGTACCTGAGAGCTGTGAGCATACTATTATCCCTTATGATTTTGTTCTTGAGAGAGAAAAGAAAAAAATAAAATCTATCTATCTGTAGAGAGTTATATTACTGGTTGTCTGTCTGCATAATTTAGAAATGTAGATGTATGTTGCATACTACGACATAATATGAGCATATGTTAGGTGCTGCTGCTTGTGCAACAGAAGACTGTGCATTGTACCCAACCAATGAAACTGTTTTGGTTGTACGTGAGAACATGGTACAACTCACCTTTTCCACCCTTGAAAATCCTCAATGTACAAAACAAAATTATTTTTTCATCCCAGCACCCACCTTACTACAATATTATTTCTAAAGTTATAGCTATTAAAATATATTACTATACCAAGCATAGATGACTTGTTCCACTGGATTGCATCCAGGACTCAGTGTGAGGGTAAAATGCAATGCAGCTGCCCAAGATGCATCTAAAGTACTAAGAAAAAGTTCATTTCCAAAACTTGAAAGCACTAACAAATACAATGCTAGTTTACACCAGGCAGGAAAAACTGAAAAACACCTGTTCTCTTGGTGCCTTTTATGGCCTGCCTGGCCCTGCTGTGGGAGCCTCCAGGCATTTCTGTGAGAACTTCATCTTTTCTTGTAACAGGAAGTCAACCTCCCTGGCAGGCAGGGAGAGAAACACACATAAAGCTATTCATGGGAAGAAATCTTCTCCCAGGCAACAAAGTTTCTTTGAGTGAACACTGTATTTTTTCCTTCTTCAATCAATTCTTTTGAAGATTTTTTATACTTACATTCAGAAAAAAAGAAAACTATGGGGAGCTTTTTTTGTTGTGATGAATTATTTTTTAAGTCTGTTTTCAAGGATCACTGTTTTTTAAGAGCTGTAACTCAAATTTGCTGGTAGCTATAGTATGCTACTTGGGTTCATGAAAACAGGAAATTTTGAATTTTCCGTGTGAATGAAGTGATAATAAAATTCACAGAATCACAGAATATGCTGAGTTGGAAGGGACCCACAAGGATCATTAAGTCCAACTGCACAGGACTATCCCCAATAGTCACACCACATGCCTGAGAGTATTGTCCAAATGTTTCGAGAACTTTGGCAGGCTTGGTGCTTCTCTGGGGAGCCTGTTCCAGTACCCAGTGATTCTCGAGGTGAAGAAACTTTTACTAATATGCAAATGAAACCTCCCCTGACTCCACTTCAGGTCATTCCCTTGGATTCTTTCACTGATCACCACAGCAAAGGGACTGGTGCCTGCCCCTCCTCTTCCCTGCATAAGGAAGTTGGAACTGCAGTGAGGTCTCCCCTCAGTCTTCTCTTTGCCGAACAGACCAAGTGCCCTCAGCCGCTCCTCGTACGGCTTCCCCTCAAAATCCTTCACCATCTTTGTTGCCCTCCTTTGGACACTCTCTAAGAGCTTAGTATTGTATGTTGCAGTGCCCAAAACTGCACAAAATATTCAAGGTGAGGCCACCCCAGTGCAGAGCAGAGTGGGACAATCCCCTCCCTTGACTGGCTGGTGATGCTGTGCCTGATGCCCCCCAGGACCCGGTTGGCCCTCCTGGCTGCCAGGGCATGGCTGACTCATACTGAAGTTGCCATCAATCAGGACCCGCAGGTCCCTTTTCACAGCACTGCTTTCCAGCATCTCACTCCCGAGTCTGTACATACATCCAGGATTGTCCCAACACAGGTGCAGAATCCAACACTTCCCCTTGCTGAACTTCCTATGGTTGGTGATTGCCCAGTCCTCCGATTTGCCAAGGTCTCTCTGCAGGTCCTTCCTACCTTTAAAGGAGTTGCAGACTTAAGCTTAAATTAAAAAAAAAAAAAACAAGCAACCAAACAACCAAAACCCAAAAAACAAACCCAAATTTTTTATTCTTGTCTTCACTTATTCTACATGCTGAATGCTATATTTAGCTAGCAAATACCACAGTTTTTCTTTTAGAATTAGATATTCTTCTCACATTCTGGCTCTTATAATCGATACATTTGTGATGAGTTTGCGTAAGTACTTTTCTCAAATGAATCAAGTCCTTGACTGAGATATTTTAATTGCTGTAATTTGAATAACTAATTCTAAGTTCTAAAAATTAGTTGAAGGTAGTATGTGATTAACTGTTGTTAATGAAGCCATTACCTGATCAAGTACCATTTCATTCTTGGAACTGATTATCTCTAAATGCAAATTAAATTGATTTGAATTGTCAATTTTTTTTTTTTCCTGGATTCATAGTACACGTTTTAAATGTTCTGCAACCAATGTTATGCAACATACTTTGCCATTTTTCTCCTTCTGGCAATTTTGTATGGTTTTATGTCTAACACAAAATCAGAAAAATTCAGCTTCAAAAAAGTAGAGTCTCCATTCAGATGCAAAATCTTTGCTCAACATATTTAGTTAAGAATTTTAAACTAATTGTTAGTGAAATGGGAGTTAGTAATTATGCTAACAATTAGTGACATTGTTTCACACAGACTATAGCAAAATGCAACAGGATATAAAATTAAATTAAATGAACATGACAAAAAAAAAAAAAAGACTGGGAAACAGCAAATTGTGTTTGAGGTAGGAGAGGTGGAAAGGGTTGCCTGTTGACAAACTGCTTAAGGGTGCTGATCAGCAGCTATCATGGTAATATCTTAAAGTCACTGAACAACTGAAATCTAGGTTTTCCTTCCTTTTTTACCTGTGTATCTCATGACAATTTTGGCTTTGCCTTCTTTCACTTTATTCCCCAGAATTTTCTGTTCCACTGTTGGTGCCACCACTGGATTGATTCCTGCCTCCTGTCACTCTATTCCTGTAAAGGGAAACGAGGGTTATAGTGGTAAGTCACCATCTCAGAACATGTTATTTATTACTTAGTAGGTCCTGATAAGACCCATTTTCTAAAGCACAGTAAGGAAGATCTCAGAGAACTAGCAATTGCAAGGAAAGCCTCTATTATACAGTGTGGTACTTTTCCCTCCCTTCCTTGGGAACTTACCAGTTCTCATCTGATATATTTAGTTTAATTTAGTTTTAAAAAAATACTTTTCCTTACTTTTTACCTTTTGCCACTATAAAGTCATTTGAAGACAATGAACTGTGACCTTAAGTATATCAGTTTTAGATTAAAAAAATTCAAAACAGTCAAACTGTGAATTCAAAAGTAGACAAGCTGCATTTAAAATCTACACACTCAGTATGGTAAATATTAGTCATTCTAGAAAGTACAAAAACATGTAATAAAGTACTTTATATTTCTTCTTTAATGGACATCAGATTTCAGGGTTGTGTGCAATCCCCACAGAATCTCCTGCGATCTTTTCTTATATCTCCTTCATACTCACAGACCCCCACACTTGTGCATGTGCATACTCACACACACACAAATCTACATTCAGTCTCTTACCTGTGAACTTTTCTGCATTCTTTTAGAGTTGGACATAGTATTTTTAGTAATTGGAATTATATATGCAGACTTCCCCACCACACTGAGTCACTGTTGACTCCAGGATATCAAACTTAGCATATTAGGGAGGCCTGACGAACTCAGAAGAAAACACTTCAACATCAAAAGTCTGCTCTTGCATTTAGGATCAATTCTGCTCTTACAAGGCCAAATTTGTGTATGTGTCTAGCAATTTGGTATTTATCACTGGATTCTAACACAAGTGAGAAAGCAAAGTCTTTAGAATGAAAATAACAGTAAGAGTCACTTGTTTGCTGTACTGTTTTGCACAGAACTTTCCAAATGCATCTCAGTTCTGGCAAATCCAGGCAAACCCAAAAGAATGATACAAAAAATACACTTGACATTTTACTTCTTGTATTTGTTTTATCCAAACTACTTCTAAAGATTAAGAATGGATTAATATGGAGTTAAATTTGGGAGTACTAGATATGTGCAATTTCAAGAAAGGCCGCAAAATAGAAATGCACTCTAAAAATTATATTGCGAGTAATTTTATACCAAAAAGGAGTTAAAACTAAAATACACAAGCAGTGAGAACAGTGTTCTACATACTGAGAAGAAGTTTCTACTATTTTGACTAGTTTTTAAACAAAACATTCCTATGTGAAAAATATTTACTGGAAATGCTTAATTTAATGCAACAGGAACAATGGCAAGTAACACTGGGCAGGTAACACTGAAAATATCCTGCATTATTTAGTTGGTGTTAGTCTATCTATGTAAAAACAAAACAAAACAAAACAAAAAACAAAATCAAAAAACCTACCAATTCCAGTTATCAGAAACACTGGGAAGATTGTATCTTTGTTTACCTGAAATGCATTATACTTCACTAACAAGACCAAAATTATTCAAAACAGATCTCCTCCATAAGATAGGTGGAGATTTATGCTAATAGTTTATTTCATGGTAGCCTGCTATTTTCATTCCCAGTCTGGCATATAAAATATAATGATGGGCCTTCCTACAATGGTGATTAGCTTGATTTTTATCTTATAACCATGTTTTTATCGATATGTACCAAAATGACAACAGAAAGAGAGAAGGAAACCAAGTTTTGGAAAGGAGACTACATATGTGTGAGCACAAAGAACTAAAAGCCATCCACAGCAGCTAAATTAATCCTAAAAATATTAATGACAGAAAACAGTATACAGTTTTTATCTTCACTGGGCAAAGAGAGCATGAGTACTAGCACTGTTGAACAATTTCTCACATTAGGGCAGTTTCACCAGAGGGGAAGAAAATCTTTATGGCATAATGTGGCCTTTGTAAATGAGTAACCTACAGAAGATCTGTGACAATATTAGCACACAAGTACATTGCCAACTTAACTACATCAACCTGACAGTAATCATGAAAGATTTCTACAGGAGAATGTATTCAGGAATATGGATAATTATACTGGAGAGAGCTGTGCAGTCCATAAATAAGATGGGCTGAGCTGTACAAATATTCTCTAACATACTCAATATGAATTCTAAGAGATGGAGTGAAAATCAGACAGTATATCTTGACCATTAAATTTATGAAAAGGATTTAATGTTTTCTCCTAGAATGATTTTCAATTATGTAGATAAACTTCTACATAAATGCCTCCATCCTCTAAATAAGGTGCAAGTATGCAAGAAATAAATCAATTACCTTTTACTTTTCTATACTTTTCATCTCACATTTAATCTAGAGTAAGGGTATCACTCTAGGTACTTTCATTAGGATGCTCAAAAGTTTTGCCCAACTTCATAAAAAAAAAATCTGCTCTTTTAATAATTTACACAGAGGGTTATGCTGTAAGATCTGCATATGCAAATATCTTAGATGAATGTGCTGGGTATGAGATATACCCAGATTTCTCAGATAATAGTCGCACCTCTTACCATTGCCACAAAACAGCAAAATGATTAAGTGATGGCTCATTATGCTAAGATAATCATTGAGTTAAATGATTCAGAATAAGTGATGTTAAATGTAGTTTGGTATCACATTAACATTTCCTTGACAAACCCATATCTCTATGATCTCACTTGCTGCAGTGTTAGGCATCCCAGAATTGCAAGGGTTCCTTAATACAGGTTTTTCTTTTGACACTTTTATTACTTTTTACTATGTTCTGGTTATAAGAGATTCATTTCAGATTAAAATGTTATGTAATGAGAATAAGGCTGGAAAAGCCTAGGCAATGCTCCCAAATTCATTTTGAAAATTAGATAGTGAGCTTCTTCCAACATTAGTAAATTCTAGGAACAGATATCTTTCCTGGATAATAAGAACACCCCAAGTTGGCTAAGACCAGCCAGGAGCACAGTGCACTCATTTTTGCAAGAGGAAACATATTAGAGACCTTCACAAAGAACACATTGAAAAGAGACAATATAAACTTTGATGTAAGTCTTTGTTAAATAGGTGTTCATATTTTCTTACCTCTCACATGTGATGTCAGACTGTATAGTTTCTGGAATTGCAAGCTGCTTGTTGCTTGCAAGGCATTAACATGAGCTAATCCTTCTCATGTGGAACACATAGACAGTATGGCACATCAACAGCTAATAAATTCAAGAGTAGGATAAGATGAATGTGTTTGTTTAAATTAGCACTGTACCAATCACTAAATGTTGACAAGGTTTGAAATAGTTAACACTTTTTCAGAGCAAATTTTATGTGCAAAAAACTGCATGACTCTCTAAACCCAGACTTCTCAGGAAACACATCTGCTTCCACACTAACAATAGATAAAAAAAAATGCAGACCCCAGTTACAGAAGTGGAGCCTAATCACTGGGATGTGTGTGTAGATACTGGTTTCACCGGTATGTGTGCCAGTCTCATCTTTTGATGTGAAAACATAAGATGATTGGAAAGTGACAGATATTGTACTTGTTTGTCTCATCTGTCCCCTTGGGTTGGCACTGAATTTCTCACTTTGTGTTGTTCTAGAAAATCCATCATTTTATAATAACACTGTTCACATGGTAGATATCCTGCAACTGAAGTGTTATTAATACATAAATACATTCATGACATAAACCTTTATAGCATTGCACAATGGGTATTTAAACATTTTTCACTGTCAGTGTAAGTACTCTCTAAGTCTCACATTGTGGAATTATGCAACAATATAACAATGCAGCAAGAAGTTAAAATCATACAGTAGAGTTTTCAGGAAGTTTACATGAAATATATACATCTTTTCTAGCTTTACCTCTATTTTCTCCTTTTCCTAAGCCCCAATCTTTTTTTCAACCCAAAATAACAGTTTTGAATGTATTCTTCATCTTATTCTATTTTTCAGGCAGTTGGAAAGCAGGGATGTTAAGTTGCAGTGACTCTTTGTGGCTTGAAACAAAAGGGCTTCAGCACTGTTAAGTATGAAATTGCATTTTGGAACCCCTGTGTTTTCTGGATCACAAGCATAAACTAAATTTGCTCCCTTCAGCCTTGGATTTTGGGAAATCCATTGGACAATGCTGTAGCTTAATAACTGCAATGAAAAATAGAAGGTATTCCCATTTCTGCTTTATGATAAACTCTGTTATCTAGGATAACTAATTAAACTCTGTGGTTCAATCCCCCCCCCACCCCCCCCCCCTTTTTTTTTTTGATTTAAGCATGAAAATGAAATAAAAAACCCCACACCAAACATGTAATTGTGATTTTATTTATTAGCTCCTAAACTCCACATAGGAGGAACTGGCAAATCTTACAGTCCTTTTTATACAGGAGACCAGATAGGGTGATAGTTTTTTCCCAACCTTTACATCTCTGAATGTATGAATAATTTTGTACTTTACTGAGATAATAAGGCTTAATTCATTTAGATTTGCAAGACCAAATGAGAACATCACTATAGACTTTGAGTACGAAATACAATCCAGGATCTCAGTCACTATAAACTGGTGTTGACTAATTCAGGACACTGGTCTCTCAGGGACACTGGTGCCAGGTAACCCAGAAGTCTCTGTCTGGGCATAGTTGTGAAATAGAATGGATATAATCAAAGAGGTAACTCTAGATTTATGTTGGGAGAAATGAGAGGAAAGTATATCCTTTTCCATGAGCAGGAATACAGGTGAATAATTAATAACATTTTATTTATTTGTTTGTTTGTTTATTTATTATATTTTATCACTTTTTTTGTGCAAGATTTTTCGATACACAAGCATTTATTTTCTCAATATATTATTTATTCACTGTATTATTTCTCTGAGAAGTTTTTGCTCTAAAGATGGTATGTTAGAAGTTTATTGGAAGCATTCATTATTCAAAATTTGTGCTGTTCATCTTCAAAATGTGCCACCTAGTATATTTTACTTCTTTGCTTGCTGATTGGTTGAAAATAATTCTTATTTCAAGTGTGAACCATGAGGTAGAAACTTGCTTTCTAAGTTTATTATAAAGTATCATTTATTTGTTGCTGTGTTGATAAATAAAAATAATATTGTCATACTCATTAAGAGCTCAAAAAATGGGTTTAGCTATTCACTTGTAATATTTTATCACTGAGGTTACACAACTGTGAAGATGTTTTATTTACACTATGACAAAATCTCTGTGTTTATCAAATTTATTTATAGAAATGTTTGTCCAATTCTATTGTTAATTTGTTGTCATCACTTGCAAGATTGTCAGTAATAAAAGAAATTATATAAATTGCCCATTTGACTTGTGTTTTACCTCTGATACTGGCCAGCACAGGAGTTTTTTTGAAGGTGAAGGAAGCCTGCATTAGCAAGCATATGACAAATAATCCTTTAAGGTCTATCTCCTCCTACTCCCAAATACATATTCTTCAGTGCCAAAGCCTAGTTTTCCTTACTTATATGAAACTTAGGCTGAAACCAACTGAAATGTCCGAAGGCAATTCTGAAGTTTTCAACAACTGGGAGAGGAGTAGAGTGTAAGTCTTCATGGAAGAAGAGTAAGTAGGAAAGAAGCATTGCAGCTACCTATGCTGGTAGAGTTCATATTTACCAGAATTAAGTGTTTTGCTTTAATTTTCTCTCATGTTTTTCTTATAAAATGTTTCTTGTCCATGATTTCTCTCTGTCATATCTGTTAACATTTTGAAAATGCCCTTTTGTTATATCACATACCTGATATCCCAAATTGAAGTTAACCCAAAAGTTTTCTCATTCCAAGTCCTTTTCTGAAGTCATTCTCCCTGAATGCACATACCAGGTTGTTGACTCAACATTTATGCTGTGACAATTCCTCCTCAGCAGTGTTTGGTTTCAATGTGGAGTCAAGAAAAACAGCGGATTGGTGGCCTCTTTCCTTTCAGTTCTGAGTATTTACTAGATGTGGGATTGGGCTCCCTGGTTTGTGATAATATGTAATTAACCTATGTTATGTGATCTTTGAGGATGAAATCTTTAAAATTTGGACAACTGATCTCCTATGACATACTGTTTTTTATTAATGGGTAGCAGTACTGGAAATAGACACTGATTTCTTGAATAGTCAAAAGTTCTTTTTGTGCAAATGATGAACAAAATGGCTAATGGCTTTAACTATGTTATGTGTGGTAAATTCTGCTTGGAAGTACCCATTTAATCTTTCCTTTAGGACTATTAAAAATACAACTGACTTCCTATATGCCCACACACTGTAAACTTAGAGAGGGAATTCTCTGAGGAAGGAGCTGTCATTTACGGTATTTATGAATCAGCAGGAAAAGGCTTAGTCTGTCATGGTATATTCTATTACTATGCCTATCATCTCCAGCAGAAAAACAAAAGGAGGAAGAATTCCTGGTTTAGCGAAGAATCAGTCATCATTTGTCTATGGCTTGGGCTTGGGCTTTTTAGATATTTTTGAAGAGTTTCGTAGAATCTGGATTTACGTTCAAGGTGACTGAAGTTCCTGGTGAATGTGTATGTACTTGGCAGTACAACCCTGAGTCATGTCATTGCAAACAGTTGCATAAATTATGTACATAGAAGCTTCCTAGGTAGGTCTACCTGCAGTTGTAACATAACAGGAAGAAATCAGTTGCACAGAAACAGTAACACATCCTGGAGTAATACATCAATTTCAGAAATTCAGCTCAGCATAAACCTTGTTTCTTTGAGTTATCTCAGTTACAAACACAAGCTGTCAGAAGAAGTGGAAAGAACTGGAAAATTTGCCATCATCTACAAATATGTAATACATTGAAGAAAATATTTTTATTCTACATCCTTTAAATTCTGTATGAAATCCATACATTTAATGTAAGTTTATTATAGAAATATGTCAATCTAATTAACACTGTCGAATGGAAGCCATTAAGGTGAAAGGCCTTGTAATTATAAGAGATTTTTCAGACTGTATACAATTATATATACACCGATTTTTCAGACCTACCTATTTTAAAAAGCTGAAAAACTGAAGGGAGCTGACACACAGACAAGACTTAGAAGGAAAAACCTGGATTTTAGCTGAGATTGGAAGAAAAACAAAGAGCATGTTTTCTTTTTTCACATCCTTTTTTCTCCTCTTTTAATCTCTAGAAACTTTCCAGCTCTTTGGAACATCATCATCTTTCTCCCATCTCTACTGGCCCTCTGATCTTAGTCTTTTTACTTCAAGCTGGAGCTGCTTGTTGGTGGGGTCAGTCCAGGAACTGGCGAAGTCCCTGTGAACTGCAGCCAGTCTCTGCTACCTGCTCCTGCTGGAAGATGCATCCATGGGGTTCAACACTATTTTAAGCCTCTGGGTATCCACAGAGACTCTCGTATTGTTCTGGGTGAGGCAATTATGCCTAACTGAATTAATTATACAAGATGTTGGATCAGTGCTTGATGCTTACTACAGAAAGAGTGTGCTCTGTCCTTTCTGCTGGTTTTATTTGTGATTAGGATTCCTCTATGGGGTTGAGAATAGCTCGCCATGCACCACATTGTACAATTCTTTTGTGTATTCTTTTTGCACGAGGAACAAAGAAAGTGCCTTTAACTATGTAAGGTCTGAAAGCATTATTACTGTTTTCATAAACAGTAATGACAAGCATTCAATAAAACCAGTTTTAACTTGTGGATAATATATATACTATAATACATATACAATAATACATATGCAGTTTTGTTACTGGCTTGTCTGAGCTACATAGGATTTCAGCAGATAGCAACTTCTTTGATAACACTCAGTATTCAGATTTTTTTTTTTCCTCTTTACTTCTCAGGTTTCAAACTGCAGCTCTTTTTTACTCTGCTGCTCAGCCTTCCATGCCTCATTTTCCATGATTCCTCACATCCCTTATTTATACAGTCTCTGCCTACACCATCACTCTATTGTCATGATGCAGTCACTGAGCCTTTCTTTCCTGCTGGTCACCTCTGTGAAGTCCTTCCCTTTCAACTGTCACTTTTGGTACTCTCCCTCACTAGGAGCTACATTTTTTCCCCCCTCCAGAGTCTGTTTTGCTCTTATTGAAGTCAGTTCTTTCATCTCTGTTATCTGGTCAGCTCCCCTCTTGGAAGAGCAGTTTCAGTTCTCACTTCTGCAGTCTTTTGAAGGAACGAGCTCAAACAATGGCCTACCATGCTTTGCTATTGGGCCAACCTCTTCCCCAAACAGCTGGCTGCTTTTCTTCTCCCTGTACACTGATTTTATCCAGATAATATTTCTCTCTCGTTCCACTGACTGATTCAAATGATGCCCACCTCACACTACCCTGACCGTCCAGGCTACCAGTTTGACGGGCACACAACCACAGTTTCACTAACATAAACCACTTAGATGTTTATGGAAAGGTCCTAGTAACTGTTACTTAATGATCTCTGTAACTTGCTAACAACAGAAGACAATTTTTTCTTTAATTTATGTCAACTATTTCCATGATACAGAGCAACAGGTAAAACTATGTTGAGGTCACACCAGAAAACGGATGCTCATTACAAGACTTGTGTCTGAGGCAGAAGTATTGTTTGCTTCAAACTAACTCAGCATAAAAACATTTTATGTGTCTAGAGAATTCATACAATGTATTCCCTTAAACTTTTATGAAACACCTAAAGTCTGCAATAAAACCTGTAATGATCCTTAATCTGAAATAGGCTAAGAAGTTTTGTTGCAAGAATGTTATAATTTAGTTTAGCAAGAGTTTACAGCTCTTCTTCTCAATAAGAATATTTTGTAGGTTTGGGTGTTTACAATATTTCTGTAGAATATAAAGTATAATTAACTTATTTCTCTACAAGATCAACAGATAATTTTTAATTTAATAATTACATATTATTATATATTGTTTCAATAATGAAAAAAGTCATGTGAGTGCAAATGTAAGATGAGAAGTAATGGTAATCACACTTCAAAGCTATCAAAACATTTCAAATATTGTCCAAATTACTGACTCACAGAATCACAGAATTCTTAGTGTTGGAAGAGACATATGGAGATCGTGTAGTCCAGTCACCTAAGACAGGTCACACAGGAATGCATCCAGGCGGGTTTGGATGTCTCCAGAGAGGGAGAGTCCATGACCTCCCTGCGCAGCCTGTTCTGGTGGTCTGCCAATCTCAATGTAAAGAATTGCTTCCTTATGTTGAGGTGAAAATTCTTGTGGTTTACTGCTCCTTGTCCTGTCCCTGGGCACAACTGAAGAGAGTCTGGCATCATCCTCTTGGCACCCACCTCTGAGCTATTTATAGGCATTAATGAGATCCCCTATCAATCTTCTCTTCTCAACTACCAGATCAATTACTTTGATCTGGAAACTGTATTAGAAACCTCACAGCCAAAGATCTTTTTCCTATTCTTCCACAGAGCAGGACTGAAAATATGAGTCTGTTAAGCAGATTGCTACTTCTTAACCAAGAAAATTGATATGTTGACACCAAGGGTGTATTTAGTCTTCTTTCCCATTCACAAACCCTTAAAAGACCTTTGCACTGGGATTACAGCTGTTAAGAGTAAGAAAATCGTGTTGCATATATGAATGCAAGACTTTGACTTTTGGGCTTTAAACTGAGTGAAATTGGAAATGAGAAATTTGAAACACTCCAGTAAGAAAGGATTTTTTAAGTTAATGGCCAGAAAAGTTTTATTTCATCAGCGCTAAGTTCTCTTTCTCTTTCACATTTTCATTTTACATATTAAAACATTAACATCATATTAATTATATTATATTAATTATATTAATTATATTGATTTTATTATTTATTTATTATTCATTCATTCATTCATTTATTTATTTTGCAAAAATTATGTATCCCACTGATGCTAGAAAATTATTTTTGTTTAAAACAAAATTTTAGCAAAATATACATGTTTGCAAAGCATTTTCCTTCCACAGAAAACTCCTTCTAAATGAGAACTTTAGTGTTGTGTTTTCCTTTATTCCAATCTGATTTGAAAAGGTATTCAAATATCCCTTAGACTAGTCAGAAAAGCTAATTTAACATTAAAGCAGCAGGGGTAGTCTAACTTCAGTTTATTCCTTGTCAAAATCAAACTAATGCAATCCAGGGGTCTGGATATAATGAAGTGTATAACAGGGCTAAGTCCTAGTCATTTACTCATAACACGTATCTTCTTGGACAAAAACACCTGTGTTGTTGAAGATGTGCTGACAAATAAAGGACTTTATATTCAGAAGTGTGAGTGCATAGAGTGATGATATTATCATGAGTAGAGAGCCCACAAGCAGTATATTGAGCGGGGAAAGGTAAATTAATAAATAAAATACAAAATGTTTGAAAACTATAAGTAATCTTGCAGAATTTTTCTCTCTCCAGAACTATAATTTGTTTTTTCACTTACTCAAAAATGGCTATGAATGCTAAACTTCCTTCTTTGTGTTAATTGTATGCACATCCAGAACATGCATTCACATGTCCTGCTAAAGAAGAACCAATTTTTCATTTGGTCATAAACAGAACTGAAAGTGCAGAACAATCTCTTTTCAAATTAAAAGCTACTTAAATACTGAAAAATATATTATGATGTTGTCGTACATTCAATAGACAATAAAGAAATAGAATGTCAGCTTGTTGTAGTGTATTATTTTTGAGATTTCTTTCCACTAAATCTGAATATGTGTCTAGGTTGTGAGTCAAACATTTTTTAGTTAAAATTATGAATGAAGGATGAGCATTTTTTAATACAAATCATAACTAGATAAGTGAAGTCAAATAACATTGATTAAAGAAATTTGGAGACAATCTTTTTGGTTTTAAACGAGCTTGTTTAAAAGAATTAAGAAAGTAACCTACTTTTAATAATGAAAATCCTATTTTTAGCACATACACTGGCACTTTTAAATAATTTCTTCTTCCAACCCCAACTTTTATAGTTTTGTAGGACTTAAGAGTTACATCTTTTTGTTAACAGAAAAATTTTTGGAGGATCTAAATTACATATTTTTATATTTGCTTATTATTTTAAAAGTGCTGAATTTCTTAAGTTTAGATAAGTTCCATGTTTCAGAAAAT
Source organism: Hafferia zeledoni (assembly GCA_035583235.1). NCBI lineage: Eukaryota > Metazoa > Chordata > Aves > Passeriformes > Thamnophilidae > Hafferia > Hafferia zeledoni. The sequence goes on along the minus strand of JAWWEV010000134.1, from coordinate 48,578,241 downwards.
ATTGATGTGCAAATCAGGCAGAGCTGATTAGGCCATGGGGTTTTTCTTTCTACCAGGTGCTGTCATTAATTATCTCTATAGCATTTTCTAATGCAATAGTCAAACAAATATTTTACTAATGGCAAAGAGGAGTGGGAATGGTTACACCATGAATCATACCTACCCACAATTACATGAAGTCTTGATGAGAAGTTAGGGAAGTTTTGATAGAGGTGATAGAAAGAGTTTCTTGCAGCATAATATATATCCAATGACATTGTTGAAGTGAGATTTACTTAGTGTGACAAATTTATTTAAGAGAGTTGCCTGGAGCCTGAAACCAGGCTGGATATGAGGGGCTGGCCTGGGAGCGCTGGAGAGTTGCTGGCCAGGGCCTGAGCAAGTGCAGGAATGTGAGAGAGAACACTGTCGTGAGAGGAAGGCTGGAGGGCAAGGGGAAGAACTGAGGAAGGTGAAAAGAGGGAAAGGAGAACTAATGGTAGAAAAGGTGGAACAAAGACCATATACCCCACTCAGACATTAGGGACACATTCTGATCCCTCAGATGAGTTGTGACAAGGAGCTGAGGGAACTGCAAAGGGGCAGAGCAAGAGGACCTCTTCCCTTGACTATAGCCCCCTATGCTCCATCAGTTCCTCTTTTGTCACTCACTTTCACTCAAAATTCACTTTCCTTTAGTCCATTTTCCCACAATGTCAGAGGTGTTCTCTGGGCTCTGAAAAAGTCCATCAGGTAATGAATGAAATAGAGGAAGATTTTTCACATGCTCCTGCTCATGGCACTAATCTTGTCCCTCCCATGTAACACTCATTATTTAAAAAAACCCTCAGTCAAGCAGTTTTATTTCACCATATGAATGACCGATGCAAGAAAAACATAGAAGGAAACTTGATTTTGCTGCTCTGTACCTACATTCACTGTGGGAAACAACAGCAGTTCATCACCATGGTTTGATGATTTTGCCCTTTGGCTAGGGTATAGCTTTGCAACAGACCTTCGTAAGTACATAACAGCACAAATTTGGCACAACCAGATATAATGGATTTCTATATCACTACAGAAACGGCAGTATGAACTGCCAATACCTGACACTAAAGACAATCAATCCATGATCATTGGGCTGGGTTTTGTTTCCTTTCCATCCAGGCTCTCAGTAGTGTCTGAATTCTGTGAGTGTCTCAGGGACTGCAAGCAACAGCAAGCAACCCAGGGAAGGTGTCAGCTGAGGACTGATTCCTGGGTCATGAAGAATAACCCCTTTTATTCCAAACATCGAAGAGAAATGACCTGTGGAGCTGGACAGAGACCAGACTGTATTTTTTCAGGGTGAGATGAATGCCTAACTAAGCTGGATGCTTTCAGGAACAACAGAAAGAGGCAAGTACAGTATTTAAAAGTGTTGTAAGACACAATACCTCTTATTGACCAAGTGAATTAGAAATGATGAGAAAATCATTGGAGCTCTGATTTCCGTAGTGGAGGGAGTGAGTGGAAGTCCTATATCTTCTGTAACAAAGATTTCTGCAGTAGACATGACCTTACTTCATAAAACAGGGTGTGTTATTAGAGATAGCTATATGGAGAAGTATAGGTCATATGAACGTTCCAAGCTTTTGCTCACAGACATGCATTGCAATGTGCTAGTTATCTGTACTGTATATTGTAGGAGAAGCTGCCCTGAACACTCACAATTTTAATCTCAGCTGCAAATGGTGGTTGTAGTCTCACATAAATTTGCAGTTTGAAGCTATTTATTAAAACACCTGTCTTGGAGTGGCATGCTTATGCTAGCAAATCAGAGTCTAACTTTGTACCTCTGTGAAAAAATTTAAGAGCAATAAAAGTTGCTCAGGTGGGGAAACACAGCAGTGAGGTACCCTCTCAAAAGAGTGCTATGAACTATATGAGAGAATGATAACAATAAAAAAGGAGATATAATTTTTTTTTCCCCCAGCATCTGAGATAAGACCTTACCCAGAGGGAAAACTTTCTATCACCAATAAATGTAAACACTAGTAACTTCTGTGACATAGAAATACCATTGCATTATTTGTGTATTTGAAGCAGTCCTTGGTGTATTTGGATTTACATGCAATTCTTTCTTTCTCTGTCATGCTACTCATTCAAATACAAAAATAAGTGTGCTTAGCACCATATTAGCTCTCTTATTTTATGATTATTCATGGTTTCTTTTTTCCCTCTGCCTTTACTTGTCCACTATAGTGAATAAATTTTCTGTATACCTCTGTGTAAATAGGTTGCAAAAAGGCTTTGAATTTACAGAAGTCCTATATTCTCTGTATGACTTTATACACTCATATTTTTATATATTCCATCTTTAAACACTCCTCTTTATACATTAAATATCTGTACTATCACAGTGAGTGTTATGTTCTGAATCGTGCAGTTACTCACCAAAGATATCATAGATAGATTTTGCAATAACTGTTCTGTACATTTGATACCACCATTGATTGTAAAGGTGACCCCAAACATTCCATCATTGCAGGTTTCCTTATTATAATGCTTTTAAATTGACTGAGTAATTTCATGTTACTTAGTGGCATCCTGTTTGTTGTTTTTTTTTTTTTTTCCAGAAGAATAAGCTTCAAAAGGTGTCTTTTATCTCTGTCAAAAAGAGGTTACAGGCAAAGATATGATTCTTGTATGGCACATGACGCAAAATGATGTGATACAGCCTTCAAGGAAAGAGTTAATCCCAAATGTCAAGTAAAGAAAGATCTGAAAATGAGTCTGACTTTTAAGACCATTGCAAAACTGAAGGTATCCTTGTCACACAGATGAAATTGAAAAAAAACCCTACAGGGTTTTTGTTTTTCACAGGACAAGAAAATAAATTCTGACAAAGCAGTTATTTGATGGGTTTGGGGTCCTGTGGAAAGCCTGATAGGACATGGTGTCTTTGTGTAGATCAAAGGAGATTATGTTATACAGAGTTATTTCCAAGATTTCTGTGAAAGAGGCTTTATAGGAGGGAGGGCTCAACGGGTCTTGATGAACGAAAATTGCAAAATGTACATCAGTGCATCACATGTAATGGTGTGAACACATCATGGAAGACACTTCCTTAGACCCAATTCTTCATCCACATGGCCATCTGCATTGGTACTGTGGCAATAAATCAGACTATGCACAAGAGCAATCTTAAAGTGACGATATCTTCCAAAGCAGAGCTCAAGGGCCTTGAGATGTGATACTATTACTGTAGTAATGAGAAAACTGGTATCCACTGTTGAAAGAAGTTACACCTTGCTAGCTTAAGTAACACCAATTAAGTGTGGCTATTCTAAATTTTGTGGAAAAGGCAGTATTTAGTGAGAAAAAAGGAGTCAGATCCTGGAACAGTGTTGTTGCAGTGATGAAGTCAGGATTTTGACAATAAAGAATTGTAATCTGATTTTTTCCTTTCAAGTCTTAGCATCAAAGCTGAATGTCTCAACTGTGAGATAAGATTTAAGAATGCACCCATAGTTACCAAATATTCTTCTACTATTTGTCTCTATGTGCATCTCACAGCTACAGCTCATGAAGATGTGATGTCAGAATCAAGATCCATATAAATCTCTTGAAACATGAAAACATTTCCAGACTTAAAATTTCACCTACAATGTTAATAGCGCATTTCTGATGTGTTTGTGCACTTGAGATACATTGTCCTGAAGTTAAAACATGTCTTTTCAGAGCAAAATAGGTAAGTCAAATCTGTTGGTATCTTGTGAATTGTGAATATGTATTTCTTTGTATTGTGTCCACAGATTATTCAATCTGTTCATTTGCTTAAAAGTATTTAAAATACTTTCCCGTGAAGTCTGAAGTCTTTACTCTTTAGTTAAGCCTTTAACTTTTCGGTATGTTACAATAACCATAGCTTCAAAACTTTGTTCACAACTGTGGTTTAATTAAAGCTGAATGGCCTTGATTGAGCCTTTTCATTTCCTGAAGATTGTTGCTTCCCAGGCAAAATTATTGTCTGAGCTGCAGTCAAACTGCACTAAATATGGTGCTTGCCTGAGCCTGGCTGCTTGAACACAGTTTTAAAAATCAGTGTTTTACCTTCTGTCTTCATGCATTACAATGATATGAAAAACCTCTTGTTAATAGCTCTGAAAAAAATGGAGTTTTGAGTGTTCTCCTTTTTCATATGTTATCACCTTGCCTTCTAGCCTGAAGTAAATGTGAAATAATTATAAAAAGTATTTGAATAAAATATGTAGGAATGATAGAATGAATCAAAATGTCAAGAAATAGATGATCTTTAACATAAAATGTGCTACCTAGTGCACAAAACAAACTGAAGAATAACCTATTGTTACTTTAATATCTTTTAATTGGTTTTCCCTCAGGTTTTGTTAGAAGAGTTACATCTTCATACATGTGTAACTTTTTCACTGGCTGTATTCTTCAGACTGTAAAATACAGTCATTTTACAGTATATTTAAGGGATTACTTGGTTTTGCTGAAAATTGGGATCCCTGTTTCGAAGGCCTTGGTCTCTAAGTCTCATTCTCTATTTTGATTTTACAGTCTAATTGTACCTTTGTAGAATATATTACTTTAAATTAATCTATCTTAACCATCCCACAGCCTCAGCTTCTTTCTGAAGTTCAACACTGATTGCATATGCAATGTAATTCTTACATCATTAATGAAAACAGAGAGACCTCACTTACTCCCATCTGCCTTAAGTAGAGCTGTGTGTCTGCCTTCAACTATACTGAGATTATGTTTGATTTGTGAACTAGTAAATCTACCACCTCCCTCCACATCCAAGCGAGTGTCAGGACCGTGCTCCATAACAAAGTACTTCTTCGTATGTGTGTGTGTGCGTGCATGCCATGTCCTTTACTTGGTAAAGAAAGATAAAGTTTTACTTGTGTTTCTGACAATGTATTACCACTATCAGTAGAGAGATTTATGTATTTGTCTATGACACAGGAGCTTGAAGGGGCACAAGGACCCCGAGGGAAGCATCTCCATTTGTACTAGACACAGAGCAATGTATATTTTTTTATGAGATCAGTTGCTTGACAGAGCATGACAAAAAACACCCTTTTGCTATCAGTTTGCTCTGGCTGTGGAGAGAGAGTATGAATTTTGTTGGCTGGAGTCTAACTTACTATTTTGATATGTCTTAGGCACATTAAAATATATTGTTAATTTCAGTACATTGAATGATACTTTGACAATGATATTTCTACAGTATCTGACAAGGAAACAAGGCTCCTAAAAGCTTCTATTACTTACTGCCAAATTCCCTCTGTGGAGTTTGAGAATACTCGGAGGCATGATACAGTATTCATACTAACCTCTCCTTAAAGCTAGCTGTTTCCTGATAAAAACATTGCCTTACAAGAGGCCTACTGAAAAGCTCATCTGCACGATGTGTTCAAATAAAGCAGGAAGTTAGAATATGAAGCATTTTAAAATTATAATCATGCCCTAGCTACTTGGGTTGTGTTTTTATATATTTTGGATCTCAGACCCAGGGAAGGGAATATGCAGTGTCTTGTCTAAATGGATCCTGGGAGCTTTAGCAGCTTTACTATTCTGCACATTAGAAGCTGGCTGAAATTTAGAATTCAAAATACTTTTGACAAAAATAGTTTTTAGAAAATTGTTGAGAATAAATTTTCATACTTCTTTGCTTCTTTAAGCAGGTCTATAGGGGTTTTGTATATCCAGATACACTACTGTTATCTGGAGGAAGGGAGTTTTAAGGCAAAACTCTCAACCATGATTAACATTCAAAACCATGATGGCCTTACAAAAACAATACATTCAGCTTTATATATGCGACAGGAATCTACATAGTTTTATTAGGATAAATTTTAATGGTAGATTGGACAAAATCATGAAACAATATCATGCATTTAATCTAATGAATATTTCATGCTAAATACAGAAACTGTCCTAAAAGCAGGGACCAGAAATTAATGTCTTCTTTCCAGTAAGTGCCCTCAGTGAGAGGGCACCAGATCTTGTTCTTTCAAGCACTTCTTGATCACATAAATCCTGCGCTATTTCCAACATAGTGCCAGAATTTTAACAGGAACTTGTAGGTCAGGGTATTGCCCCAGCTGCTGGAAATATAGATCTGTCACTGGGAGGAAATTGAACATGGGTAAGTGCTATAAAAAGGGATGGGAAGAAGCATTGTCACATTCTCTTGCTTCTCACATGATTTAAAAGAAATATTAATTTAGATGTGCACCTCTGAGTGACTTTGTCTTTCTGTCTGAATATAGTAGTCAGAGATCCAATTCTGAAGCAAATTTCCTAAACTCCATAAGTTACTGAAAATAATGCCTGACACCAAACAAAGTTTCAAGCTTATGGCTGTGAGATGATTCACCACTGGGGTCTGCTACAATTCTCCTCTTCCCAGGGCAAGTGTGTTTTGGTTTTATCTAACTCAAAATAACTCAAGACTAATCTATGTGCCTTTACTGATTGCAGTAAACATTCAATCATTGTTCTGTAGGTTGTACCTCTAAACATGATACTTAAGGATCTTGGTTAAGTATATATTTATTGTTTTATCCAAATCACAAAGTATTATATGATATTACCTCTGGAGCACATTATCTATACATTTTAAGACTGTGACTTCCATAAAAAGTTCTGGTTATGTTGTAACCACACAAGTATTTATTCACAATGAGAAAAAAATTTCAATTGCCTGACTGGTTGCTATTATCAAGCTCAAGTTCTACAGTGGAAGTTATTATCTGCCAGAGTTTTATATAAGGATTCCTCTAACCACTCATTGCTGCCTCACGAGCCTCGTAGTTGGGTGTTATTTTCCACATTTTTGTCTTGTTTCTGTGTTCTAAGTCTCCAGCTAAAAAGTTCACTGTCCTGAAAGCTGGATAACAGCACCCTACCTGAAATTCATAAGAAAAGTTCTTGGAATTAAATCCATAAAATGTAGTTACTTTCATTGTCATGGTTTCAAAATAGCAGCTTTAGCTGTATCAATTTTAGAAAGAAATGAGAAAAAAAAAATTACTGCCCAGAGCATATTTTTCCCCCTCTTACTGCCTCCTTCCTCACTCTTCTGTAAAAAGAAAGATTTGGCATGTAAAGGCTTTAACTTAGGAAATAAACTGTTTTGAATTTTCGATACTGGAGCTTAGCCTGTGGAAAGCATATGCACATCATACTTTGGTGTCTATTAGATCTTTTCTCCTTATTTTCTCTGTGTTGAAATATTCTAGTCTTGTTTTGAAGAAAATATTGGTCATTGTTCAATGAATTCACACATATGAATTACTATTTATCATAAATCATATGAGAAGCAAGAGAACATGACAGTTATTCCCATCCCTTTTTACAGCACTTACCTACGTTCAATTTCCTGTCAGTGACATGTCTGTACTACAAAGTATGGGGGCTTTATGCCAACTCTTCTTACACTCCTTTGGTCTTCAGGTGTTTTAGTTACTCTTCTAGTTTAGTATCCATCACTTTGCCTTATAAAAATTGTCTACCTGAACCCCACCTTTTTTATTTGCTTGTATATCTTTGTTTTTATCCTGTTCTATTCTCTTTCATGATCTCATTTTTTTCTTCAGCTGTGTAAGAAAATATCTGCCTAGAGGCTACTTTCACTCATTCTTCCACGCCATCAGATTAAGCACATACTAATACAGACTTAATGTCTTCATGTCTTACAGTCTTGATTGCTTCATTTTCTGCCATATAGCAGGAAAGAAAAAATGTTCAACTGTACTTGTGCTACATATTTTAATCTTTACTAGCTAGGCCCAGAGTGGTGCTCATCTCTGACAACAGTTTTGCAGCCCTTGCTCCTTAAGAAACTGTTGCACTGTGCTGTCAGTACCACCCCTGAACGGTCCCTGACAATTCTTTCTCTGGGGAAAATGGGATAAGGTTTATTCATTTTATGAAAAATGTTTTACATCTCTGAATGTTTCTATCTCTTTTTAGAAGGCCAGGAAGAGAGCTTTTGCTTTGAGCTTGCCACAGGAAAGCTGTGGGAAAGCAAGGGCAATTATCTGAGTAGACATCCTAGATACTTGCTATCTGAAAAAAAATCTGTCACACTGTGGGAAGTGGCTGAGTGGAAATATGCAGGAAACCCCACCACAGCTCCCACCAGAGTAGATACAAGAGTGCTGCCTGAAAGAGTGTAGTTATTCTTCAATATCACTTTTTCTGTATATGGATTCTTCTTGTAACAGTGTAACAGCCTACCCAATGATGTTACTCTGTGTTCAGTGTCCCACACACGAGAACCACACTATACCTTTCAGTGGTTAATCACTGTAACCAATGCAGAATTATAGGGGCAGAACTACAGGACAATAGATCAGTCCTTTGTAGAGCCTAGTACCACCCTGTAAAACCTTTGTCAGACTTCTATTAATCACTTCCTGGTAAATTATAAGTAACACTTGATAGATTTTGTCTTATCTTCCTCCACGTTAATACCAATGAGTAACATTAATATAGATCTGGACTGTTTCTATAGCAAGTGATATTAGAAATGCTAATTGTGGCTATTCATCTGGGGGTTATGGTAGATAATCAGAAAAATGCTGATGAAGGGTGTTCTTATATTGAACTTTTGTTCAGTGGATTTTATTACTCCCATTCACAGAAGCTACCAAATAAATTATGTTCATGGTTTTAAGAATGTACTGACACTGGATGTTAATTGATGCTTTTTGTTGGAACTTGTAAAATAACTCTTTGATAAAGTGACCAAAGAGGAGTGAATAATATTTTTTAGTGGAGTGTTGATCAAACAAACCATTGATTCTTCTTGCAGCAATTCTTTATGAAATACAAATTAACAAGGTGAAAAGTTCAGGAAATATATCTTTGGAAACAATAAAGATGAGCTATTCTACATTGCTGTTAATGATCTGATGAGAAAAGTATATCTTCTTAACAGTCATGTTTGGGAACAGTAGTTCGAAAGAACAGAGGTAGAGGGAAGGGAAATGCACCATAGACACCTATCAATATTTTAATAAGACATCTTACTTTGTCTTCTAACCAAAAACCTGAAATCAGTTTTTCCAACATCTCATTATTTGGAAAAATCCCGAGGTGTTCAGAAGAGCAGCTCTAATGCCATTTTCTCTGCAGCTTCCATAATCTGGGAAGACGACCTGAGTTAATATCTCTTTCATTCAGTTTACATTATTATTCTTTCCTGGTTCTAGATCTTTTTCCCCCCCAAAATCTCCACTAATGTTGAATAGGTATCTTTAAGTACTTTTTTTCATGAAGCTTATATGACAATCAAACTCTATCTTCTATGATAGAGATAATCTATGATAGAGATACTCAATCTTTCATCCAGGAAGGAAGATCCACTGACTGATATTTATAAGAAATTAGAGTGATATGAGTATAACTGGAATATTTATTTTTAAAATATTTTGAATTCAGTATTAAAATTGAGAAGGGAAGAAATCCCTTTTCTTTCTATGTCTCAAGGAAAAATCTAGTGACCGAATTTTGGAAACTTTTGCCTATTCATCACCATAATTCAGAAAGTTGCTATTCATGATGAATCAGCAAAACATGCTCCCAAAACACATTTTGCTATTGGCTCACTTCTGCCTGCCTACAGTTAAATAATAGTAAACTGAAAACTAAGATAGCCCTTCTTGCTGGCAAAAAAGTTTATTTACACTTGTTTGGCCAGTCCTTGCTTCCTGACATGACTTCAGTTGTCCAGCTACTGCAAGCCCTTGTGCATTTGTGGTAAAATGATGACAGGAATATGAGACTCCTGCCTCCTTCTGCCTCTTGCTGCAGGCTCAGGGAAATACTATGTATACTAAAAATTGGTAGGCTGCTTTTTGTTCTATTTGGAATTATTCTATAATAGAAAGGAAGATTTTTAATGAAGAATTCAGCACTAAATCATATCTCCTTCTAGTAATGGGCATATTTAAGTTCTCTGACTTTCAATGAAGCAAATTTTTGGCATTAAGTACTTATAAATCTGTTAAATGCATTATTTTATCAATGCATTTAATACTCTGGAAACATAGTAGCAATTGTTCTACTCTATTTTTTTCCTTAAAAGTAGAGAAAATTTAGATATTTTGAGGAACTACCCATGTATTGTAACCCTAGTGTAATTTAGCATACATTTACTTCTGAACAGGTTTCTGCAACTGTTGCTCACTGCTATTTCCTGAGAAGGAACTTTTTTTTTTTTTTAAATTTGTTGACTGTCTAAATAAACAGAAGTACATTAAAAAAAAAAACAAAAAACAAAAAACAAAAAAAACACAACAACAACCAAATAGAATTCTACACTTTCATGCTTGTAAATACTGCAGAAAACCTATATATAATTTCTTTTGGAGAAGGACAAAAAGGTTTAGAAATTAAGAATAAAACCACTGTGGCTTAGCTCTAACATCTGTGCCTCACATGGCCTTGAGTTCAGCTAACTTGTGTTCAGCTCATAATATGATGAGCAAATAGCAAATCTCCGTGTTTCTGTAAGGTGTTCTTACTTTTGAAAATCAGGTCTCTATCTGGAGTCCCTTCGATGTATCCCAGAATCACAGAATGGGTTCGTTTGGATGGGATCACAGTGAGTCATCTGGTCCAACCTTCCTGCTCCAGCAGGACCATCCTAGAGCACATTGCACAAGTGAGGGAGACTCCGTAACCTTTGTGGGTAATTTGTTCCAGTGCTCGGTCACCTGCACAGTAATGAAGTTCTTTCTCATACTCAGGTGGAACTTCTGTGCATCAGTTCTGCCCGTTGCCTCTTGTCCTATTGCTTGACACCACTGGAAGAGCCTGGCTCCATCCTCTTGACATCCTCCCATCAGATGCATATAAGCTGAAAAGATTCCTTCTCTCACTTCTGTTCCAGAGGCTGAACAGGTCCAGCTCTCTCAGCCTTTCCTCATAAAGCTTCTCCAGTCCCTTAATCATCCTTGATGCCCTTCTACTGGATCTCCTCCGGGAGTGAAATGCTTCTCTTGTCCTGAAGAACCCAGAACTGGACACAGCACTCCAGATGTGGCCTCACCAAGGCTGACTAGAGAGGCAGGATCATCTCCCTTGACCTGCTAGCAATGCTCTTCCTAATGCAGCCCAGGACCTCATTGGCCTGTTTGGTCTCAGAGGCAACTGCTGGCTCATGAACAGCTTGTTCTCCCTTTCCCAGATGTTCCAGTTATTCAGGTGTGCCGAGGATCTTGCCTTGCAGTCTTGCCTACAAACTGATATCAAAGAGCAAGGCTGGAAAAGATATGAGTAAGTCCAAAGTTTACAGTTCTATAGCGTTGGCTTCCAGTACTTGCAGAAATGTTTAAATGTTATAGGAACTAAACAAAAGCAAATAAATACAGTTTCCACATTCTGTAAAGTGTCAGATAATTATATAATTCCTCTCATACTGTTTTAAGATCTGCAGTGCACCAAAGTAATATTGTAATTATAAACATACCAGTTTTAATACAGGAAGAAAATAGGATTTTCATGGTGTGAATTGTATTCTCTTTGATAGTTTTAATTCCTGAGCAAAGACTGTGAAATATTTACCTGCTGGTGGAATAAATTACTAATTTTAGGTAGCTTATGACATTATGGTTTTCACAACAGATGTTTTTAAAAATCTCACTAGCCTGATCCTTTGAAACATGACTCGAAATTAGTAAATTTGTTTAAAAATTGCTGATTTCAAGCAAACATTTACTAGATTTCAAAAACTGTAAATACATACAGCAATCAAAAAACAGAAGGAGAAATTATTCTGTATAAGAAGTCATTCAAGTCCTTTCCGTCACCTTCATCTGAAGTTTCCTTGAAACAACTGCAGTGTTGTCTCATGAAAAGTTGACTGTTTAACAACTAAAGAATAGAAGAAAATCCTAACTTGGTAATGGAACATTAAAAGAAATGAGACACTCCAAAACTAAAAAAAAACCAAAACAAACAACAACACAACAACAAACAAACAAAAAAACCAAACAAAAAAACCCACAACAAAACACCAAACCATAAAAACCCCCAAACCAACCAACCAACCAAACTCATAAACCCAACAAGACAAAAACCAAAAACCCCCCCAAATTTAAAATAAATAATAAAAAAACTCAACACCCCAAACCCTCTCAACCAAACAAAAAATCTTTCTTCAACATGCCTTGCCAGTATTATTATGCTTTTCAACTTAATCTGTTGATATCTCTGAATATCTGTCAAAATAAAAACCATAAGGAAGTACCTTCCTTTCTTTAGTAAGTGATCTGACAAATTATAGGTTGTACTCATAGAGCTATACCCAGAGTTTTATAAAAAATATCCCAATTCTGTGGTCAGATATTTTTCAAACATTAGACTGCTTTGAAACTGTGTTCTGCACACATGGAGTTCATACCTTTAATGGATCACATAACAGCTGGAGCTTTATAGAAGACGTGCATAATGTAGATTGAGTAACTTGAATTACCGATATAATTATGAATATCTTATAATGCATAATTATCTGCACAAGGAGCCCATATAATACAGTAACTCAGTCCAAGGGGTTCCAGCTTGTCTTTAATGTGACAATAACGTTTAGTACTTTACTTTTATGAAGCACTTTCTAAACACTAACTAATTAATCCTTACAACACTCTTGTGACGTGCATGATGAGCCTTGAGCTTAATTCATGACACCTACAGAGGTCAGCACAAGTCCATTTCTCTGGATCACAGTGGGAGGATAGGAAGCTTTGCAGAACTGACCCTATAGAACAGCTGTGGTGGATCTGGTGAATTTAAAATGCCTGCTTTCAAGTATAGTTCTTGAACAAAGAACCAGTGTAGCCTAAATAACTGGTATTGTTGAATTAAGTATTTCAAACTCAGGGAGGTTTATCATTAAGAAGTGATGAAAAATCAGATTTGTACAAAAGAAATGAGGGGAATATGCAGGGAAAATAGAAAATAATATAAAACCTTTGTTCCAATGGATTGCCATTTAGTCTAAGAAATAATTTTTGCTTTCCCATGTAACTGGTGTGATAGTGTAGGTAGGCAAGGCAAAGAGGAGGGGTATGAGTTTCAGATGCATGATTTTTCCCCTCCAAATGAGGCTTGAGTTGGGAAGAGAGGGAAGATAGGATACAAACACCTCACACCAGTGAGGCAAGCAGCTCAGCTGTATGAAAAATTAAAATACATCTTACCACTGTTCAGAAAACCTGAACAATTCTCATTTCACTCTTACGAGCAGTAGTACAGATAAGAGAGGAACACATGGTTCCTGCAGGGAAATGGGAACTAACTAAAGAAACAATCGAACCCAACAGAAACCCTAAGCCAGGTGAAAATAATTAGGGAAAGATGACATCTGGCTGAATTATCCTTGGAAGTTCCAGCCCCTCTGCCTAGGAGAGAGACACCTTGCACTAGACCAGGTTGCTCAGTGCTCCATCCAGCCTGGCCTTAAAGACTTCCAGGGACGGAGCATCCACAACTTGTCTGGGCAACCTTTTCCTGTGCCTCACCACCACCACAGTAAAAAATTTCTTCTTAATATCCAATCTAAAGCTATTCTCTGTCAGTATGAAACCATCCCCCCTTGTCCTGTCACTACATGTCCTTGCAAAAAGTCCCTCTTCATCTTTCTTTTGGGCTCCCTTTAGGTACTCGAAGGCTGCAATTAGGTTACCCTGAAACCATCTCTTTTTCAGGATGAACAACCCCAATTCTCTCAGCCTTTCCTCATAAGAGAGTTGTTCCACCTCTCTGATCAACTTGGTGGCCTCCTTTGGAATCACTCCAACAGGTCCATGTCCTTGCCATGCTGAGGACCTCAGGGATGGATGCAGAAATGCAGGTGGGGTCTCACCAGAGTGGAGCAGAGGGGCAGAATCACTTCCCTTATCCTGCTGGCCATGCTGCTTTTGAAGCTGCCCAGCATACAACTGGCTTTCTGGGCTGCAAGTGCACATTGCTGGGTCATGTTCAGCACCCCCAAGGCCTTCTAGGCAGGTCTGATCTCAAGCTGTTCATTCCCCAGCCTGTACTGGTATCTGAAGTTGCCCCAGCCCAGGTTCAACACCTCTCAATCAGTCTTGTTAAATCTTAGGAGATTCTCTTGGGCCCACTACATCTAATATTGGCTTTGATTTAGAACAATCTTGTCCTAATTGATTTTCTGTTTCAGGAGGGAAAACAGAGCGATTTACTTAACCTAAATTTGAAGACAAAATTTAATAGTTTTCCACTGGTCAAAAGAAAACACTCAGTATTTAAACATAGAAATATTTTCATATTTTAATAATAACTTTATTGTTTTTAATATTTTAATATACTATCAGTATGGTAAGCCTTCTATTTGACAGCCTTCTACAACTAGAGACAAAAACAATTGAAATAATGGCTCAATTCCATTCAATTATGTATTTTTTTAAAGTTTTTAGCAGGTCATCCCTTGACATTATTTTTCTGCAACTACTTTGTAGCTCCACTTGGGAATATGCTGTTCCATCATAACGGAAGGAAGAATATGAATATTCTTAAATTTAAAAGTTAAGTGTCTACCGGGTCACACTGCACAATGAGATAGCTGAAGGCTAATAATCCAAAACATTATTTTCAAAAGTATTTACAGTTCACATTTATACAACTCCTGTTGTCTGCATTCTCTGTTTGGTATTCAAAATGATGAGCTTTAGTTTAAATAATACTGCAGACAATTTTGTAGGCAATGGAATGTAAATCCAGGTAAATTAATATTCCTTCTGGGTGATGATAGATAATTTGTGGCATGAGTTTCGTGACATTTAGATAATTTGAATTAGCTACAGATAGTCTGTTTTTATGAACAGAGGTATCTTTTCTTTCTAACTATTTTGTCTGCTTGTTTCATTTTTGTTTCCACTCAGTTCGTGATGGAATGTTGTCATGGAAGAGAGAAAAACAAGAACATTTTTTGTACTACCTGTTGTGTCCACAAAGCATTGATGAAACACACAAAAAAAAGAAAGCTTATTTGTAGAAAATGGTATAGTATTTCAGATCATAACTCTTTCATAATAAACTTTGGGTATTCATAATTTTTATTTTGGAAAAAAAAAAGTGGGTTGAAACTTTCCATTTTTTTGTCTCTGTCGCTAGTGAAGAAGATAGCAGGTAAGCATTTTTGCAAACATGAAAGTAGTTGAACTGAGTATGAAATGCTTTTGACATATGTTGGAACTGGGAATGAAAATGCTTTGTTTTTTTGAGCTTAGATGTGTACAAGAATCCATCAAAACCCTTTCAATTTAATGACTCCAGGATGAGAAACTACTTATTTTGCTTTTGGGGAGTCACAGTTTGCTCACCTTGGGGAAAACATGCACCCTCTCATGTTAATTTGGAGAGTTTAAACTGCTCCAATTACCTCCAGGGACTGGAGCAATCTGAACTGAGAGGGCAGGGAAGGGGTGCTATGTATCCCTGGCCATGGGATGGTGCAGGAGCACATGTGATGCACCAGCTTTCGGTGAGCTTTTTGAGATTTCTATTTTGAATTTCAGTCCCTGACTGAATCAAAATGACATGAATAATTTACATGCATAATTACCAATACACAAAAAAGGTGAGATCCTTTGCAGAACTCTACTGCAATGCAAAAGACATGTATATCCAAAGTTCATTATAACATCTAACTGAAACTACAAAAGGATGACTAAGGCTATAAATTTAATTTAACACAAAAAAGTAAAAACCTTCAACCCCAAAATGCTTATATCACTGATGACATAAATCTGTCCCATTCAGAACTGTACCCAGCACTTGATAAAACCTGTTGGTCTCATTTATGACTTGGGAGGGAAAAGGTATTAAAAAGGAAAGCTATTGATTCTGAAAGTCTACAATATTTTGGATCACTCCATAATGCATGAAAAGGGATGATGATTTTCTTTTATTTCAACCAATAATCCTGAAGAGAGCAACATTCATAAAAATCAGAAATATGTTTGAAGTGCAAATTTCCATAACTAATGAAAAAAAAACCATGTAATTTTTTGTGTTCTATTGAGAAGGTAAAAGTGAAGAAAGGGCAAGGAGGAAGATGCTCTAACTACTGTGTATATCTGTGCAGCTTTGGAGGGAAGGGAGGGTCTCTGCTTTCCCCTTGTTGGAGGGGATGCAGAGAAGGGAGACAGAGGCCAGGAGTCCAGGCAGTTCAGGCAAGAGAGAGAATATTTCGGGACAATCCCCAAGGTTTTATAAGATCTCAGGGGGAAGATGCCAGATCTGGGGCTGGATTGGGTGAAACCTTAGGAAGGCGAAGGGTCTAAGATCCATTAACCAATGGATTTGGGACAGGGACAGGGCTGGCTGGAGCCCTGGCCCTGCCACCCCCAGCCACGAGGCGTAGGGGTCTTACACACGGGGCTTCCCACCTTGGAATAGCAGGGCAGAGAGGGGAGGGGGCACCTGAAAGCCCTCCAATCCCCGAGGTTTTCCGTAGGGGGAGGCAACTCAAGATCAGGTTCAATGACTCCTTAGGGGAACAAAAAGCCTCCGGAAGACACAAAGGACAGGGAGACCCAGGGAGGGGTAGATGCAATACAAGGTGGGATGTGTTGTAACAGCCCCACAGGGGAGCTGTAACAAACTGAGAGAGGTGACACAAACTTTGCAACTAAAAAACCCATAGCAAGTAAGGACATAGTTTTAAAACTTTAGCAACAAATCTCTCAGTATGTATCTTCTCAGGTTCAAGGTACTTCTCCAGCACAGCTCTCCTTGGGATTCATTTCAGCATTTTCCTACATACATCTATTACAGTTTTGTAATATTTCCTTCCATTTCACAGTGTATTCTTGAAGGTTCTAATGTGGAAAGACTGTAATACTTTAGGAAAAAAAAATAATTTTTGCCATCTTTGAACAGAAAAAAGAGATTCTAAAAGAAAACATACTGGCTTGATGTAGTCTCTATTCCCTTTCCACATTGAAACACTGTATGAAGATCTTGACTGATCTTTAACAGAATACAAAATATAATCATGTCAAAATATGAGGGTAATAGTCAAAATGTTCTGGGTGAAGAATTAGGGCATAAAACTACAGGGATTTGCCAGCCTGAAGGAGAGAAATTGCACTGAGTGTTTTGATGGTTTTGGTTTTAAGCTTCAGGAGCAGAAGAGTTTTAAGAGAGAGGGAGAAGACAGTGCCCTACAACACTGACTTGCTTTTCATTAAAGGAGGATAAGGTCATATTCTGATTAGCAGGAGGAATAATTAAAGGAATTCTTTATTCTCAGAGGTCAAAGGATCAGACTTTGATATGATCCCAAATGCAATCACTGTACTAGCCATTAGATATCTTATTTAAGGAAAATACATGAATACTAGCTGGTGATGCAGTTGTGTGAATGACACTTTTAGTTATTTTTATTTTCTTCCCTGGATTTTATACATTTTCTTTTAAAAAGGCAGGGGATGAAAGAGCTTTGTATCATCAACAGAAGGTTTAATGTTATTTTTGAAGATGTTAGCAGCTTTCTAAAGCCTTACTATGAATCACAGTGAAGGGGAAACCCAATCTGTACAGGGTGGGGTTATTTTAATTTCATTTTTTTTTCCGTTGACCCTTTTACTTTCTAGATTTGAGTGCTTTCACTAGGAGATAAATTTCATTTAATCTAGGCATGAGGACTCTTAATTATATTGACGGAGATCTTAATTATGTAATTTCCAATAATTGCGGAACTTGTTTTTGTCTGAGACTGATCAAAGGTAAAACAAGTCACTCAGAACACACTTTGGAATTAGAATGGAATAGTTTTGTGCTCTGCTGATTTCATGTCAAGCAAATGGTACTTGAAAAATTGATAGTCTTGCTCAATACAATTTTAAGGTCTGAGAATTTCCATTTTATTAGGTGGGCATTTATTACGTCCACTTGTTAATTTCTAATTGTACACACTGTGTTCCAGTATAAACTCAGAAGGAAGGGGGAGACATAAATATTAACCAGAACAAGGTTAAATTTAGGATACTCCTAAAGGATAGGGATGAACGGCAATCCTGATCAGTACTGGTGGAAACTGCATGAAGGGATAAAAAAAAAAAAAAAAAAAAAAAAAAAAAAAGTATTAAAGGGCTCTAAAGTGTTCTTAAAAATGAATAGTAACAGTATAATTCATACAAAAGAAGGTGAAACTATCTTACAGGAAAAATTGGCTGTCTTGTAGACTAGAATTATACAAATGGAGTATCACAATTAAAAGGTCATATATTCAATGACTGATATGAATTTCTGCAATAAAGTCGCGGCTAGCCAGCAGAAAATGTCAGAGGAAAATTAAAAGATGACTGTAACTGATTTGTTAGCAGGAGTTTTATCTATTGCTTTGTACAGGCTGTGAAAAAGGCAGGCAGGAGTATTTCCACTCATTCTGTGTAGCTTTTCTGTGGCCTACCATATAATGGTAATGTATTTAAAAAGCGGTGGAAGGGACATATTGAGAAAATCCTGTGCAAAACTGGTCATGACACTTAAAAAAAGATGGATCTTACAAGGAACTGCTGTTAAAAAGACCTGGAATGGTCTGTGGTACAGAGAGACAAAACTAAAAAGGCCCAGTTGCCTTATCTTGGCTGCGTAAGGGTATGAGCATCCTCTTCAATCAACATATGAATCAACCTTAGAAAGAGTAAACTAAAAAAAATATTGACAGCAGAATATAAGAACAAAAGAGGACTGTGGGACAAGATATCTGTTAGTTATAATGTTTCCTCCCACACCTAAGATTTGTAATCTTTTTCTGACTTATTCACACAGAATATTCTATCTTGCAATGCAGTGATCTGGTTGCTCTAAGGTACCATTCAGGACACAAAGTTATGAATTAGAAAATTCACATATCTCACCAGGAATTCACACAACTCTCAAAAGATCAGAGATGAGCAATTTTATCCTGTTACCTATTTTACTTTATGTGTTAAATCAAAGATAGCAGATGACCTAGAAAAACTTTAAATTTTAAATATCAAGTAAACATCCTAATAAATTGCCTGCCAGCAACCATTTAAAAAATTATCGCACTCGGAAACACTGAAATCACCCAATTTGTCAAGTAAGCAAAATTTACTTATAAATGATTAATAAAATCTTAGTCTATCACATCTATTATAGATATTAAATAATTTTGCTGGCTTGTACATATTCATGTATTCTACGTAATTTTAGCTGATGGAATTCCATCATTTCAGAAAGACGGGGATGACCAAAAATCCACACTAGAGTAATACTAATCTAAAAAACTAGGACTTTTTAAGACCAGCAGTAAATGAATTCCTAAAGGAACCAGTGGGCAGAAATCCTAATATTTCACATTCCTCCAGTAAACACTGTAATGAGGTCCCAGTTCAGGACAAATATTTATAGAACTGCCTTACACACTTGCTAATTCCTTCCCCAACAGCGGTCACAGCATAGCTCTTCATGTATAATAGATGGCTTTGCAAATGCAGATGAAATTCATGTGTCTGTGTGAGACAATAGCTTTTAGAAGACTGTTAAATGATAGACGAGACCCAAAATCATCATAAATAAAATAGAAATTAGTTACATATTCAGTAGGTTTTATTGTTTATTTTGATTCCAGTTTTTATCAGACAAATATACTACACTTCTCTTTCCCAAAATGTATCTAGAGTAGAGAATACACTACCATGCTTTTCACTACCTAAAAGGCCTCTGTGCAAAATAAGTATTTAATAGAAAAGAAGAAGCCTGGTTTTTCCCCAAACCTTTTTAACTATTCTGGCTTGTACCTTAGTGGCTGCTTTTGTTTCTTTGCTGTCAATGCATTTTTAATGTTTTTAAATTGCCTTGTTCTTACTGACTTAGGCTGAAATTCTGCTGGCTCCATCTATGAAGGGTTGCCAAACAGTGGTTAATTTGCCACTGCTGTTTTCCCAGTGGAAGAGATAGGTTTTCCCAAACTAACTTTCTGCACATAAGAGCAAGAGGGCAGGAAAACCAGGGAAGTGGGCAATTACACCAGAGAACTAAGTAGAGTAAAATGAGGAAATAGTTATTTCTGATGCAGGTACAATAATTTTCTGCCAAGAAAGCAGAGGCATTGCCTTCTCCTCAGTCTATCCCCGCCCCGTTTTCAAAGGACAAGAGCAGTAACATTATATCTGTAATGCCTCGTATCTGTGGCAATACTGGTATTAGCCATACACAGTAACAAAACAGGTGATTATAATTGATTCTAAATCTTTATTTTTTTAAAAATTGAAGATAATTCTCCAGTCTTCCTGAGCTTAAGACTCAAAGGGGACATAGATCTAGTCAGATCTCATATGCCACAAGATATTAAATTTCACCCATAGACAGGAAAAAGCCTAAATATTCTAGAGTAAGTAATTTCATGAAACTGAATTGTGAATCATAAGCAGGGAATTAAATCTGAAAATCTGTTCACAGCAGGGAATTGATTATAAACCACCCCCCCAAAAAAAAATAATTAAAAAAAATAAATCCAAGCATGCAGGTAAGGTTAGCCAGGGAGCTAAGGAAAGCATGTTTTTTCTTGCCTTACTTCCTAAAGACACATGTTCTATGACATCAGAATTTTCCCTGAAACTATTTCAGCCCTCATTGATTCCTATATGTTCTGTGGGCATTTAATAATTCAAATCAGGTGTGGTGGGTTGAGCCAGCCGAAAGTCAAACACCAACACAGCCACTTACAGAATCACAGACTGGTTGAGATTGGAGGAGACCTATGGAGAAAATCTGGTACAAACACCCTGCTCAAGCAGGGCCATCTAAAACCACTTTCCCTGGATGGCTTTTGAATATCTCTAAGAATGGAGACTACAACCTCTCTGGGAAAGCTGTGCTCAGTCACCCTCACAGTTAGAAATTGTTTACTGATGTTCAGAGGGAACCTCAGTTTGTGCCTATTGCTACTTGTCCACAGTGCTTAGGCAGTGCTGAAAAGAACCTGGCTCCCTCTTCTTTACTTTTTCCTTCAGATATTTACATACATTGATAAGATTCCTCACTGCACCTGGTCTTCTACAGGTTGAATAGTCCCAACTCCCTGAGCTTTCTCTTCTGTTTTGTCTTCAAGCTATTTTATAATTTTTGCAGGTGCTCTTTAAAACAACATGTCCTTGGCAAAGTGTGAGAAAATGTGTAGTGATTTCTAAACCTAATATGTGAACAACTCAGGAAAATCCATTCAACCTACATAATTCTAAAAATCTACAAAATACACATTTAAAATCCTTAGGCATCACCTGAATATAAATCTGAATTCTTTGGGATTAGGAATGTTCTGGAATCAGACCTGATTGCAACATGGAAAAAGAGGCAAGCATCCCCAAAAGACTGAGTAGATACTGAGAAAAGTTACCCAAAGAAATTTTCCCCCACAAGTCTTCTTCATTCTGACCTTCACTTACATATCTGACCTCAAGATCAAATGAGCCTACTTAAGTGCTTGCCTATGCAAGACTATTCTCCTGGCACTTACACTTGATTAGATATGACTGAGTAAACTCCCAAATAAAGGTTCATGCTTACCTTTTGCTGCTGGAAGCTTGAAAGTTCAAGACACAACCACAGCTTCTAGAATTAGGGATTAGAAGAGCAAGCATAGGGAAATACTGTAATCTGAACCAATTTTGTCTTTTTCACTCAAGTTGTGAAGGCTAAGGACAAGCCAATCCAAGTCTCATTGAGAAATGGATGCAGACTGAATGATCAACCCCATATTGATGCCACTGAACTTGCTTTTTCTTTTTTCCTTCTTCCTTTTTATCTCTTTAGAGTAATTTATGCTAAGCCAAATAATATTTCTTTTGCAGAGTACTGTGACATGGCATTCTTAGCAGTGCACTTGTGATTATCACCTAAAAAATGCATTTCTGATTGTACTTTACAACACGTATTTCTTGTACTGTCACAACTCATGTAAGAACAATTCAGCAGCACAGATTAAGACAGGTCTTTAAACTAAACTGAGCTAAATCTTGGTTCAGAAGTTTAGAATCAATTACAGCCTCTTTATGAATTAAAATCTGGTCCTTGGTCATTGAATGAAATATTTCACAGTTTGACTGAATTGATGGAATAATTTGTTATAAGTTGAGTATAGTCTCATTTGTGGCAGACCTGTTTTCCAGACCAGAAAGGTCTGGCTTGCAAATTATGGAATTCCTGATGCTGTGGAGGTGTAAAGATTTCCTTTTAAAACTTCTCTAAAAAGTTTTACATACATAATAAATAAACTCTCTGCATTCATTTGTGGGATATGGAAATATGAGTTTGAGCATCTGGAGTCAAGTATATACATTAATTGCTCCACACATGAGGTTTTTTCATGCTTGAGCTTCTGTTTTAATTTGGAGTTAGAGAAATGTACAAAATTAATTAAACAGCAGCATAATACATCCTTTATGAACTGGAGATAGGTTGAATACTTCCATAGCCGTGATTCCTAGTACGACAATTACTGCTAATAAATTTGAGCTAAAGAAACGTGATAAACAACATGGCAGCAGAGTCATTTCTGAAATTGCTTACACCTCCTGTCTGATCTGTGAGTGTCATGGAGGTAAAAATAGAATATATATATAGCTACTCCAAAGTTTCACAGTCTAACTTTTATTCTTCTTACAAGGTTTTCTTTTGGAACAAGTGTAGCTATTCCAGGATATCCTGGTATATATACAGGACCTCTGACCACCTCTTATAGTAGTTAATGGGAGAAAGTGAGATCTGTATTTATAATTCACTCTGAGATCCTTTTAAGAGCTTTTGAAATTTTAGAACTGAAATATTAGAGACCACCCTCTGTAAAAGATTAAAATTTCAAGATCTAACAGCAAGTCATTAACAGCAACAAATGAATTATAGACATAACTATTAAATATCTTTTTAGTAGGCTGTATTAACTGTTATTATTGAGAAGCCACAAAGTGAAACAGTCTCTGGCAAAATCTTTTCTACTTCTCTGAAGCCATTCTGCTATATTTTAAAATTAATCTGAAGGAGCATAAGAAGATCCAGATTAAATTTTTGAGTGAACAGGCTGTTTCTTTGTAGTAAGGATATCGTCACATTTTTATAATATTACCAGAAGTTTTCTACCCTTAGAATATGCTTACGTTGCCTAATCTCCAGACTACAGCTAATTCCAGTTATCACATTCAGTGGTATGCTTTCTTACTAGTTTTCACCAAAGCCATGTTCACGTTACATATTTAATTTACTTTGAAGCCTATCTGGGTTAACACAATATTTGGTATTAATGGTTAGAGGCTCCATCTCCCATTGATCTTATGAATTAATAATTTCAAGTCTTCTGCTCACACTTTAATTCACACGGCAAGGTAAGAATGCTTCTTGAACCTCAAATAAGTGTACTGCTGCTTGCATTTTTGACTGGATTGTATTCAGAGCCGGTGTACCACTGCAGAATATCCCTAGGAACAACGGTAATTTTTTTCCCTCATTACTTGGAAAGTATGTACACATTAATTTCTGACAGGCTGTATTGTATAAATCATACAGTGTCAAATCATCTGTCAGGCAATCTAAATACCATAACAGGACTATGTGCCAATTCTCAGTAATACCAATATTTACTGTGTGTTCAGAAATGACATTTGGTAAGTACAGAATTAGCAGCAGCATGAAAGCTTTCAATTGCTGTCTGATGACTTTTCCACTCCATTTTTCTTCTAGAGACACTGACACAGTAATAATGAGTGAAGATAATAAACATCATGGCAGGTAAAACTGACAACTTATGGCTTTAAGGAGTTTTCCTCTGGAAGTGAAAGTAAATAAAATATTTTTTATATTTTAATTTCGCTTATGAATATTCCAAGAAACAAGTCAGGTGTGCCTGAGCCAGCTCCCAGAAACCATTAGGTCCAGTGGCCCATCTCCTCTTCAGGGAGTTCCCATGGCAACACCTTTAGGTGAAGTACAAGGAATTACTGACAGATATTAAATTTTTTCCTCCTCTGTCTCTCCCTTCCCCTCCTTTCTGTACCAGTTCTGAAAAAGTGTTGCTTTCTAATCTTTGGGGCACTGAGAATTGCCATTGGGCCACCTCGTTACATTTGCTCTGTTTGTTGCACTTGAAAATCCTGTCCTAGTTCCCCTCTGTCTCTTGGGTATCTGATTTATGACATCAAATAAGCAAAAAAAATGGCAAGAGATACTTTCATGAGTGAAAGTTGTTAGCCCAGAGCTGTCTTCAGTTCAGGTGCTTGAAAAACTCAGCATGTTCAGTCTTTCTATTATTTTTTAATTCGACTGCAAATTTTCAAGGAATGTGGCTATAATCATTATAGATAAGACATCACACATGAACTATAGCAGCTACAATCATGTCAGCAGAATATTGGTAGGTTCTTTGACTTGTGTGAGTGACTTGTGCTCTGATGAGATTGCTGGTTGCTTTGGCCACATTTTGGCAATTGATAAAAGCATATAACTACAGCAATTATCTGTGAGAAAATAACCTAGACCTAAGTGAAACTTTTGGAACATTTTCCAAAAATATCATAAAACTTTCCATCAAAAGCTATTTTTTTTTTTTCTGCATGAGCATCTACTGGAAAGAGAAGCCCAGTGACAAGCGTGTGACACCCAACTCCTGTGCAGCCTGTGGTTTCAGCGAGAGAGTAAATGCTTGGTGCTCTTGCACAAATGTGGAGTAGGTTGCTCCTCATGGGCCTCTTGTCAGCTATAGTGAAAGTAGTGAGCATCTTTTCCAAAAAGTGCTTGGCTTTGAAGAGAAAATGTGCACAGCCCAGATGTAATGGAGAGGACCAGTGGCAACATTTCAGGTAGTTCTTTTCATCATCCAGTTTGACGCTCAGATGTAGCTCTCGCATCTCACACAGCTTGTGTGTAATACAGAGATGTCAGCAACCACCTTTGCTGACCTCAGGCTCAAATTGCAACCAGACATGAATCCAAGTATGTATATTCAATTTCCACATGCTGACCTACAAAGAAATTTAAGACAACAGGGCCCTGAAAAAAATAACTGAAGAATTCTGTAATAGGTATTAGAAATTAACAAAAAACTATATAATCAGGGTGGCAGCATCTGCCAGAGAAATTGTATTAATTGTTTCTGTAGGAATTTTAATACTTTCAATGTAAAAGTATATCTGAACTAGGACTGCAGGAACTGTATGAAAGAAATTAATTTGTTGCATTTGTTCTTTTAAAAATTCTTTCTGAAACTTTGGTAAGGTCTGAGGTTGCTTTTAACCCCCAAAAGCTTCTACCTTCATTTGTTACCTGAGTGAATAGTGTGCCTCTACTCTTTACCACTCTCCTGTAAAGGCAGTGAGAACCTGCCTTGGAAGCAAACCTACATCAAATACCAGACTCCGGAGCCCTGATCTGAATTCTGGAACTTTGTGAGCAGAATTTCTCTGTCAATACTACAAAGAATCAGGACAATTCTCTTGTAAAATGAATGAAAGTCACCACTGATTTAAATTTGTTTCAGAAATTCTGAAATAAGTAGGAAAGTTTGAGATTTTTGTTGCAGCATTTGATAAATCAAATATGCATATTCAATGCGTACCACAGCTTGGCCATATATATTCTAGCTACATAATTATGATGGCTAATCATCTTAAATTCAAAATGTCCCTTTCTTCAATGGTTTGAAAAAACAGCTCTATTACATAGTTCAAATTTTGTTCTTGGTTAAAAATTGGTGCACCTGCCTCCCAGCCTAGATCTTGTTTTGACGACCCTAAAAATCTCCCTCCTTTCTTTTCATTTAGTTGCTGTCCAAAGTAATTGTCTCTGTGTCTTCAAAATCCTTTACAGCTGCTTTTGCATTATTGTTCAGCCTTTGTCTTTTAACCCAATTATCAAGTAAAAAATTGCTATAATCTCTCATGGCAAACAATTTGCTTTTTAATTATGAAGAAGCCTTTCCCTTTACAAACAGTTGCATGGGTGAAGGGTCTCCTCTTATCCTCCACTGACTCAACCTTTTGTCTGCTCCTGTTTCAGCTAAAGAGAGCGTTTGGAATAATACAGCACATGGAAGCTTTCCTGTTCCCTTGACAAAGGCTGTGGATCAAAGACATGCTGTGCTGAGAAGATTAAAAAATTAGAAGATGATGATAAAATGATGCTAGCAGTGCAATAAAGACCTCATGTAATCTAGACCACCAATAATAATGATGTATGTCTGTATAATATAGGAACATCTCACCATCCTATAAAATGTCAAACATTCTGCTTGTCTCATAGTGCATATAATCAAACAATTTTTTTCCCCAGTATAGTTCACTAGAAGTTGTATTATTCATGTATGAGCACCAACTGGAATGAAAAAAAATACTCTAATGCAGCAATAAAACTAATGAATTGTGCAGTAAGGTTTAGATGCAAGGGCTTAAGCATACTAACAAGTTATTCTGTGTCAGTTGTTTCATGAAAAGTGCACATAAATATGCAGAATTCACAGCCTATACAAGTTTAACCTCCTTTTGCAGATTCTCATAGAATGTGTTGATTTTTTCAATAAAAGCAATTTGATAGAGGTTTTTGGCTTTTTTTTTTTTTTGCAGAAAACATTTTTTTCCTCTACAGTTTTAAAAGAAAAGCTAAAATTATTTATTTTTTCCTGACTTTCTTTAGATATTATTTTCATAGAAATTTCTTTTCCTACTATTATTAGTAAATACAGGATTTCCAGAACCAGCATATTTCCCCTTCCTACATCTGTCTGCTGCTTCTGCATGTAACATGCTGCTTATTTATTTTAATTGGTTAATTTTGGAAAATATCACCCTGAACTTTTTCTGTTTTCAGTAAAGGCAATCCCTTATTTTCACTCATATTGTTATGTTAGTTTTTAAGATCCCTCTATTTAGTGGCATCAAGCATTGAGATTTAATTTTCTATGCAATGTCACAGGAAATTCCAATGGTGATTGAATACAAAGGCCTATGAACTCAGATTACCCATCCCATTATTAAACAGAAACATTCCTTTTAAATCTTAATTACTCTTACTTTAAATTTAACTTTTTCCCTTTTTTTTTTTTTTTTT
This sequence comes from Hafferia zeledoni, assembly GCA_035583235.1. NCBI lineage: Eukaryota > Metazoa > Chordata > Aves > Passeriformes > Thamnophilidae > Hafferia > Hafferia zeledoni. The sequence continues at coordinate 48,551,148 of JAWWEV010000134.1, read as the reverse complement.
TTAAAGGAAAGTAATTTATTGACACAAAGCACTTTATGTAACTGTAGAATATGCGGACACAAAACGGACATAAAAAGAACATCTTACTAAGAGGTCAAGAAAAATATTTCATAATTGCTTTTTTTGCTGGTGATGTTTTTATTTTTATGGGAAGCAAAAAGATTCTTACTTTTTCTGTTATTATTTATAATCTTTTTTTCCTAAATTAAAAATAAATGAGCATTAATCCTTATTCTTAGTTTTGATTTCTGAAGAAAAGTATAAGTGAGCTATTTCTCTTCTTCTTTTCTTCCCTAAAATGTATGGCTAAAATATCTTCTACTTGTGAATTTAAAATCCTTCATATATTTTCATCTTAAATGGAACAGCTAAATATTTTAAGCAGTTGAATCTTGTGCACTGTTACTATTCTTCTTGTTCTTTGAATTTATAAAAGGTTTTCTTTTTATTACATACCTATGGGCTTGCTCCGAGGCCTGTAGTTACAACTGAATGATTCTTTGGCATATATATCTCTTTTCATGCTGTAAATTGCTGCTTCAGGCATGGAAAACCATGTGGCTGAAACAAACTCAGCAGATTCTGGAGTACCTTTAAAACCCAAAAATAAAATCTTACATAATTTTTATCTGATTTGTGCCATGCATAGTAAATCATTTCACAGTGAGACTGTTAAAAAACTGATATATAAAGAAATGATATTAACATCACTTTACTGTTAGTGCCCAATTCACTTATTCTTCTCATGGTTTTTTTAGCTAGTTTAGTCCTTTTCCTTGCACTGCATTTGTGGTTTGGGCAACTGAGTGAGGCATTTTTTCAGGTGTTTTCCTGACTTTCTTTTCACAATACACCTCTAGTCAAAGGTTGCAAAGCTGCTGATAAAACACTAGGACTTTATCATCTCACTATTTTTCCATATCTTGCGAGTAAACACTGCTCTGCAGCATCGGGGAAGCATATTTGCTCTTAGGCCTGATTCATAAAAGTGGCTTACCTCATTCACATGGATTTCCTGCAGATACACTCCACACAGTATTGACCAGCTTTTTTTCAAGTCTTAAAAATTTTAAAGCTTCATGTATCTCTTTGTATAGGTACTAATATGATATTACATTAGTACTAACATTAATTTTTTGCAGGCAAAAAGACCATAAAATTACAAGTTAGTATGTCTAAACTGTAAACTCTTCCGAGCCAGGGTGTTCTACTTTATTTCTTGTATGTCTAATACAGTAGTGTCCTGTATGCGACTGAAGACGGCAATAGCTTTCATATTGGAAATAACTAATTGTAAATGTAGCCTTAAAAGTCTATTGCAAACCGTTGCAAACCTGTGGTCTTATATCAAGGGATATAAAGAAAAAAAGTGGAATGAATTTATTCTCATATCTATCATGAATTATGCATATTGTATTTATTTTCTCATAGATTTAAAGTAAAATAAAATAATTTTTAAAAAACTGTAAAAACAATTTTCAAATTATCCAAGTCTCTTCTCATGAAGGGAATGGTGAAAAGTTTTGAAGTGGTATGAACTATAATTATGCATTTGCTTGCTAGCTTGAAATCTGCAAATTACAGCTTTCAGAGAAAAGAAAGGAAGACAGCACATGCATGATGTGAACCTTGTTCTCCTCACTGATAGGCAAAGGAAACTTCTAAATCTGGTGGGTGAAATCCTATTAGTTTCCTAAGGTCGTCTCTACAGAAAGGAATGTGCATCTGTTACAAATCCATGTCCTAGCATGCCTCTGGTAGCATAGCAGTTGGAGCACAGGACTACTTGGAAAAGGATATCTTAAAAAGTTGTTAAAAAGACCTATTGAACAGTTGTGTCTGGAATTGACATGAGATGACCATGTGCAGAGCCAAAACAGTAAGATCTGAGAAGAAAAAAACAAAACAACTGTGTTACAAAAAGTCATCATCAGTGAAGGTAAGTTCTAGGGTACTGATGCCTTGAGAGACCACAGAAAAACAGGATTCCAAGCCAACTTAGTGTAGGAAAAGATAAAAGGGCTCCTTTAATGTCTAGGCCTAGGGTGTACAGGAATACATGATGATGAGTGTGTTGAACACTGATTTCCATGGTTCTTATAATAATCCCCATCCAATTCCCTGCTCACCCATCCCCTCAGTCCAGCCGTGTCCCACCCCCAGCACACCCTGTCAGGAATTGAGTCTGGGGGTGACTGGGACCCTTTGTTCATCCTTCTTCGTCTTCCTCATTGCACAGAGGGACCTTCCAGTGTTCTGGGCTTTGAGTTCAGTGTGCCTGTGTTTGTCTCATGGAGCAGGCTTTGAGATACTATTCAGCCTTCTGCCTTGAAAAGAAGTCTAAATAGCTATAGGAATTTCAAGGGATTGATACGGGATAGGGGTTAGAATGCATAAACATTGAACTTAAGTGCTAGAAATACTAACACACTAAAATCTACATTTCATTACAATTTCTGTTACTTCTAAAATCTATAAAAATTAAAAACTCGAAAAATCCCTCAGGCATTAGTACTCACAGTACACGGGTAAACAAAGGACTAATATCTACTGGAGAGTTGAAGAGATAATAACAATATTCTCTCTGAGATTTATTTAATAATATCATTTTTATTAATTAGACATGAGAAAAAATAGCATAGAAAATACAAACCTTTTCAACAATGTCATGAAAGAATATTCAACTTATTGTGCTAAAATTTTAAGGATTATATTTATTTGCCCACTGCATGCAGGAAACAATTCCCTCAACACTGGACATAATTAATGATGTGAGTTAACAACAGAATAGGTCCCCAGAAGAATCTTAAAATTTGGTAGTGAAATGAAAATTACTTAACACTAGTCACAGGAGATAGTGGATTATGTCAAATGATGTTAATTCATTGTCTCTAATGCAAATTAGTTATTTTTTTTTAAATGGCAAACTTGCAAAAATATTTAATTGCTTTCTTACTGTAATAATATCTTTCATTAACAATAAACATCTGATTTTACTGGAGGATTTGGGCAGTAACAGGAGCAATAATTTGTAACAAATGAAAGTAATCTGCACTGCTATGGAATTTTAGCTGTAGAGTTTAACTTAGGTAAATTATTAACACTATTAAATTGTAGAGAAAGCCATGTGAGAATGAGTTACAGATTTCAAATGTATTTATTCAGTCCTGTAGTGCTGAAATAGAGATCAATCGAGAACTCTAAGAAAATAAGCTGTTCATCACTGCACAAGTGTTTAATTTAGGATATTTAACAAAGTTTAATTTAAAAAAAGGGATTTGCAAGCCTGTTGCTTTCTAATATACCAATAATGCAGATGGTATGGAGGGAAATTACTTAGGATGAGGAAGTCCCATTGCTAATGCTGTCACTAGTGGTTCTTAATAAATCTCGTCTGAATTCCTTCCTTTTTGTGACACTCATATACCACTTGTATAACAATGCAATGATATTAAAAGCATGCAAATCTAACAGTGCTGGCTGTTGCTACAAGTAGTTGAGTCCCAGTAAAATACCCAACAGCTGAGTATGATCCAGATATACTGAGATCTCTAATTTTGTGAACAGGATGGGACACCATCCTCTTCACAAAAAGTCCAATTAAACCATAAATAGTGTCAATACTTATTAAAACTTCAACTGTAATTTTAAATCACAGCTATCATAGAATCATCGAATCAAATGGGTTGGAAGAGACCTCTGAGATCATCAAGTCCAACCCTTGATCCAACCCCACTACGATTACTAGATCATGGCACTAAGTGCCACATCCAGTTTCATCTTAAAAACCTCCAGGGATGGTGAGTCCACCACCTCTCTGGGAAGCCCGTTCCAATGCCTGACCACTCTCTCTGTAAAGAATTTCTTTCTGATATCCAACCTAAACCTCCTCTGGCAGAGCTTAAGCCCATGCCCTCTTGTTCTACTGCTGGTTGCCAGGGAGAAGAGCCCAACTCCCACCTGTCTACAACCTTCTTTCAGGTAGCTGTAGAGAGTGATGAGGTCACCCCTGAGCCTCCTCTTCTCCAAGCTGAACAATCCCAGCTCCCTCAGCCTCTCCCCATAGGACTTGTGCTCCAGTCCCTACATCAGCCTCATTGCTCTTCTCTGGACCCACTCCAGCACCTCAATATCTTTCCTGAACTGAGGGGCCCAGAACTGGATACAGCACTCAAGGTGTGGCCTCACCAGTGCTGAGTACAGGGGAATAATCACTTCCCTGGACTTGTTTGCCACACTGTACCTGATACAGGTCAGGACGCCATTGTCCTTCCTGGCCACATGGGCACAATGCTGGCTAATGTTCAGCCTCCTGTCATTCCAAACTCCCAGGTGTCTTTCCACTTGGATGCTCTCCAGCCACTCTGTCCCCAACCTGTAACACTGCATGGGGTTGTTGTGACCAAAGTGCAGGACCCGACAATTGGCCTTGTTGAACTTCATCCCATTGGAATCAGCCCATCTCTCCAGCCTATCCAGGTCCCTCTGCAGAGCCCTCCTGCCTTCCAGCAGGTTGACACTTCCTCCCAACTTGGTATCATCAGCAAATTTGCTAATTATGGACTCAATCCACTCATCTAAATGATTAATAAAGATGTTAAACAAAACTGGGCCCAGCACTGATCCCTGGGGGACACCACCAGTTACCAGCTGCCAGCCGGATGCAACTTCGTTCACCAGCACTCTCTGGGCCCAACCATCAGCCAGTTCTTAACCCAGCAGAGAATGCTCCTGTCCAAGCCATGGGCTGCCAGCTTTTCCAGCAGTATACTGTAGGAGATAGTGTCAAAGGCTTTGCTAAAGTCTAGATAGAGCACATCCACAGCCTTCCCCTCATTCACCAGGTGGGTCACCTGATTGTGAAAGGAGATCAGGTTGGTCAGACAGGACCTGCCCTTCCTAAGCCCATGCTGGATGGGGCTGAGCCCTTGTCCATTCTGAAGGTGCTGTGTGATTGCACTCAGGATGATCTGCTCCATAACCTTGCCAGGCACCGAGGTCAGGCTGACAGGTCTGTAGTTGCCCGGGTCCTCCTTGCAGCCCTGTTTGTGGATTGGCATGATATTTGCAAACTTCCAATCATCTGTGACCTCCCCAGAGAGCCAGGACTGTTGGTAGATGATGGAGAGTGGCTTGGCAAGCTCTTCTGCCAGCTCCCTCATCACCCTGGGATGGATCCCATCTGGTCCCAAAGACTTGTGAGGATCCATGTGTTTCAGTAAGTCACTAGCTGTATCCTCCTGGAATTTAGGAGGGTTATTCAGCTTCCTGTCATTGTCTATCAGCTCCAAAGGCCAGTTGTCCTGAGGGCCACCTGTCTTGTTGGTGAAAACTGAGGGAAAGTAGGTGTTAAGTACCTCAGCCTTCTCCTCTTCCCAATAAACTCTGTTCCTCCTCAAGTCCAGCAAAGAATGGAGGTTTTCCTTGCCCCTCCTCTTGTTATTAATGTATTTATAGAAGTGCTTTTTGTTAACTCTTACAGAAGTACCCAAACTGTGCTTTTGCCTCTCTAATTTTCTTCCTACGTGACCTAACTAAATCCTTAAACTCTTCATGAGTAGCCAGCCCTTTCCTCAACAGTTGGTAAGCTCTCCTTTTTTCCCCTGATTTCCCTCAGAATCTCCATGTTCACCCACGCTGGTCATCTTCCCTGTTGGCTTGCCTTTCAGCACACTGATACAGCCTGCTCCTGCACATTGAAGACTTCCTTCCTGAAGCATGTCCATCCCTCCTGTACCCCCTTGTTTTTTAGGGTTGTTTTCCAGAGTATGCTCTGAACTAGTCTTCTGAATAGGCCAAAATCTGCCCTCCAGAAGTCCAGCATAGAATTTTAATTGATGGCCCTCCTTGCATCTCTGAGTATTGAGTATTATTTTATGGTCACTGTGCCCCAGACAACCTTTGACTACAACATCTCCCACCAGTCCCTCTCTGTTTGTAAACAGCAGGTCTAACAGGGCCTTACTCCTGGTAGGTTCATTTACCAGCTGAAGCAGAAAATTATCCTCTATACACTCCAGGAATCTCCTAGACTGCCTCTTTTCTGCTGTGTTGATCTCCAACCAGATATCTGGCAGGTTAAAGTCTCCCACAAGAACAAGGGCTGTCGATCTTGAGACATCTGCCAGCTGCTTGTAGAATAATTTATCCCCTTCATCATCCTGGTTGGGTGGCCTATAACAGACTCCCATCAGGATGTCAGCCTTGTTGGCCTTCCCCCTGATTCTGGTCCACAGGCACTCAACCTTACTGTTACTGACCTTGAGTTCTACAGACTCAAGAGACTCTCTAACGTATAGAGCCACTCCTACACCTCTCCTACCCTGCCTGTCCTTTCTGAAGAGCTTGTAGCCCCCCATAGCAGCACTCCAGTCATGTGAGTCATCCCACCATGTTTCTGTGATGGCAACTGCGTCATAGTTTTCCTGCTGCACCATGGCTTCCAGCTCCTCTTGTTTGTTGCCCATACTATGTGCATTAGTGTACATGCACTTCAGCCAGGCCATGATGAAGTTTTCATGTGGGGGCCGCTTCCAGAACCAGAGGCCTGTAATGGATGCTGCTTAGCATAGTAAATATATATGTGTATATATATATATGTATAAATACATGTACTCATGTACACATGTGTGTACTGCAGTAGAAGTGAACTCCACTGAAATAAAAGGTTCTGCGTACATCTGTGGAGCAGTAGTCTTCAGCAAGTCACCCTCGAAGTTTGTTCCTGACCGCTGTTTTACTGTGATTGATTTTGCTTATGGCAACTATTATTAACAATTCCTCACCTTTACTCATCATTACTCTCCTTTACTGACTACTTATTTCAGCTTTAGAAAGACACTTTCCTAAGACATATTAAGTGATCTTTCCATCCTCAAAGAGGTAAAATATCTGCAGTAACTGATATTTCTAAGGGCTTCTCTTGTTCTGCATAAGAGAGTGCCTTTATATGTATATACATACAGAATTTGCTTTTAATGGCCTAGAATTCAGCTTAGTACTCTGTTATAAAAAAAGATGTTTAGCTGCCTCTTTCTCTACACAGTCAAGATATGTATCTCATGCAAAGGGAACAAAAGATCTCAGTATTATTGCAAATCCACTCCTAACATTAATTTACCATAAAAATTATCAACCAGAGATTTTAGTGCATATTTCAATTTTTTTCTTCAACCGGTTTGTATTGTACCAGACTGCCAGTTTGTGTCAATTCAGTTAGTGCCTGAAGAAACACTTTCAGTTGTGTGGAGCCTAAAATATTTAAAATTGTGTAGACTGAATCAGCAGGTCAAAGGAAATATTTTCATTCACATTTTGATATAAATGCATATTGCCCAAGAGTGTTCCTCAACAAATAAATTCAATGTTAATTCAAATGTTCATGTGCTTTCCAGGTGTCATTTCAAGAAAGATTATGTTGAAATAAGTCAGGTTGGGGTGACAAATATTTGACAAAATTCGTTATAGCACATAGGTAGGGGAAAAGCATCTCCAGCGCCTTGGCCAAATACAGACAAAGCTAATTCCTTTGCTGTATTCATCTATGTGTTTGGAGCATGCAAGATTCAAAACATGAGGAAATAAGGGTCCTTTCCAGTTGGAAAAGCATCATTTCAAAAATAAAGTTCTTGCCAGCTTTAATACCAGGTTTTCGAAAGTCTGAGACAGCGGATGGCTGCAAATCCTTGTACAGTGGTGCCAAGTTTAGTGTAGATTTGATTATTAACATGTAAATGTTTCAGGTGCTTTTATAGTTTGCAAACTTTAGTCTCAATCATTACGCAAAAAATGTATACCAAAGTTTTGGTGCTCATGTCTCCTGTATAATTGCTTAGTTTATGCTAAACTAAAACTGATGTTACATGGAAATGAGAAACTATCAGTGAACAGAAAAAAAAATGCATATAACTTTGTCTGCATAGCACAAGAAATCGGGATTATGATGGAAGTTAAGATAGATAAAATAACAATCAAAAAAATGAACTGTTTTTGGAGGTAAGAACTGATTTAGTCAGAAGGTGATGAGAAAAACACAAACTTTCCCAAAAGACAACTGTTTAATGAAAAGCCAGCCAGTCCAATCCTGTGAAATTCTATATACTCCAGCTCAGTCTGGCATAGTTTGCTCAGCTCATGCTATGTTTCTGAAAGGGAGCTGATAGTTTTGCAGATTAAAACCATAGCCTCCAGTCTGCTGGGACCAATCAGCTAATTTATGTTTAAAGTGTTGCGAGAAATTGAATTAAATACCCACTATCCTATCAAGCACATTAGATACTGTCAAAGAGTTATTTTTAGCCCCCGGGACATGTAATTACTAGAGCCACTTCATAAGGGAATTTCTTCCTGAGAGATTTTCATTGTATTTCAGAAGGATCCTCCCTGCTAATGGTAGCTGATACCTACTAAGCAATGCTCAGCTTCTTGCAGATGGGATGCTGAGGCTTTGATAGTGCAGTGAGGCTTTGCTAGTCATGCAGTTGACATGGGACAACCCATTTCCACCAGAATATTGATATTACTCCTGCAGCTACTTGTAACTTCTGCTTTCCTAAGAGTAAGAAAAATATATAGGTCACAGAAAGCTCTCTCATGAATAGGACTCAAGGAATAAAATACTCCAGACATCTCTGTCAGTCATTTTATTCTTGAACACAAGTCTTCAAAGTCAAGCACAATTGGAGGGAAGCACTGCACTATGCAGATATGTTCCCTCTGAGCATCACTGGAACTTCCATCTGTTTTCTCTGAAAGCTCACTTACTGAAAATAATCTTGTGCATGAATGTAAAGCAAAGCATTCATAGAGTTTCATGCATATGAGATGATTATGGAATGAAGCAATGATTTACCTTATTTTCTCTTCAAATGTCCTTGACAGAAAATCAACTTTAATTTTGGCAGCCTATGAAAGGACATTAAAGTTCATCTGAAGGCTTGAACTAAAGTCACTGAAGTAACTAGAATTTAAGTAAGGGAGATAAAAGACATTGACTTTGAATAGATATCATCAGGAAAAAATCAGGTGCAGTATGAATGCAACAAAAATGCAACAGTACTCAAAAGCACAATGTAAGACAATTTTCACTTACATTCTGAAATGTTTTATCTTGATTATGAATATTTGCAAACAGCTGGTCTTCTTTCTTCAATTAGCTTTGGTATCCTAGCATCTTTACTCCTACCACAATAGGTCATGGGAAGAAAAAATCAGAGTTAACAAGGTCAATAAAATTCAAAACTGTTGTGATTTTTCTTCTGAGTCTTAGAGAAAACATTTCTTGAGTCTTGTTACCAGTTGACAATTGCAAGGCAAGATCTGATGGGTTCATCTTCTCACAGGAATCCCTTCCAGTCAGCAGCATAAAAAAATTTTGACTTAGATTGTTCAATACATAGAATCCCTCATCAGCCATCCTTGAAATGCTCTACAAGCAGGTTGGCTCAGACACCTCTTGTATGGCTTTTTCCTTTTCATACACTCAGGAAAGATGTGAGAGTATAATTCTAGTCTCAGAACACCATCAAATCTAGAATACTAACAAAAATATTTCAACTAAAAGAAAGACTTCCTGGTGTATTTAAATTGGGGCTAAAACACGTTTCATACTCCCCCCCCCCCGCCATCATCTGCCATGAAAATGAATGGAGAAAGACAATACATTGTAGTTTTGGCATCAGCTCAAAAAAGATGGGGATTCCATCCTAAGTCTGGGGTAAAGTTAAACAGGTTACCTTGCCAAGTCCTTTTTGGTTCTAACTTCATCCTGACATCAGATATTATTCTGTTAGCAATCACCTGGGGTTGTGAAGGTTACAATTTCCATTAAATGACATTGTCTGTATTTTTAGCTCACTTTATTCTGCACATATATGCTCATTTGTACAAGCCAATGAAGATAATTCAATTACATAAACTACTCATTATGTAAAAACATTGGTTTTAAACTCTTCACATATAAAAGCATAAACTTGCTAATATGTGGAGGCCATTGTCCAAATGCATCTTAAACACTGACAGGCTTGGGGCATAGATCACCTCTGTAGGAAGCCTATTCATGTGTTTGACCACCCCTTCAGTAAAGAAATGCTTCGTAATGTCCAGTCTAAACATCCCCCAGTGCAGCTCTGAACCATTCCCACACATCCTGCCACTGAATAGCAGAGAGAAAAGATCAGCATGAAGATGCAGAGAGAGAATGGAAAAATGGTGGATCTGAGGCCACAGAGGAAAGAATAGGGAATAACCTCCACCTTGCTGAACAGCAGAGTGGCGAAACTATGTGACAAGTTGCTGAAAATCAAACCTGTGCATCCAGAGACTATGGAGCCCATGGATATACAGGGTTTTTGCAGGGGCACCATTCTCCATTCCACTCTCCAAGTTCAGGGGCATTTGGTCAAGCTATTACACCAGATCAAAACTAAAATTATGTCTTGGTGCTATTATGTTATATTTACACAAAAAATAGCTTGACATTCAGTACATTTTTACTGATTTCTAGATGAGCAACACTGAGCATGTGGAGCTGCCTTTCTCAGTATCAGTGTGTCTACTTCTTAATAAGATGGATTTTAGTTTGAGAGAGGTTGCTTCCCCACAAAGCTATGAAAACATGCTAAAAGCATCACTATGAGCTCTGATCTTCACAGCAAACCATTCCTATTATTTATTTATTTACATCAAGGTTAGGAAAGGGGAGATTTTTTTACACTGTTATTGTGAAGTACTTTCTATCTTTTACAAAGCTGCTCTAGTTTAAACAAAATAAATAATTTTTCTCTATTGATTTTTGTTAATTGAGCAATTCATGGATATCACAACTCTCAGGGTTCAAAACTGACAGCTGAATCCTGCTTTAATTTTCTTCTGGTTTCTCTGATCAAAAGTACCATTACAAAGGATGTTGATGAAAATACTTATGAGCATTTATAAATACAAAATTTTACTGGTAAATGCAGGTTATTTGACATTTTTTACTTAATATTCTGTCTATATGGTAATCAAGTTATTATTCTGAGAGCAGTCTGTAAGTGATGATTTGTGCAATTAAAAGGAAATGTAGAAGTAATATTTGTTCTTCCACCAGTAATGAATTTTGCCCTCTCATGTAAAATCAATTTATTTTCTCCCAATATTACCACAATGTATTTTGTCTTCAATGCCTACATACTTAAATTGTTTGCCTTGTTGATCACTAAAAATACAGAGAAGCTCAGGGAAAAAGAGAAAAAACAGACCTCAAAGTCCAATATGATAGAGCTGAACATTAAGATGAAATTATTGCAGGTAATATACATCCAATCTGTTGTCAATATACAAGAAACTGTAATACAAATCATAATAAACCATGCATATCTATAGATTTCAGCATGAACATGTTATTGATTCTAGTAGTAACTTTGCATTAGAGAAATTGTTCTCCACTATGTCTTCAGACAATATTTGCCCTCAGTCACATACAAACACAGAGATCTGCAGAACTGTTTAGGACAGCCATCCTGCTGAGCATCTCACTTATCAGAGTGGCAAAATGGTCTGGTTTAACATAAGCTGTCATGTCAATACTATTTCAGCTGTTTAGTAAAAAGCATGATGAATAATCTTAAATATTTTTCAAGTCTAATTCATTCAGTCTCTGAAGTCCATGCTGAGAAAATATGAAATGTGAAAAAGTGCCTCCCTAATGACCTTCCACACAAGTAAATCTTGTGTGTGGCAAGTTAATCTCTGATGGTACTGTACGACTATCACTGGAATTAAGCACCTGTAGTCCCCAGCTGGTAATATGCATAGGTCTTCTCTTAACATGCGTTGGTCAGATACAAGCAAAGGACACTTTGTTGATATTAACAATGAAAGATGAATTACACTTCCATTACAAAATATCTTGAAAGTTATAGTAAAGGTTCATTAAATTAACCTAACTCTACCTCTTTGCTCTTTTAAAAATACTGAATTCTAGTTAGTTATAGGTGTCTGGGAACTATTAGTTTGTTTTCATAAGTCAGTAACAGCCTGGATGGGAAGAAACTCAATCATCATATGCAAATAGATATGATTAGGCTCTTTTTTCCTAATCGTGTTTTCCATTATTCCTCCTTAATTCTGTTCCTTCTAATTTAGTGTTGCATTGAGTGCATGCTATTTCCTTGTCTGAGAAAAAAAAAAAAAAAAGGAAGCACAATTAGTGAATCCAAACGGCAAGATGTCATTTCCTTGCCTGAGAATGATAAATACAATGTTGCTAGGAAACAGTTTCCAAAGACAGAATTTTCAAAGGACAGCAATTATATAGATTAAAAAAAAGTCTGAAGTATAATCTCGAAGTAATGCAGGAACCTAAATAAAAGGTCCCTTATGGGAATAGAAGGTGAAGAAGGGGTAGATTCTGAAGGCAGAGACAACTAGTTAGTAACCTGTTTTACTGGATCACCCTTTTATTGCAGATCCTTATTTTAACCTCTTCCTATACCATGCAAAACATACATTTCCAAGACTATAACTCAAGTGGCATTCAAGTGTGTTTGTAGCTCCCACTTTTCAGGCATCTTCAAAACATAGTCCATAGGAATAAAAACATGTTAGTGCAGAACAAGACATAGCATGGCCCTTCCTGAGAAGTACTGATTTGCATACTTAGCTATATTTTAAATAATGCATTAAACCCCAAAAATTATTAATTTAAATTGAATAAGTCCATTTTGAAAGTCTCAGTAATGTGGCATCATGGCAGCTTCAGTAAAATCTAGATGAGGTGAAAGCTGCACTGAAATTATTGAGACACTATAGATGTTTCTGCAGGGCCCAGCCTCCAAATATGTGAGATTCTTTCCTCTTAAATTGTATTTTAGATGATGCCAATTTGAGAAGATCAAAAGCTACTATGCCTGGACTTGAATCTCTGCAGAATATTCTATGTAGTCTGGCTTTTTGGACATAACTTTAGAGAATTTAGTGTTATGCCTCTGATTCCAGATGCCCTCTTGTCCAGTCTGGGATGTCTCCATACTGTGGGTTCCAGGCAAGGTGAAACCACTGCAAGTTTCCAAGGGAACCAATCACACACTCCCATGACTTGCAGCTCACAGCCTCTGTGAGCTCACTGTGCTGAGCAGTGCAGAATAGACCCATTTTTACCCTCTATGTTCTTTTTGCAGCAATCCTCTGTACATACCTCCCCTGCTAGGCTCTCCTTTGCTCTGAGACATCTTCTGTAATAACATCCAGGTTGCATTTTGGAAGCATTTGTAAAACCCCCAAACCTGCTACATCTGCCGTCCTTGCTCTACTTCAGGGACATTATTTTTCAGCAGCTGTTATCTAATTAGTGGTTCAGTCACAAACACAGGAGGCAAATAGACCCTCCAACATCTGCAAAGGCCATGGTCAGTAGAGGATGTATCTTTCATTGCATTGATGGGAAAAGACTGTGAGCTCAGAAGCTAAAATTACATATATGCATAGATATGGGCAGCAACACCCTAATTATTGATTGAGATTCTCAATTAACATAAATAAATGCTTAGCAGTCTAGCCAGTGTTCTGGTTTCTATGATTGCTTCATTTGCCACCATCCAAATGAGATATTCCAGCCTGTCTTGTAAAACTCCCTTTTTTCTTTATTAGAGGAAGTTGTTTCCAGAAGATAACTAATTCACAAAGGTAGTGAAAGTTTATCAGGAAGCCGCTGGAATGAGGCAAAGCCTCTGAAGTCAGAGCTTAAGGGATGCTCAGTTAAACAAGAAAAATGCTGCTGAGATATTCTAGCTGTGCAGGTGCATCAGACAAAGTATGTATGTAATGATCATTTCTTTTCCACAGAAGACAAATTTGAACATTCCTTAGGTCATCACAATAGAAATGAGTTTGGGTTTTTTTCAAAATGCAAAGCTTAGATAACTTCCTTGATGTAAACTAATCAAATTTCCATTATGATTAGAAGAATTTAACATTCCTATTATATACTGTAAAATGCAAAAAGTAAAACATATGTAGACAGAGAAAACACATACACTGTTGCAACTAACAAATACAATTTTGCAGGTGCATAACTGGATTCAGGACTTCCTTGAGAGGACTGTTTCGCTTTTCAGAATTTTTGATCTAAGGTAACATCTGTTTGTAAAGGAAAAATAGTCTGGAGATTAAACAAATCCAACTCCCTCAGCTGTTCTTCACATGACTTACTCTCTAGACCCCTTCACCAGCTTTGTTGCCCTTCTCTGGACATGCTCCAATGCCTCAATATCTTTTATTGTAGTGAGGTCCAAAAATGAACACATGACTCAAGGTGCAGCCTCACCAGCACTGAGTACAGGGGGATCATCACTGCCCTGTCCTGCTGAACACACTATTTCTGATATAAGCCAGGATGCTATTGGCCTCCTTGGCCACCTGAACACACTTTCAGCTCATATTCAGACATGTCCTTACATGGATACATAAAACCGAAAACTTATAGTAAAGTTGATCATTCAAGTTTGTCACTTAGATTATCTTCTTTAAATAAATTTTTTTAACAGATTTCCACTGTTTTAAGTAGGTTTGCTAGACAAGAAACATCTTGCTAGTGTCAATAGAAATGTAAACTATGCAACAACTGAAGGCAAAATAAAACCTGTTGCAGAAATCATGCCTTAACAGGATTTCTGAAACATGAATATTAAACTTAAATTAAAGTTGATTCTAAACGGGAAGTATTTGGAAATAATCACTGGATGGTAAATAACCTCTTTCAATGGCAAAAGAGGATGAAAAGTAATCTCAGTGACAGAAGCAGCTTCTATATGCTAGGAAATAATCATTTGAGTCATGATTCATAAAAATAAAATACAGGTATTTTTAGAAATCAATTGAAACACATTTAAAGCTATATGCATAATTGCTAGACTGGCCCATCCTAACTGACAAGGAATGCTTTTACCAGTCTGGATTTTTATAGAAGCAAGTGAATACAACTGAATTTGTAAACATTAGGTATTGAAAAAGGACTTCAGCTTCCTCACAACCTTTAAACATTCTTGGAAGTATTTTGGCTAAAATAGAGTCATAATTCTTGGCAAAGCAAGTTGCTAATAAACAGTGGTAGTTTCCGAACACAACACTAAGTTCTCTGAAACATTTCTGATAAACGCTATAGCAATTAGAACAAGCGCCAGTAAATTCTTTCTCTATAACTTTTGCCTGACAAGAGACCACTCAAACTAACCTTGGATTTCAAAGCAGAACTTATCAATAAGTTTGACATGAGTTTGTCCACTCAAGCTTTTATACAAGGCTATGGGCTCATATGTAGTGTTGGATCTATCCTTAAAAATGCATTGTGGAAATACTGATTTTCTTCCACAGCAAGTCACAGAAAATCTGTCTTGCCCAATATGAAGAGAAACTGTCATTTACCTCTGAATTCATAATACCATTTAAATATTTCTATTGAAAAGCTGCTTTGTTTTGACAAGTTTGGAGATATTTCATGTATTTAAAATATTTGCCATGTGTTCTTTGTTAAGACTTGAAAAGAGAACTTATTGACACCTACTGGGGGGTTGCAATGTGTCATTTCTCCTAGAGAAATTAATTATCTTTGCTTCCTCCTTTCTTGTGTGTATAAGTAAACATACTCACAATGTTATATATATATATATGAATGCTTTCAGTGTCAGTGGGATCAAGTGTCACTGATGGAACAAAGTTTCAGCTTTCTTGCAATGAAGTATAACAACAGATGTGTTCTTCTAAATTTGGAGGTGTAGGAAAGGAAAGTTGTTCTTGTACTTCAGCCAACAACTGAGCCCCACACAGGTGCTCACTTACTCCTTGTTGGGTAGATGGGGGAGAGAATAAAAAAGGGCAAAAGTGAGCAAACATATGGGTTGATATAAAGGCAGTTTAATAGGTAAAGCAAAATCCACCATACAAACAAAAAACCCCAGGCAACTAATTCAGCACTTCTCATAGACAGGAAGGTGTTCAGCCATCCTCAGGAAAAGAGAGCTCCATCACACTTAATAGTGACTTGGAAATTCAAACACCATCCCTCTGAAAGTCCTTCCCTTCCTTCTTCATCTATCAGCTCTGTATGCTAAGCATGATGCTAGTATCCTACCAAATTCTTGTGCCTCCTCAACCTCCTTGCTGGTGCGGTGGGGTGAGGAGCAGAGGCCTTGTCTCTGGATGAGCACTACTCAGCAGTGCAAATAATCATCCCTGTGTTATTTACACTTTCCAGAAAAAAAAAAAAAAAGGTATATCCTCTTACTACGTATGCTAAAGAAATTTAACTCTATACAAGGCAAAACCAGCACAGCTTGTATTATCTCTAATTCACATTCTCCTGTGCAGTAATAGAATACACAGAAATTACTATCTTTTGATTTTTTTCTACTCTGTAATTGATGACATAGTCTTCCTTCTGATTCTCTAATGCTCTTCATTGATTTGATCAAACAGAAATGATCCTGTCGTGACTCTTTAAAGGATGAAATTATTTAGGTTTTACAAGATTTGCGCAGAAAGAAGAAAGATATTCTAAAGCTGTTATGTAACGACACTATGTAATGGCAGCTGAAATTCAACATGGAGAAATGCAAAGTATTGCATATCAGAGGGACCAATTTAAAACCTCTCACATATACAAGAAGTCCTGAGAAGGGCAATTAAAGCTATTGAAGTCTAGAAAATTAAGACGTTCCCTAAAAAGATTGAAAGCAGCAGGACTAATTAGTTTGAAGGGAGTGAGGAGCAGTTTTGTCATAAGAGAGTGAAAGCTGTTATGTTAAAGATATATATTAAATTAGAAATTATAAAAAGAATGTTAGTCCATGCCCTTCCCATAATATAAATATGGGAAAGCATTCACAGACAGTAAGATTAATGCATTTGAAATGGTTCAGGGAAATACTTTTTGTGCAAAATGCAACTTATCTGCAAAACTCCCTGTGAAAGATATCATTGTTTAGGATATTAACTCCTCACTTCACCTGACAAATAACAGTAATTGTTCCCAAGATATCTAGTTCCCTCTGAACCATCAGTTACAGTATATTCTCAGAGACACAGTGTTAAAAGCTATGTTGTGGTCTGCTTCAGTACCTGACTGGGGACCCTGGAATGCAAGAACAGTAAATTCCTAGTTATCACTGCTGGTGCAGGAAAAATAAGGTTGAGGTAGCTGAGTATATCACTATAGTGGTACTTCTTCCCTAAAAAGAGTCTTTTAAAAAGTCCCATTGTGCTAAGTGTTGTATACTTTGATTCATATCCATCAGGGTACTGTAACTTATGCTTAAATTCAGCATTTATACTGGTTTGCTGTTTGCACAAGTTGTACCCCTTGAATCTAGAGATAACTACAGAGACAGAGAAGAAAGACAATGGATGTATCTGTATCCATTCGCTTTAGAGGCAGCAGACCTCAGCACATGCCATTCCCTAATGACATCTCACAGAAGAAAGCCTTTTAAGCCTTGCTCCACAAAGTGTATATGAAAGCTAAAAACTCAGCAAGCAAGCTTTAACTTACAACATAGCAGGATGATTTTTTTTTCTTCTTGCTTCCTGATGGAGGTTGGGAAAAATGGTAAGTCGTTGCACTCAGAGCTTCTCTGGATTTTCTTCCATGCGAGCATCTTTCCCACCTCCTTGTTCTAATAAAAATGTTGAATTAGTATATTTTCTCCTTGATGCAGTATGGGATCCATATATACTTTTAGACTGTTACATAGCTATATTCAGCTGTGTATCTCATAACAATTTTGTAGAAATCAGATGATTGATTTTATAGATTTTTAAAATCTCCTGTCATACTCCAGAAACAAAACACTAAAAGGTATTTCTTATCAACACAAAGTTCACTACAAGTCCAGACTTTTTGAATATATGAGTGGCAAGTACATAGAATAATTTCATAAAATAATCAGGGAGTTAATTATAAATGAGTTTTTAAATGGCATCTGATAAGTCTTAGTTTTTACAACATTTTTTAAAATATTCAATAATCTTAGAAGTATCCTTCTGAAAGGAAACACTTTTTTAGGTGTTGTATTTTTCTTTTAGGGATGAAGATTAAAAATTTGACATAAATACAAGGCTAACTGATCCTAATTCTTGTTTAAGGAATCACTGATTGTCATGAGTATTCAAATCACTAACAAAAAGAGAAGAGAAAAAGATTATGTAAATAAAAGCAGCAGGAATTTTGGATAAGGGGTGGTTTTACAAGCCTAGTTGAGCATGGTAGGACAGTTATACAGCCCAGTCAAGTATGGCTGATTGATTTTTATCTGCAGATCATTATCAACTGTGAAAGCTGGCTGCAGGTTGTTAAAATCAAGAGCCCTGCGCATTCTATTTAGAGAACAGTGGTTGCATAATAAATCTGTTTTCCCATGAAAAGCAGGCAATTAGTATTAATGACTTCATCACAAAGCGCAAGAGAACACTTAAAAGTTGCCAGAGATGCTGGGTTGGAAAACACTGTTAAAATAAAGATTATGATGTTACACAGGAAGATCTGGATGCCTTCAAAGTCTGGAGAATAAGAGTAAGACCTCAGAGAACTAGTGCAGGTAGCAGCACAATATGCAAAGTACACACAGGACTTTTTGAAAATGTAGGAACTCTCAAGATACAAAAATTAATGAAGCAATACAACCCACTATTACACAGTAGCCATGTGTTGGGAAGACTAAATCTTAAGAAAAGTTATTCCCAATATAAGATGATAATTACAGTAAAGTACTAATGTTAAGGTATAATAGGCTGGACACACCACCTGTTACAATTTTACTTTCATATTTTGAGGAAATACAGAACTAAGAAGGTGGAGTGAAAGACGGTTAGGATGGGAAAAGACTGCAGAGCTTCATGTGTGACCGGGGACTAAAAAAAGCTTGATTTTTAGCCTAGCAAAACAAAAGCTCATAGGGATTATAATTCCAGTCTATAAATGCAGTAAAGGCATAAACACATGAAAAGGAAAAGAAAACATGAGAGAACATAGCCAAAACATTTTATCTGAATTATTAAAGATATACACTTTGAATGCATTTACATTTTGTTAGATAGGCTTGTCACAATGGTTCAGCTTTCTAGAAGACAGGCATAAAGAAGTTGAATACAAGGTGATAATGAAAGTTAAGAATTGGTAGTTGGCCTGCTTTCAGTAACATTGCAAGGCAGGAGGGAGTTTTTTAGAGAATAAGGGGAAATAGGCTTAGATGTAGGCCACAAGCTCCACATGAAGAGCCTCATTTCTGTAGTAGTGCCAAGCAGGTAACAGGGGTGTTTAAGCACCAGTGATGACAAATTAACTAGTAGGATATTTTGCAGTTTGTGAGAGTACATTGTGTGTAAATCTACAGAAAAGTAAATAATATGGCATTACATGAAATAGGATGTAGAGATCTTCCAATAAGGTTTACCTAAATAGTTAGCATATGAATATTTAATTAGCTTCAAAAGTGCCTCATAGACATAAAATAGAAAATGACAACCATTAAAAGAATGATACAATATATGAGAAAGTAAATAAAACTGTAAAGGGATTGTAGTTCATATTTTCTGCATGTCAACCACTGGCCAGACAGGCCTATGTGTGCTTTGGTCATCAGTGTGTTCTAGCAGTGTGTGCTGGATATGTATTGCACAGCACTGAATTGATACTACTGTGTGACAGATCAGATACTGGTGAAAGCTCAAAAATCAGATTGAGCCTAATTTCTGGAAAATCTGGAAGCAGGAAAAAATTCTGGAGAAAGCATCTCCAGGCAGTAAGCAAGCCCCTCTGATTCAGATCACTGAGAATGGGAGAGATGCTGTGAAGAGCACCTCTTCTGGGGTGCAGGCTTTGGGCTTCTGGAGGAGAAGCTTTGTATAGCAGGAGCCAGTTCTTTTGGACAGAGGTGCAATTCTCTGCTTTATTCTGTTGCCAACGTCATCTACTCAAGCAAGAAATATTATATTTTGTACCTTTTCCTGAAAACCTCTTGCTAACATTCTGCAAAAAATTCTGCTATTAATGGTGAGTGGAGACTGAGCCAAAGGCAGGAGGTGAAGGAGGAGATCAACCAATGAAAAAAATGTCATGGAAGTCTGCAGGTTAGAGCCATTTCACAGTCATAATATGGCTGTCATGGACTATACAATCACTTTCCCTGACTGACACAATCACTTTCACTGACAAATAACAAGAAACATTCTCATTACCAATGGAGACTGCAAAAGTCCTTGGGAAAATGAAAGAAAATAGACCACAGTATCTACAATGAGAACATTTAGAAAACTTAATCCTAGTGTGAATTCTCTAAGACAATTAGACAGTTTTTACATTCCAGTGAGTCAATTTCTTGCTTAAATACCAGGGATCTGGGTGAGATACATTTTAAGCTAGGTCATGCTTTCTCTTGTCTTCCAAATATAATTAAAAATGTATTGAAATGTGCAAGCTGCACTATTCATTAAACATTTGCATGAGGAGCACTGCTGCTGTTCTGCTTTTTGGCACTTGACATTACTATGGCAAGAAAACATGCTGAGCTAATAGAGTGTCTGCACATTGAAACGTAAAGCATAGCTGGGGTTGAGAAAAGCAATTCCCTACACTTAAATTCATCTGTAATGCAACTTCTTGAAACTCTCCTTTAACTAAACAAATTCATGGTAAAAATCTAAAAAAAAAAGACTGGGTCTAACTAAAAGCATAAATAGGTATTTTTCTTTCTTCTCTACTAATTCTGCAAGTTTGGAATTCTGTTCTTATTTAGAACTAACTCAGGATTATCAAGTCTGAAGGCCTTTACAAATGTTTCCTTTTATTTATGAAATATGTTCAAACATCATCATAAATTCTGAAATCCTTTTTTAAACTTCAAGACCACCAAGAGCAAGATGAATTCAAGACCAGGGAGAATTCTTCCTGAAAGTTATAGGGTTTTGATAAGCTAAGTGAAAGAAGGTACTTAAACACATATTTTATACGAGAAAAATGCAGAATCATAGAATCATTTGGGTTGCAAAAAGACCTTTAATATCATTAAGTCCAACCATTAATCTAGCACTGCCAAGTTGACCACTGAAGAATGTCCCTGAGTGCCATATCTATATATCTTTTAAATATCTCCAGGGATGGTGACTCAACTGCTTCCTTGGACAACCTGTTCCAATGGTTGGCAAGAGTGCCAAAATTTTCCCTAACATCCAGTCAAATCACACCTGCTGCAAGCTGAGGCCATTTTCTGTTGTCTCATTGCTTGTTACTTGGGAGAAGAGATTGACCCACAAGTGCATGTAAACTTCTTTCAGGTAGTTGTAGAGAGTGATAAGGTCTCCAAAGAGCCTCCTTTTCTCTAAGATAAACAACCCCAGTTGCCTCAGAGCCATGGCCTCCAGCTCCTTCTCTTTGTTGCCCATGCTGCATGCACTGATGTACATGAACTTCACTGATCCCACCAGTTTATTGCATTTATGAATGAAATGTACTTGATCACAGTCAGTAAATACTTTGTTCCCTGCTTTTCTAGCTTGGCAGAATTTTTTATTTTGCAGCTTACTTTCTAGATTTGTGCTCTGTCTCCAGCCAACAATACAGGAGTTTTTAAAGCCAAACCTTAATTTGAATAATTCTTACTGGTAGGTTGTCAAGTCTCAGTTTACTTCTTTGAGTTTCTCAGAAAACCCATTTAATGGAGTTGTGTCAGCCCCCAGCTCTGGAGTGACAAGCTCACACAGGAGTTTTACTTTTGAAAGTACACAACACAGCAAAAATTCCCCCACCAAATGTTTTGAAGAGCCCTCAGTTAACTACTTGAGGTACTATAAAGAGAAGACAATGCACATATTTCCCCAGGAGATACTTTTACTGATAATTTTAGAAAATAGGGGAGAAAATAAGAAATCTTAGCAAAAGTTTAAGGTTGTAACATACAACCAAAACAAAGCATTCCACAGAGCACTGACCCACCATACGCTAGCCCACACAACTTAGCAAAATCCAACCCCCTAGTTTTAAGTTACCCAAAATATTAAGAGACTAAGGAAGGAAAAAAAGAGTAAAGAAAGAGAGAGAAAAATGTATTAAGATCACAGCTACCTCCAGAGAGGCCTTTGGAAGTCCATCTTTCACACGGTGGAGGTAGGTCTCAAGAGAAATGGAGACCATGTACTCCTGTTTTTATATGCTCCGGGTCCCTGTGGCCAGCCCTCCCAGGAAGGACTTCAGTCCACTGGCCACTCCAAGGCTTCAGACCAGAGTGAGGGGTGGTGCAGCCAAGCAGAGGCTGAGTTCCAGGGGGCGGGGTGTGAGTGGGGTCCCTGGCTGCCTTTTAGTGACTGCTGCTCTGAGACTGTGCCATGAAGCTGCAAAGGATGCCGTGGGGGCTGCAGCCTGACCTCACCTGCATAAGATTCTACCTGATCCCTCCCCCCAGACACACACTTGCACTGATTCCAACCCAAGAATATAATAAGCCAGTGTCTCACAAGTTGCTATCAAGATAGTCTATCTGCTATAATGTGAGTCATCACTGTCTTTTTTTGCTTCTTTTCCTTTGTGGCTAAGAATCCCTGGTCGTTAGTTTCATGACTACAGAAGCTCACTCCAGGTATTCTTTTTTTCAGTTGAAGTAGAACAATACACATCAGGCATTTCTCTTGGCAGGCAGTGATTTCTGTTCACTGAAAACTCCCTCACTACTGAATATTTTTGCAAAATACAAACATTTTTATGTGTCATAACCAAACAAAGTTGCTTGTGGTTTTGAATAGTAACTTTGTCCAATGTCATTCTTGGCTGATGGCCTGGCAGAATTATCTAGATCTAGAAAGGTCAGAAGCAAATTCAGTGCCAAAGTGATGATAAGCTGCAGGTGGGACTGCGAGCTTTCCAAATCACATAAAATGCTGGAAAATTTTCTTGTAAGATTTTTTAAAATTAACAAATATTTGCAATAAAAATTAGTAATGCACCTGTGACATGTAAATAGCAGAAGAAAAAGTATAATTTTTGCTGTGTCTCTAAATTACTGTATTTTGAGAATTTTTAAAAACATAATACTAGAGTCAGTGAAATATTACCAGATCATGTTCTCTTACAAGTTTTCTTGTTGTGGCCCCTTCTTTTGTGCTATGTATGTGTATATGTTATGTGAGCATGTACAAATAATATTTGCAATCAGAATAGTGAAAAATACATGTTCTTATAGAGTATGGACTTCTTATTCCTTAAAGTGCACAGTTAATTCAGCACTTTGTAATTATATAAAAACACACCTAGCAAATTTAATGCATTCAGGAAAGTCAAAAGATTAAAGAGGGGACATACTAACGGGAGCAAGATGCTAGAGACAAGCAGAGAGCTTCCCAGGTCCAATTTGTGTAGAGAAATGGCAGCAGAAACTAAATAGGGCAGCCCAGCAAAGCATATGTCTATGCAGGGTGCTCAGATGTTGGTGGGTGCTGGAGCCCTATTCCCTTCTGAGCATTGATAGTCAGGTGAAGCTCTACTCTTGTGTAGCACTGCCAGTCCTCTGGACACTTTTTTCAGGGCTATCTTTTGCATCTGTGCATGCTGTGGGGTGCATAAAGAAATGTATCCATGTTTAATCATAGAAAAACCCAGAGGTATGGAAGGACAGTTATATGCCATTTAGAAAGAGAAAAGACATTAATTAAAAAAAAAAAAAAAGGGAAAAGCAGCTGACTGACATCATATCATCCTTTTTTCCCCAGGTCGATTGAATATTCTGGATTCTTTCAAGATTAGTCTTGCTCATTTTTTTGTTTTTCAAATGGGTAAAAATATTTAGTTAAATGCAGAGCTTATATCTTGATATATCAGGCAGTCAGGAGCTGAGACTGTCACTGGAAAGCCCATAGCTATGGCCAGAACAGTAGCAGCCAGCCTATCTGGCTGCTTCTCACTCCTTCCCTTTCAAAATACTTTGCTCTTACTATTGCCCTATCAAAAGAAACATTTTCCATGCCCCCGCCCCCCTTCCCAGTTGTTTAAACACTAACTTGAAAGATCCACAGTTCCATTCAAACTTGGGAGTGCTTCTGGAACATTTTCTTTTTCTTGATGGTAGTACTGATATGACCCACAGAATGCGTCATGGTGGCAGATGATGAAAAAGATTTTGTGATATGGTTGACTATAGCAGTAGGAGTAGTTCATATGTTCTTGGATAAGCACACTCTTAAGAAACCCCCCCCAAAATCATGATTAAGCAATCCTCAGAAACAAAATAGGAATATTCACTCTTATACATACAAGTTACAGTTTTCATATAGCAATGGCTTAGATTTCTCCATCTTACTGCTCTGATGGTATTAGAAGACAAACAACAACGATTGCGGTCACACTTCTTTTTTTTTTTTTTTAGTGTTTACACATATTAAGTTATGAGAACTCAATGAATTATTATTACTTGTTTTAATATCAGGGGATAACAAATATCAGCACCAATGGCTTGGAAATGTCATTTTCTCTGAGGATGCTAGGAAGAACAGGGGACTGCACACATACAGCAATATTAATCCTTTATTAATACCTTGAGACTGCTGTGTCTGTATGGATTGTGAGGCTGCTGTGAGGTTACTCAATAACTGTGCTTCTCAGATAAATGTACAGTCATAACTACTTCCCATGGCATTCAGAATAAATGTATTTAAGGGTGAAACGGCATGCAGATTATCAATGGATGTGGATTTTGTATGTGCATGTTATTCACTACCTGCAAATTTTTGCCCTAGTTTTAAGAGAGCATGTCAACACCTTATGATTAATCTTTTATCTTTGTTCTGCAGGCTCCAAAATTCTGGATATTCTCATTACATTTCCTTTAGATTGGATCTGAAAACTAGTGCAAACCTAGAAAAATACTAAATGGATCTCTAATTTGATACTCATTAAAACCCAATTTGGAAAAAATTATGTATATTCACATTAACCTCAGGGCTATATTGAAACTCTTTTCAGATGTCAAAGAGGTTAAATTCAGAGTAAGCATACATAATTAACGAAGTTGATATTAAAACCTTAATTTTAACAAGTCTGTTTTCGAGATATATCCTTTCCTAGCTATTATATTTTACAAATAAAATTAATCATCATGCAAATATTTATTATATATGTTGTACATGAATTGCTTCCACCAACGTTTGGAGTTTAGTAGTCTGTATTGAAAGGTGACCTCATTAATGGCACTGAAAAGCTATGGCATTCTGATAATTATTGAAGTCATCTGATATCTATTCTTTTTGAAATTTTCCTACAACTAGCTTTCCTTTCCCTGTCATAAAGAGGGTTGGTTTCCTAAAAACAAAGTGGAATAATAACAGTGAGGTTTTGTTTTCAGATGCACAACAGTAGAAATGTTTTAAAAATCACTTCAAATACAAAAAGATACAATTTTAATTTACATTCATGTCTTTGAAAATAATGGACCAATTCATGACAAAATCTTAAAATATACTGCATGGTACTTATCTTTATGTATTAATTTCAATTTCAGCATGTTTTTCCACAATTAGTTGTGTGATTTAATTTATTACCTGTTAGAAGTTTTGAAGTGTTGTTAAATTGCACGATACTTAGAATTGACTACATTGCCTCCTGGCTTACTTGAAAAAATAGCATTTTCTGAATGAGATATCTGCCAAATCCTCCTGACTTCACCTCCACAATTTCTTCATGGAATATTTAGCAAGTTTAATTAAACCCTGAACTGGAAATTAGTAAGCTAGGCACTTAAAAAGTGGCAGTATGAAAACTGTCACTATTTTCAAAGCAAACTTTTGTTTCTGAGCATTTCCTTTTCCCCCACCCTTTAGGATATGCATAATCTCTGACAGCTACTCTAGGGCACAGCTGTCTCAGCAAGTCCCCATGCTTTGCCAGACCCTCTCTGCTAATTTGTCTTTCCCCATGTTGCCTCAGTAATGAGTTGTCCTGGACTACATCAACAAAAACATTCAGCCCTTGTTTTTGCAGGTGCTAAGCTGCTGGTGAATTATTTTGAGTGAAGTGTATTTGTTGCATTTGGTGTAAGCAAGTCTCATCTGGCTCTGCCACCCCTGTATACTGTGAGCATTTGCTTCCACATTCTCCTATGCCACAGGAAGGACTCCTACCATTCTCAGCAGGGCAATCTGCCACCTTTACCTGTCTGGTCCCCCCATCAGGTATCAGAAGAAAAAAAGAAATAACCATATTTAAGAGCTTTTCCTTTCCATAATTTATTTTTTACATTGATGTTGTAAGTACCTAAACACTACTAATAAAGCACTATAATTTCCTTTTTGGTTCTTCTTGAGGGTTTTTCTGGGTGGGTTTTGTTTGTTTGTTTTGTTTTTGTGGTTTGGTTGGTTGGTTGGTTGGGTTTTTTTTATTTTTTTGTTTGTTTGTTTGCTTAGGATTTTTTTTGTTTTCCAAGGTAGAAATATTAAATAGGAAAATTCCTATTCAAATGTCAAAGTACTGAGGTAAAGAGAGAGTGATAGACTTTCATGCAGACATTACAATTACTTAAATACATTGCCTTGAAAAAGCAATCAATCAGCAGAGTTTTTATAAAGGTTCAGGGCAAATTAGTTTCTGGCAAGGACTGTATGTTGTACAAGGCATCATTAAAGCCTTCCATTTACAAATTATCTTAGGAAAATGGAAAGGATGCTATGTATGCTGCAAAATGAGACAAAGGCAACAGAAGCCCCCTCAGGGCATTGGGTGGCTTGTTGTAGGTTGGTAGTGCAGAGTGTCATCTATCACTGCCTTGGGCTCACAGGTAGCAGCAGCACTTGGGAAGTAAAGGCATTAATCAGGAATGAAAATTTCTGGGTGCCTCCTAAGCGTTTAATTCTAATCTGAAACAGTATTGGAAATGTGAAATACAAACCTTTATTCTCCCCATCTTTCAGAGGAAAAGTGTATTTGAGGGCATGTAGCACCATACATTAACTCCTATCTATAGTCTCTGCCGATAGGTGGCACTAGGAATTTTCACATGCAAATAATTTGAATTTAACCTTAAGCTTTCAGCCACTCAAATAGTCCTGCATAAATATTTTCCTGTATAAAACGTTTTAGAAGTATCAGGAGTTATATTCTTCAGTTACTTACATAGTGTCATTCCACTGTTTTGAGAGAATTTGTTAAAGAAATATAATGAATATTTACATTACTGTTCACAGTATTGACACTGCCAGACATTTTTTATCTTTGTGTTTTCTAAGTTGTTTATTTTCCATCATTCTTGAATGAGTTAATTCGTCAGAGTTTCTTTATGAGCTCTCTAGGATGTTTATCAGAACAATGACAAATGTTGCAGTTTAGCTACTTTATGTACACTTTCCACAATTCTTTCCAGCCTTATTCCATAGATGAAAAAAATGAAAGACATTTGCACCCTGTCAGATGAGGTTTCTCCTAGGGGCACCACTGCAGTAGCAAGATGGTCTTGCTAGATTCTCTTCGTGTTGAATAGGGTCTGATGGTTAAACATTCCTCATAAGGAGGATGTATCTGTGAATAAGCTCTTTCCTTCCTTTCTAAACCAGCTGTGGTAAGATGACCTCTGGAATGTGATGCTGGTTCCAGTGGGAGATGGGCATCACTGAGAGCTTCTGAGAGGGTTGAAGCTTTAGTAGGGAATGGAGCTTGTGAGCTCTTTTCTTTTTAATTGACTCTGCTATTAAAAAGCCAATAGTTTTATGCAACAGAAATTTGAATAAAATATAACTACTCTTCTAAGGGCTCATCTTCTGACCTTGCTGGTGATCAACATATTTTTACTGGACTGAGGTTAAAATTGTTCTTTGGCTTCCAAGCGCAAGCATGTTATATGTGGTATTTGAAAAAGTGCATTTTAGTGAAATCTGACTGTGTGGGAGCCAAAATGACATTTGAAACTGGACAAGAAAGAGACCACTAATAGGCAGGAGGGAGAGGGTGGGGGGGAGAAAAGTATGCAAAAGTTTTTCACAGAAATATAGGGACAAGTGCAGTAAATAATGCAGTAATGTAAAAATTTCAAATAGTTTATTCTGCAAATAAAATTTATTGCTAGAAGAATACTTTTTTTCAGCACCTGAGTGGCATCCACTGAACATGTTAACCAATATTCCTATGTTAAAACAGTTCCCTCTGTACTTTGTAAACTCCAGTCCTTCTTCAAGTAACAAAACAAAGGGCAACAGTGGCAGAGCACTTGGGGTGAGCGCTGACCGTGCTGCCTGCCTCTAGCACTATCTAATGCTGTGCTGGAGCAGTGCTGATTTCTGCTGCTCTCTGTTTAGAAAATCAGCATCAGTAGGATTCACCTGGGTCAAATTAAACACTTCTAAGGACTTCTAGGTAGCTCAGGTAGCATTAACAAAATGCAGCCTCAACACCTTGCAAAAAAAATGAATGCAGTAGAATGTGCCAAGTGTGCCATTTTATTTGATACCATTGGTTCATGGAAAAATTATCTCAAATCATTCAGTGATATTCTGCCTCTGAGGCTCTTAAAGAGGATTGTAAGCCAGCTGGCATCATAGATAGGTTTCCGCTCTTGGACCAGGCTAGCACAGAGACTAAATCTGAAAGCTGAAGATCTGCTTCAATACGGGCAAACAGCAAAGGGAAGGTGTAGAAGAAGCAGCCATTGACTGTGGAGGCTTCACTGAGAACATTCCTGCTCACAGGAGTTTTGTTAAAACACCTAAATCACCTTAAATATAATGTTAAAAAACTCATATTTTTCCCGATGGAAAAAGTCCTTTGTAGGTCTTGCAACTGTTAGTGCAGAACTAGGAACTACTGGAAACAAATAGACTGAGGCTCTGTGGAGGAGAAGGGGAAGGTTGCTGGGCAGAGCAGAGGCTGCAGCAGCCACCCACCAGGTATGTAGAGGCTGTACAAAATGTCATCATGCTTCTCCAGCAAGCAATGGGACACCATGTTCCTTGAGACTCTAAGCAGCAAAAAGGAGTGTGAAATCCTTCTGCAGCTGGGCAGTTTGCACCTCAAGGCCAGTCTTACACCCTGCAGCTTCTCATTTCAGAGGAACAGAAGTGGAGAAGAGGTCATTGGGTTCTTCCTGAGACCTTGTCTGAGATCTCTTTCTGTGCATCCAAGGTACTTCCAAAGTCATCTATGTCTCGTTTCCTTGGAAAAAACAGTGTGGACAGCTATTTTCTGGACAATTTACTTTTTCTTAAAGGTTCTCCATCATTAGGCTCATGGTAAAAAACCCTCTATTTTAGGAGGAGCCCATACTGTAACGCTCCTTAAGAGGAAAGAAAAACCTTCTGCAGGAAGACAGTGCCATTACTAATCTCTGTCTGAGAAAAAAATTTGCTCAGCTTTATCTAGCCCCAGAGAAGTGGTCAGAGCACCAAGCCTGACAGAGTTCAAGAAGCATTTGGACAATACTTTCAGGCACATGGTTTGACTCTTGCGGATGGTCTTGTATGGGGGTGAGAGTTGGACTCGATGATCCTTGTGGGTCCCTTCCAACTCAGGATATTCTGTGTTTCTGTGATTCTATACGTACATAAAATCACACATACAATGGCAGAACAGGATAGAAAACAAAAATCATGTGGCAAGCATTACACATACTTAACAAACTAAGAAAATATGCTCAATGCTCTAGTGTTAAGAGCAACATAGGAAATTATATAACTAAATCAGAAAAGGACTAAGCATATAAACTTAATATTTCTCAGCAGAGTTTGATGAAAAGTTAAAGCTTTCTTGTGGGATTTTATTACAATTTACACTGACACCTGACAAATGATTGCTGAAAATATTTATATGTCTTTCAATATATGTTGCAAATTTTCATAACAGGTTTTGCAATGTTTGCAATATTAAATTTGCCTTACCAGTCTTTTTTAAAATAAATAACAACAATTTGAAAGCACTATGATTGCTAGGAAAAAGCATTAAAAAAATCCAATTTGTTTTGTATTTTCTAAAAACTCTGCTATTTTCTGAAGTCCCCATTTATCTCAGAATTTTGAGCTTGTTATGTTGTCAAAGCTTTTGCTCTTGATTAACGTATGTCTTCCTGAACATTAATTTGTGTTTTGAAAAGCATATTTTCTTAAAATTGTTTGGTAAAGTTGTATGAAATTTCCTTCTAAGATGTTTTGATACTGAAGAATGTTTATACATTTGACATAGATGTTTTCTTTTGTACTTAATGTTTTCAATCACATTTTCTGGGTGCAACAGAAAAGATCTGTCTGTTGTTAGAGGGTAGATTGATAATGTATTTAATTGTTATTATGGCTACATTTTACCTGTTACTCAAAGGGTCCATTGGTAAAATCCCTTTCTGAAATCACAGGCACTACAAAGATTTCTTATAATTCCTTTCAGTATTGCCTTTCAGCACCTTGATTATATAGAGCAGGGCCAAATATCTACTGCCTTTGCACATTTGCTAAACAAGATTTTTCGTGTCAACAATATACACTGAACTCGCATGAACAGGAGTTGTGGAGCAGGCAGCTTTTGCTGACCCAGTCCATCTGTTCTCTTCTATTTTTTGTGGCTGGAACTCTGTTCTTTTTCATCCTGGACTTTGACCAGGATTTTGTTATCAAACCATGCTTTGAAATGGTTCTTATTGTGAATATTTGTTTGATTGATTCAGATTTTTAATTCTAATATATTGATTAAGAAGTGTGGCTTATTGCATTATACTATTGAGTGGAAGTGTGAGTTTTTAGTTTAAAACTTATAAATTACACAATCAGGGATCCTTCACTGCCATGATGATTTTGACCTTGGATTTTATCACATAAAATGCAGAAATTACTGATTGTGCACGAAATGACATCCTCCTTTTCTTCTAAGCCCTGAAGTTCTTGATAGAAAATGTATTCAGAGGAGTTTTTTCCAGTAGCTTTGAATGCTCAGCACCTGTCTGCTGGCTTACTGAGCAGTCAGAGTTGCAGGCTAAGCCTGGGGAATCACATACCATGTAGGTTTTGTCAGAACAGTGTCTTTTCCTTAACCTACAGAATATGAGGTTAGCAAAAAAAGAATCTTCCTGAAGGAGAATTAGAAAAATGGAAACAATTGATCATTGAACCTAGTTTTCTTTTCATGTTTCTCATTTTTTTATCACCTGTGCAGTGACAGCAGTGTTGAATGCTAATTTTATAGGCGTTTGTTTTCACAGACCAAAATTGAGCACATTATTTAAGATCACCAAATTCTGATTTTATGATTACTGAAAACATCATGAGAGAAGTTGAAGCCTGTTCCTACTGGACTGAGGAAAAAAAAAGCCTTAGATATCCTCAAATATGCTGTTAATTTACTAATATCATACTGGGAGAGGATATTTTTTTGCTATGAAGAGAATTGCTCTCAAAAGCAGACAATTCTTTTTTCTTTCTTTCTTTTTTGATTTCTGACTTTGGCAGTTTGGAGACA
>JAWWEV010000134.1:48482722-48504769 GCA_035583235.1 Hafferia zeledoni | reverse complement strand
CCTACTGAGACTCGAACTCGTGACCTTGGGAGTCAGAGACCGGAGTGCTCACCATTACGCCACGGGACCGCCTGGGACATCAACATGGTATACAATATAAAACATACACTGTTCATGAAGAACAGCCTTTTTAATGTTTCCTCACTCTGTCTGGCTTTTATTCCATACTGGTTTTTTGACCACTATAGCAGAACTCATATATTATTACCATTGCAGAGATTTACAAATCTCTCTTTAGTTATTTAGAACCTGACAAATCATTTCAACTTTTTATCCTATGAATCTGCAAGCGATGTAAAGGACTAAAACCAGAATTGCGTCTCACAAAATATTACTCTGCTTCTGTAATTTTTAAACTGAGTGTCCCAAGGGGAACCTCTATAACAGTCGCCATATAACAAGAAAAAAAAAGCAGAAACCATAACCCCCCTTACCATTTAAAGTATCTTCTATAGATCCTGCAAATAAGTTCATCAGAGAAATACAAAGTGTTTAAAATGATTTCTACATGCCATATTGCAACATAAATGGTCTTTAAATAGACATCTTTGAGAATCAGTGGAGAAAAATAATGCACTAAGAAAACTATTTTAAAATAATTTGTTTCTTCATTGATGAAATGGATATTATTGCCTAAGAATGATTTATTTCACCCCAATTGTATTTTGTTTTATATCTGCAGCTCTTTTGGAAACAGGCTACTGCTAAGTAAATCCAAGAAGTGCTCCTCATCTCATTTGAAACCCCAAAGTGCTCTAATATTCAGAGGAATTTTAAGCTGATCTTTACTTATAATCATTGAATTTTTCAGAGGAATATGAGAAGAATAACTCAAATTTCTGAATACTATCATTTACATAGACTCTATTCATCCTCTGTGTACCTCTGTCTTAGTTCAGCAGCTGGAACCATTTTATCCCTGAGTGGGTGTGACCAAAGCTGTGTATTTTCCACCCTCTATGTAATTTCTCACAAACTGTTAGTAATGGACCATTTGCAGCAGCTGCCCAGGGCACACCTGACCCCTCAGGCTACAAGCTGGGTGTTAAAAAAGCCTGAGATAAGGGCTGTGATAACTCCCCTCCAGGGAGTTGCTAGAACCTTCACACAGCCTGAGGGTTCATGTCTGCTAACGGGCCATCAACAATTCCAAAAATACCCCATGACTCACGGAGTCAAACCACCCATTGTAAAACTCTCTGTCCTGGGAGAAGTACTGGGCATTCTCACCTGAATCTGAGGGTATATAATCTTGGGGTTTGGGGACTTCTGGTATCACTTGCTGGATCCAGAGGAGGACCAGAACCTTGACAGGATTGCAACCACCACTCTTGACCAGACTGTAACCATCATCTGCACCAACAGGTTTTCTCCTTTCATTTTACCTTGGACTCGGGGGACCATGTGAGGCTCAGCACAGGGGCTAACGAGCACCATCCTGTTTGTTTCCCAGGTTGCTGGGTTATACTTCTGGTTTGTGTGGGTTAAAACAAATTTCTCTTTGTTTCATTGCATTTATTGTAATATTTTTATTAAAGTAACTGATTTATAACCTCTCTTTTTGTTGGGCTAAACCAGCACAACCTCAAAAATATATATAAACAGAATAAAGTATGTAGTGGTATTGCACTGTTAGAAAGCTGTGTAGATGTATGATTGTATGTGACCAGAAATATATTTTATTTGAAATTTTCATAGAGCATACCAGTGAAAATTGTTTTTTCCTTTTGTCTTTGAGTTTATTTTACTTTAGAATAGATATGAAGTTGTCTCTTCAGCAACTTTTCAACTCAGTCAGTAAACCGTTTTGGCTGACATAGAAGAACCAAAAGAGTTTATTTCTGCCAAAAAAATAAATGTTGTATAACCATCCTTCAATGTCAACCTGGCAGTTGCTGTCCATGTTACAGTGCTACATTGCATAATGCACATAATGATGATGCGAAGGAAATTTTAATTAAATATTGACTCACGGATGGCCACCAGAAATGGCAAACAGCAAACACCAGTGTTTATACTGGAATATCATCATCAATTCCTGGCAAGATAGAGAAGTGAACAATGTGGTGTGAAAAACCACAAGGGACTGCAAATGCATGAACAGTAAATGATGGCTTCCTGCTGATCTCTACAAATTACTAATCAACAAAACCAGAGCAGTTTGCTTTCTTCTACTGTGAAGGAAAATGTTCCCTTTAGTAATCTCAGGAAGGGTTACAATTTGTTTGGAGAGAAAACAAGGGAAGTCAAATGCTTTCCTTCAAATAAACCTGACTTGTAAAGATAGAATGTAAATCAGGGATTAGAAATTTAAAGTAAATTCAGTTTTCTGCTTTGGAGATAGATAATGATTCAAAGGAATAATCCACAAACTTCCATCCTTAATTACAACAGTTTTTATCAGGTAAACTCCTCGGGAAACTATAACTCTATTTTAATGCCACACCAGCATAATGGATCTGGTTGTAGCTAAATGGAACAACAGGAGTGTTAAAATAGGCACCTCTACCAAAGAAGTCAGTTCATTAGGCACAGTTTTAGACTCTCTTGCTTCCTAGCTTTCCACTCCAGCTGAATGCCACAGTCTTTGGTCTAACACTTAACATACTGTGATCCCTATGCATAAACTAACTTCATCCTTGTTGTAGTTTGGAATTATTATGTAAATTCTCTCCCCTGCCACTAACTACCCATGCCATTAGTTAACAAAGGAAGCAGTTAACTGCTACCGTCTTCTTCTTGATCACTTGGGTGGGGGCAGGTTGTCTCTTTGGGTTTTGGGGACATTTTTCCATTTTTTTAGCTGGCTGAATGCAGGAGCAGTGTGTATGTGTGTGCTGCTGAGGAGAGAAGCCATTTTCTCCTGCTCCTCATGGCTGCTGCTGCTGCTTCTTGGTGAGCTGGTTCTTTTCTCCTTGCCACGGCTGCTCTCCTGGTTTCTCCATTTGGGGTCCCAGTCTCTGCTCCAGTCTCACTGCCACTTGCAGCGTCACAGCCTGCCCGCCCCAGCTGGGGCAGCGACCCGGGAGAGAGAAGTTGCAGCTGCTTTCCAGGACACGTGGCGGTTCTCTGCTTCCAGTTTTCCTTCTTCGTTTGGGACAAGAGACACAGAGGGAGAGACAGAATTCATCTGGGAGCTCACCCTGCAGCCAGCCGGGCTGTGACACAGACACTATCCATAATTTTTTCTCCAGGAGGAAACCTTCTGATTTTGGGGTTATTGTGTTTTGGTTTTCTTCCTGTGTTGGGGAAGCAGTTTTTTCTGGTCTGTTTACAGTTATATCAATACCTACACACACACACACACACACACACACACATATATATGTATATATATGTATCACAGTGAAGAACAGTTATCCTTCTTATATCCATTTTCTGATTAAAGTTCCCTTTCTTAAATTTGATAAAGGGTGATGTGGTTATTGTGGAGGAATCTCCCTTCCCCATTTGTGGGTAAACATTTTGGTTCTTCCCCTCAAATCAAGACAATCCTGAAGTATATTCTGCTATGGTGTCAACAGGAAGAATGAAATTTATTTTCTGCCATACAGTTCCCCTCACAACTGAACAAATATATAGCCTAATCAAAAGTTGACCACATGGATACAAGAGGCAGGTTTGATTCTTGCCCTCTATTCTCAAATTTCCCATCCACTGTTGCTTATAACCCATAAGCTTTTGCAAAAGAACAGCACCACCAAAAATAAAAGGACTCTTCTTGTTCCTCTTTGGAAGGAAGGAAGCACAAGGTTTGGTCAGTGAATCCCAATCTGCCATGTATGTGCAAATCTCTCATCCTCAAGTTCTTAACATCCAGTCTTCCTTCATTTGTGGTTGCCTATTTTATCTGCTCCATTCTGCCATGCTGGTTGCAATGATTGCCTTTACAAGGTTCCCAAGCCTCCATGTACTAAGCAGTGAGTAAATGTTTAATATGTAGGTTCATGGAATTAAAAGTTGTTTTGTGGGTGTAGTGAAATAAAAAAAAAAAAAAAAAAAAAAAAAAAAGGCTGCCATGATGTTAACATGTACTCCTGAATATTCTGAAATTAACTTCTGGGGATTGCTAACTTCCATTCACAAAAGGAGACATCTGAAGTTATTAAAAAAAAAAAAAAAAGTCATCTAGAAGTAAATGCTATACTGGGGAAACAGATTAAAGACAGCATATTTAAACTTTTACACATTTTAATAAAAGAAGCCTCATACATTTTAAACCCATTCAGGATTATTCTTCGGAGAGTGTTTCAAAACTACATTTAGGGAATGATCTGGAAAGAAATATGACTTGGATATTTGCCAAACAGTTGTAAAGTACAAAGATCTCAAGACTCAGAATTCAGATTGTTTTCTGTCAAATTTTCAATCCTTCCCCTTTCTCTTAAATAAATGGGTAGATCATGGGTAAATATAAGTATATAAAAGCACCTTCATTTTCAATTGCATGCAAAACTGATATAAGAATGTGAAAAAATATGAGGACTTAAAATCCTTTGGAAAAAAATTATTAAACAGATGCAGTTTGTTATTTTCCTAAATTATTCCAATTCATTGCATATGAGAAATAGCAAATGCTGAAACTACAGAGATCTATGTGACCATAGAAACTTTGTGCCAATGCATGAAGAAGCTTTGATGTAGCAAGAGTATAATAAGGACTTTAGGTGAGCGTTTGAACACAAGCAGCTGCAAATGTTCACCTTATGTCTAAATCAATGTTAAAATAATGAGCAAAATAGAAGTATTTTTGCTTGCTATAAAGCAAGTTCTACAGCAATTAATAAGCACAACAGATAAAACTTTAAAGTTTCAAAGGAAGTCTTTCATTATTAAGTCACAATTTTGAAGATTTGTGGTGGTTATTTTCTTATCTGTCAGGGGTGTCCTCTATTCTCCATCACATTTCAAAAATGATAGAAATTGGCCTTGAAAAGATGCCATGCACCCTGGTTGTATTCTGTTGGATGCCATAGACTAGTGTATGTCAATTGTTTCTAAGTAATACACAAATAGATCCTTATCCACTGCCAGTGGTTCTTTTCCTGGATTTTTTTTTTTTCCATAAGCACAGGGTCTGGAAGAATTTTTTGGTGAAGACTAAAGCAAAGAAGGAATTGAACATCTCAGCTTTATTCAGTATCTGATGTTGCTTCAAGAAGAGACTGAGAACTGGGACCAGTTAGCCTGGAGAAGAAAAAGAATTGTCTGTAAGTGGAGGAAATAAGAGAGTCATTCTTTTCTTGGTGGTTATATAGATTATATGTGAATAAGTAGACTGGAATGATTAAGCTTGTATAAGGGAAGGGTGGACCATAGCATATGAACACTACCATCAGGCCCTTTGGTGAAAGGAAAAGACAAGACTTCCATGTAAAACTTAATCTAAACCATTTCTTACTCTGTTGCCTCCCAAGCCCCCTTATGTATGTACTTGTCCATGACAGCAGCATTCCTCCAAACAACAGCAACACCTGAAGCAAGGCAGGTGGGGATTTTTATTCAGCAGATATGTAAATTTTATGTTGATCAGGAGTTTTACAGTGTATGTCTGGAGCTATCTGGCTTGTACTTTTCAAATTCCCATGGCAGACAGGGTCTTGCTGAGCAGACTAGTCTGCTTTAATCTTGGGCTCAGCAATTTGCCAAGGATTACATGATTTAGACTGCATTCATAAGTAAATCAGGACCTGATGAGACCCTTTTACTTTTATGTCACTTAGAAAAAGGAGGTAAAGGATCTGAAACTAAGTCCATGTATTTGGGAAACTACAGGCAAAATCTTTGACTACCTTTTGATAATTACCGTGGGACAGTGGTAGAGGGTAGTAAACAGCATCTACAGAATACAGAGGTGTGAGAGGAAAGCATGTGGGAAAGATGCAGACATCTGAAACAGAATTCCATTAAGGTATTTGTCAGGCCAGAGGGAAATAAAGATGAAAATGAAAAATAAAGTGTTTTATTGTGAAGCTTCAGTAGGATTGAAAAAAAACGATTATATGGGATTCTTTTAATTGAGTCATAAAGATAGGCAGCAGTGGGCTTTGTTAAAACTGTGGGTTTGGGATTATACAAAAAAACCCAAACCAAACCAATTAGCAACAAACGTGTCTCACAACAGGGGCAAACTGGTGCAGGAAAAAATAACTTATACTTGGAAAAATGAATCATACAAACAGATGCATACAATCTGTAATATTAAAATCATTGTACCATCTCTCCACGAGTTTTCTTCATGATTCATAAGCCTTTCATAGATGTAAATGCAAATGGTACATAGTATGATTGTTGTTAAAGATGGTAAGCAAATTTGTTCAGAAATTAGCATACACAAACATGTCTGAGAGGTCTGAGACTGAGAGAATAGATTTATTCATACTATTGTAACTTGGCAGAGTAGTGGGGTGCTGACAGCTTGTACCCTGGATGGAACAGGCATTAGCAACCAAAGACACTTGGCTGTATTGTTAGCTGACTTGCTTGGTATCCAGTAATGCCAGGATCATATAAAAGCCTGACCAGGAGTTGTCAATTGTCATGCAAACTGCTGCAGGTAAGAGGTTTATTGAGGAGCAGTATCATGGATTTATGGTTCCATCAGCACTGTTGGTTCAGCCATTTGCTAGGGCAGCTGAAGTGCTATGAGAGTGTTATGTGCTGAGGAATAAATGATTCTGTACGTGCATGTCTATATATATATATACTCAGTGAATATCAGGGTTGGTTTGTAGCATAAAGAATTCTGTTCTGGAGATATAAGATAGTATCTATATTGCAGTGAAAGTAACGTTCAAGTTCCAGGCCATCCCTCTGTACTCAGCTCTTCTCCATGATTCTTGTAGTTTCCTGTACTTGACATGCAGTTTTGACGACTAGAAATTCTGTGTGTTCCTGAAATATTTTGTTTCTATTTTAGCCAGCTTTTGTCTTCTTTTTCAACCTACTCACCCATTTTCTTTGCTGATGAACAGAGTCTGCACAGCGCCTGGCAAGTATCTTTGGAGTTTTTGGCTTGTGCACAATTTTACAGGGAAAGTTGTATAACAGATTATTATGTAATTCAGCATGTGGTTCCAAATTGATGAAAAAATAGATTCAGTAGCAGAAAACTTTTGCAAGAAGTTAGAAAACAATCTTGTCTGAGTGCAATTTAGATGACTTGCTGGAATCAGTAGTTTATTTCTCTAGGCAGTACTTTAACGGCATATTAGCTAGCGATAAACTTGACACAATTTGAAGTGTTTATCTAAAATATACCATATGGGACTGTTAAGTCTGTCTACAC
This sequence comes from Hafferia zeledoni, assembly GCA_035583235.1. Taxonomy (NCBI): domain Eukaryota; kingdom Metazoa; phylum Chordata; class Aves; order Passeriformes; family Thamnophilidae; genus Hafferia; species Hafferia zeledoni. The sequence continues at coordinate 48,497,481 of JAWWEV010000134.1, read as the reverse complement.
AGCTGATCCTATCTTTGGTGTTCTTTAACGGTCTTGCTTTGTAGCTCACTGTTGAAATGTCATTTTCATTTCTAGATACTTCACCTGAAGCGCTCAGGCTTCACTACTACCTTAATTCTTATAGGCCAAGTATCTAAAAGTGGATAATCTATAAACTCTACAGGCCACACAGAAAATGTTCATTTGCTGACTCTCACTTCATAAGAGTTTCTTTTCTTTCCAGGTCTAAGGTAGGATCAGGAGAAATATAAGCTTTACAGTTCATTTCAGAATCTTTCCTGATGGCATTCAAGGCAAGATTGGATGGCTCCCTGAGTAACCTGGTCTAGTGGTAAGTGGAACTAGATAATCTTTATGGCCCTTTCCAACCCTTACCATTCTATGACTCTATGATTCTATGATTTTCTAATACATTTTATTTGAGAAGAAAAGTAGCTACAGCAGTATTTCCTGTCCTTCTATTTCATCAGACAGCTGGGACATAGGAGCTGAGGTAGCATTTCAAATGAAGACAACACAAGTGTGAATGTTAAGGTACTTCAAATAATACTTTTTAAAGGCTCTTTTCAGTCAGACAATTAACTTTCTTTTATATAGACAAAAATGGTGCTTTTGGCAGCAAATATTATAGGAAGATGTCTTTTTCCAATACATAGATTTTCTTTGACTCAAAGCAGAGGAGAACACTGCAGAATAAAGAAGACAAAACTTCAAGGGAACTGTGACTTGTATGAGGGAAGAGACATTTGCAGCAAACAGTGTACAGTAATAAAGACATACAAACTGTTTACTGCATGAAGAAAACAGATGATGGAAATACAGATAAGGCCAAAAAAATGGTGTTAATGGAGGGAAGATTCATGGCCAGTAGTGAGAATCACAACAAATATTATTCAACCACCAAGTAATGGAGATAAAAGCTGCAGTTTACAGTAGACAAGGGATGTAGGAGGGATACACAATTCACCTGAATCTGAAAGTGAGCATAACTGGGCTTGATAATACTGTAATAAACATTATTTTCTTTCTTTATAATGTGAACTCACCTAGACAGCATTTCCCTGGTATTATGAGTTTTTAATCCCACAGGCAATTTGATTACATTTGTAACATTTGCCAAGACTGGAGACAAAAAGAAGGTGCATAGAAAGTGAGAACATATTTTTTTTGCATTGAACAGCTCTGCAAAATATGACTCAGACCAGCTACTGGAGAAAAAAATCACCACTCATAGCATACAAGTCGGAGCAGTCACAGCTGTATTTATAACAACTTAAACAAGGACTGAAGAAAAGATTTTTTCATCTACTCCCACAGAAGTATATTCATGCCACCTTTTCTTTCAAATTTCCATTTAAAGAAATGCCATTTTATTTGGTGTAATCTTTTGAAGCAGAACTTTTTTCACTTTTTAAACAATAACCAGTGGAACAGAGATGGAATGTGTGGATGTGTGTCAGTTGTTTTTCCTCCCCTAGCACCTAGTTTATGTATATAGAGTATAGAAAGAAAAGCAATTATGTAAAGGACAAAACAGAAGTTGCTGAAGGTGTATATTTATTGTACTAATTTACACCAGAGAATAGTTCATTAACTCTACCTTACACTTTTTATAATCTCCTATTTAATTTTTTTTTTTTTTTTTTTTTTTTTTTTTTTTTTTTTTTTTTTTTTTTTTTCTCTTTTCCTTCTCTTTGCTCTTGGTAATGTAAATTCATTCTCTAGCCAGAGCTAAGAAGCTAAAAAGATTTAGGTCATGATTAAATGCTCCAATACCAATGACTATCCGTAGACGTAAACTGATGAAAAGGATTCAGTTTCTCAGTTAATGATGAGGATATCTGATTCCACAGCCTATTTTCATTCACTTTAGAGACACTCAGTGAAAACAGCATCATTACACGCTAGACACTGTGAAGAAAATTAACTCTGCCCCAGCCAAAACCAGCACAAATGGATATTAAATAATGGCATTACATTAATTTTTTTTCTTTAAATAATCAAGAATACAGTGTTTGTCTAGGATGGGCTTGTCAGTAAGCCGAAACAAGCTAAATTAAATAGAATGCTTGTAGCTTAATCATGGGCTGATAAAAAGTCTATGTCTTAACCTTTTCCACTGATAAGGACAAATCAAAATGACCATTTACTCAGTTGTTACTACTAAATACAATTTCCTGTGTGCTTAGCCATAAAAAAAAAAAAAAAAAAATTAAAAAAATATATAACATAATTCTTTAAAGTGGTATACACTATTAATGAAGATAGGAATCAGAAGAAGTCGCAATAAAACGTAAAATCTGACAAATCACATATTGAAAAACATAGAGATTTCTAGGTATCTAAATAGATCATTTCACTTGGGCAAACATATGCACAGTAGATAGCATTTTAATACCTAGGTTGCTTTCAAATTCTAGTATTATTAAAAAAAAAAAAAAAGAAAAAAAAGAGGTGCTTAAGCCATCATCACATATTGCTGACACTAAAGTAGAAAAAAACAGTTCTGGCACCTCCCTATTGTTAGGAAACAGAGAGATATTACTGTTTTCCACCCTAACTGATAATCTCTGTTCAATCTGAAGAGAATTTTTCTACTAAAATTTCACTTCTTTGGGATTTCCCATGTGAAACTAGGCCAAAGAACACATGATGGAAGAAAGGGTTGTGAAAAAAGATGATTTTCAAGCTTCCTTGTGTGGTGATGACAAGTCTGTGTTAAAGTCTGTTTCTTAATCTGCTTCTACATTTTACATGATACAGATGCTGCATTAAAAATACAATGTTATTGTAAACCCATAACCCTGGTCATGTTCTGCTTTCAACAAGGTACACTATCCTTGCCCTTTCACAGATAATACTAATTAAGTGACAGGTATTCAGTAGTATCACCAAAGATATGAAACCTGAATGGGCTGTTTAGCCTCTGCAGTCTTGAATCAAATCAATGATTAATTGGAGTAGGGTGTACGGTGATCTCACAAATTAAAATACATTGCTAGTCCTTCACATGTGGCAATAAATGGTTTCAAAACACCTTGCATTTTTTTTTTTTTTTAATAACTGTCGTTGGATTCCCACCTTAGTAAATTTTCCTGGAAAAGCTTCCATGAAGACAATTTTTGAGGCACTGTGACAAATGCTGATGAAATGTAGATGCAGCCCTTGCTTGACCTAGGAAACGTCGAGCTATTTTATGGGGCTTAGCTAGCTGTACTATAGCCTTGAAAATTTATGAGAGTTTCCTAGGAACAATTCTGTTTATTATTGTCAGTGCATTCTCAGTCATCCAAACAAGTTGCTGGTAGGTAGACCCTTTGTGTCTGCATAGATGTCATGGCATTCCAGAAAGAAAAAGTGCTTCCAAATTATTACCAATGCATTCACAGGTGAGATGGAGTGGATCCCTAGTCACAGTCTTCAGTGCTGTGCATACACAGAATATTTCTTGAATAATGTCCTTCTTTTCCCCCTTGTAGGCTGTGTAAATTTTTCCTTTGAAATATAATGGTTCTGTGTGTCTGCAAGGACTTTTTCTATCTATAGTTTTGTGTTCTTTTTATGTCTCAGCAGATGCCATCAAGGAAGCAGAATACACGTTTTTATTTGACCAGCAATCCCAAACCCTTTGCTTCATTTCCTCTTTCCCCACTGCTCTCAGCATTCCTGTTTGGAGACTGCTCCTCAAGAGTGCCATCTAGGTTATGTTCCATTCCTCCAATGATTTATCAGCAACTTTAACAACTTTATGATATATAGAGTACATAGAAAACATACTAGTGGTAGAAAAAAAAGGGCAAAAGTAGAACACAGAGACTTGCAAAAATATTCAAAAGTAAATCCAGGCAGACAAAAATATAAATTTCCTAGAGGAAAATGGCACATTTAGGAGAAAAATAACCACAGAGAGGAATACAGATGGACTCCAGCAAAGAGAGCTACCTCTGATAAATCTGTCTGACCTTGTTTCCTGCAATCTTACATGTTGCAGGTTCAAGAAAAACACAGTGTTAATGAGCTCAAACAAAAAAGAAGGCTTGTCCAAGTCCCTGAGTGTGAAAGAAACCTATTTTCTTTAGTTCTAGTGCTTCTAGATGCCTGTCAAATGTATTCATTACCTCTCAAAAATAATATTTTAGCTTCAAATATACAGTCTGCAAATTGAATGAAAGGCTGGAAGAGTTTCCAGTTGCAGACACACTGGTTAGGGTGTTTGGCAAAAGAGGTCTTGAGCAAAGTGCATATCTGAAAAAAAATCACTTGACCTTGACTGAGACAAAAATACGGGCTTATCACTGCAACTGCTGCCCAGGGAAGCAGCCTGCAAACAGATATCGATGCTGTCAGCACAAACCTGCTGCAACAGCTTATTCTCAATCTCAGTTAGCAATGTGGCATGGGCCACCTGGGTCCTGCATGTCACAGGTCTTTCCTGATGCATGACACTGTCCACTAAAGACTTAAAAAATCTAAGAAAAAAGAGATGCTTCATATTTAATTTGAGTGAATGGGGTAGTTGAGGAGGATGGTAAGGGGGACTCTGGATTTCAGTCAAGCAGCTCCACTACTGGTAGTCACAGCCACTTTCTTTAGGCAGGCCTGTGAGAAAAGAAATCAGCTCCAGGAAAAGGGGAAAGGACCTAGGACTTCTGCAGTGGCAAACAGAAGCAATGGAGCTCCAGAGGGTGACGCAACGTATAGTAGGACTATCAATACTGATTTTTCGCTTGGCAAGAGGGAGGGTTAGAGATTGCTAACTTCAGAGACAGGCAGCTATGCCAATTGCTTTTTGCCGTGGGTGGTCTGCTGGAAGCTGAATATGAGATCCCTGAACGTTGCAAAGTAACCACTAACAGCTAAAACGCTTTGAGCTTCTCTTCATTTTTTCCAGCAAAATACCAGGTCATTATCGGGTTTACATGAACTCTGTTCCTGCTTGAATCCTTTGGCCTCACGCACACAAGCAGCATGTCCTGCTCTACCAGACTGCATCTCAGTGAGTCATACCTTTTTTGGTTACAATGAGTTCAGGACCAGAACCAGTAATATAGATAAGACATGAATAATTTATATCCACCAGGACTGGCCGTTGTGAGAGAGCAATCCTTTTGTAAACTCAGCTCTCAGCTTTGTGTGCTCACTCTGTCACTTTACAACAGTCAGAGTCTCAGGACAACTATACTTTAAGCCTGGATCTCAGTCGTCTTTGCTTTGTCAATAAAAAATTGATTCTGCAGATGGGTCTTATCATTCATTGAAATTGCAGGAAGCTTAGCCACATTATTTTTCTTCTTGCTTTCCCCCTTGAATTCAGTTCTAAAATACCTATGAAACAAAATATATACTTGATCTGATTCCAGTTACATTTCTTTTGGATTTATACTGTTTAACCTAACTGTCTTCTGTTGTATAAGTGCTGATTTACATTTCCTTGAGTACAGCTCCACCAGCCATTATCTCAGGCTTCAAGAATATCATCTAAAATCTCTCTCAGGTATTATTGCAAAGTTAACCCACAGCAGTAGACAGGTTAGACAACCTGACTCATGTTAACAACCAATTTTTGTCCCCATCTATTTAATAGCTCATGAAGTTTAAAAGCCAGGTTCCTCATTTACTTTTTACATTTCAAGCAATTCATTCTGGTAACATCTCCCTGTAAAAATGAGATAACATGCTGTAAAGATAAAAGTGTAGCAACATGCACTTTACTGAATGTCTGCATTATGGGGGTTCTGTGTGTCATAGCTGCTGCACTATTTGAAGATGACTTGAAATAAGCCCTTTAATTGATCTGCACATCAAATGCTCTGAAAATGTAAAAGAGGGGCTTAGACTGTCAGTAGCTTGGCTAGCTCACAGTGTATTGTCTCCAGTGTAATTTCTTTAACGGTCATGGTGATAACAATGGCTAAAATTCATCTGCTGTCAATGTCAATGTCAATAAATTTCAAGAAAAATTCACAACTGGCTGTTGGAAAGTTTTCTTTTTGTATTTCTTTCTTGAATACAAAATCACTAAAGCAGTGTCAGGGTATTTTACTGTCATATCTGCCTGGCCATTTGTGGTGCCCATTTTTGTATGAAACATGCCTTATCACCATCTCTGGCTGTCACAAAAGTACACGGTGGTTATAGAGGGAAAAAAGCTGTGAAAGAGTTCCAGTGTGCTGCAGGCTTTCTGAGAACAGATGTCAGTTAGACACAAAAAAAATAAACTTGGCTCAACTCAGTTTACCTTAAGATATCCTTGGGCTATTAAAAAACAAAACAAAACTAAAACAAAAAACCCCCTAACACCCAAACCAACCTTGACTCCTGTTCCCCATTACATAGAATTAGTTTGCAGTTGACTTCATGCTTGATCTAACAACACTGAATTTAATAGTCTTACAAAGGGGACAAATTCGACCCTTGGTCTTTAGAGCAATCTTTCCCCTTGTGTGTAAATAAAACACCATATGGTGAGTCCTTGGCTTGGTGTCCATAGCTCAGCTTGCTATTGTTCCTTTCTGGTTCTGTTGATGAAAAGGTTAGAGCCCACAGAGCTGGTTCAGTCACTGAAAAACCTGCAACAACAGAGGGTGAAAAAGGAGTTAACAGAGAGCTTCATCCATATGAGCCCTCCTGCTCATTCTCCAGGGGCTGTATGTTGAATTATTTGCTGTTTATGGAGTCATGGACTTGAGACCCACAGAGAATCAGCAACAATCCTCTTTTTAAAACTGTTCAGTTCCTGTAATTCAGTCAGTGAAACACCCCTCCTCCTAGGCACTTGGAAAAGCAGCAGTGACTGGATAAGCTCCCCTTCACACCATCTCAAATGAAGACCCTTGCCATAGAATATAGTCACCAATAATACGGCAAGGCATTAGTGAGCCCAGTGAAGTGGCACAAAGCAGACTGAAGATCTTCACTCAAAAATTCTCCTCCCAGTGCTGAATCTGCAAGAAAGCTGCAGTTACAATGTATCTTCTAAATTTAACTGTCCCATGTGGTTTTGCCCACACTAGCATATTGCAAATGAGGTGGAATTGTCAATCTGACCATGCCAGTCTCTTCAATGCCTCTCCACTATCTTCCTCTCTAAAACCATACGCAGTGCAAACATTGTGCCATGAACTGTAGAGCTGCAGCCTTGCCTTTTGTTTCATACCTTATAGTAGGATCAGCCCCTGTTTGGTCTGTTATGACAGCCTTTGACTTGCTGTTTGTCTCAAGCGTGTCTCCAGTTTCTCTGCTGAGCTACATGTGGAAAGCAGCTTTCAGATCAGTTTGATGCTTTCAGTTCTCTGCCTGAAGCTGTTCTAACACACAGAAAGCTTCCACTGTTGGCTCTCAAAATACTAAATTAAGGCTGTTTTGTATTTCATGATGGTTTTGTATGTAGAGAAAGATTCAGACACCCTTATGTAAAAATGATGATATTGTTTTACCCAAAGTTTTAGCAAGTACTGGATTTCTTTTGCAAATAAATTAATTAGTCTTTCACTTTAGGGATTTTTCATGCTGTTTCCAATCAAGCTCTTTTCTCAGCTGAATTCAGAAACAGAGAGGCAGCTCTTCAAACTTCCTGCATCATTAAAATTCACAGAGCATTTATGGAAGAAGAACCATTAAAAGATTTATTTCAATGTTACTGGTGGAGTTGTTTTTTCTTGTTTTTAATAATTGATATTTCTTGTTCCTACAGAACAAGTTCAGACACTTGCAGTATGGCACGGAGGAAAATTCACATCTAGAGGTGCTACCTGCCCTGGGTGTCTCCTCAGTTGAGAGGGAGAGGCAAACTTATTTAGAGATCAATTTTTGAATAAGAGCCCATTTTAAGGCATATAAATTATCTCCTAAGGATCTGTCTCTGCCAGTTGATAATAGGACTGGGGGTTAAAATCTCCAGCACTAAAGCTAGCCTTTGTGGACACTTTTGTCTCCTCCCATGGCTTTTTCCTGAATAATCACTTACTTTCTGTTTCACAGATTTCTGCCTCACTGGGTGCACTGAAGGGAAGAACAGACTGTGTCAGTACTTATTTATTTTTCCTGCCAGCTTTTCTATCAACCTGTGGTCTTCTGCTTTATTTACTGCCAACTGTTAAGATCCTTCACTGAGGGCAGAAAACACATAATTTCCCAATCTGCCTGTGAGATGAGAGGATAAGATTGTTCTCCTTTTACTAATCAGGACATAAAGGCAGTAAGATTACAGTCATGAAAGAGAAGAGAACTATAAAAACACTGAGCCATGAACGAGCAGGGTTTAAATTTTCAGAGCAGAGCTGCTGTGGCTGGGGCAGTAACTGATAAGCATTACAGTGTTTTTATTCTTTGTATGAACCAGTACCAGTGGAAGGTGAGAGCCACACCTTAGCAAAGGAAGAAAGTGTTCATCTGCTTCAGAGGAAATTTGCACACTCTTCAGAAGGAGGAACACTGGAAATGTGAAAAACTGTAAGGTTTTTCACAGGTTAGTAAGTTGACCATGTTTTCGTAGGCATTCAATGAAACATTCCTGAGTCAAAAGCAAGGATACATTGGAAGGCCTTATTCCACAGTCTTAGATTCAATGTAACATAAACCAATCACTAGTCTTTGCTGAGATTGTTGGAAGGTTTTTTTTAGATACTTTCCAAAAGAAATTGTCTGAAGTGCGTTTGCTGATGTGGAAAATTTTAGCTGCAACAGCTGACATTTGACAAATTGATAGCTAATTGAATGCAGGATCTTCTACAGAAAGTGTTAGATGGCAGCCGTTGTTATAGTCCTACTTAGCTCCATTCATAATGTGCCACTTGCTAAGTAAATACATTCCAATTACTACAGCAATGGATGAGAAAAATATTATTCAACTTTTCATAATTTTCTTGCAATTATAAATTAAATAATTATATTATTAAGGGTATCAAACTTTTCACATAAAATGCATTGATGGTTTCTGGATACTCTTATTTAGCTCTTACTGACAATATGCACAACATTATTTTGGAGTGAAATCAATAGAATCCATAGTCATGATAATTTTTTAAGTTACAATGATTATGTGCTATTTTTGGCATTGAAGGTCTATGCTTTTGCTATTTTTTGTATTGTTTGATTTCACACATACTAATGTGCAACCACCAATGTAGAAAATTTGTGTTAGCAGGGGAAAGCAGGTTATTCTTTTTAAGATAATTGTTTTGCTGGTTCAACATAAAGCTTCTTTCTCTGTCTCTTGACTTCTGAAACTCATAGGAAAATTGTGAGTCATGAAGCAGCAGACCTTTGTAAAGTGAAAATAGGAAATTAGATTTGTGAGAGCTTTTCCATTTAGTTGTAGAAGCTGTTCTAAAATCAGAAGCATTGTTCGAGCCTTCATATAACTATTGTAATCTAATTACAGCTAATAGAGAAAGTTATAGGGCTATTTGGGCAGAGTAGATGAAAGAGAAAGGTATAAACCCCAGGTTTATCTGAGGGAGTAGCTGTTTAGCTGAAAGGGCTTGTGTCCCTACTTCATTTGTTTTACAGGACACTAGAAGACAATGTTCAGCATTAAGCAATACAGAGCAGACAGTCTTGGAGAAGCCCTGAGGTGTTTTGTTTCAATTCCCTTTCTTTAACAAATGTAAACTGTCATTCTCCAGTAACAGTGTGTATGCAAAAATGCAGGCTGGGGCTTTTCCTCTGACTGCAGAACCTATGGAGTAATCAACCGAATACTCCACAGAGCTCCTACCCATCTGCCATAAGACACGATTTAATAAACTGCATTTTTTGTAATCCCTAGACAAAATTTTCACATCTGTTAGCTGCATTAGCCACCTGGGCTTGTTGTAAAATTTCTGAAGTATTTTTAAAATGTATTAAATGTGTTTCAAGAAAGTGAATGCATTTCTTTGAAATTGTCTATTGGAAAAATGCATTCTCAAAGTGTGAATTTGTAATATTTATAACTCAGTTTATTCACCTTCAGCTGTCTCAGGCAACAGGCTACTCCTGCTAATCATGAGCATGGATATTTTTAAAATATAGGAAATGCATCTAGACAATACCTGTTTCTCCTGCTGTGGTAATATACAGGTAAACAAAACAAAATCAAAAGAAAAGCAAAAACCCAACTCCCACAAAACAAAACAAAAAATAAACAAAACAAAAACGAAAAAAAGAGAACCTTTCATTTGACTTCATTTATCAGCCCTTGTTATGAACTTTAGTGTTGCTTACAGTTGAAGTGTAGTGCTTACTCATGGTGGGAGCACAAGGCAGTTCACCTTGAACAAGCTCTTGCCTTTACATTTTGTGGCTTTGTGGCTGGGGCTAAGTGCACTACAGCTATATTCACTTTCTGTGAAACAAGACTCTGGATGTGTTCTTGTTAATGGTTTAAAATAGATGAGAAGAGTGATGTTTCTTTATTGAAAAAGTAGAAAACAGGACTTTGGCTATAAACTAATTTATTCTGGACTAAAGCTTTGTCCTATTTGCTTTAGAATTCAAACCTCCTCCATGAATGAATGGAACTTTTTTAATGAATTGAGAGAACTGATTCAAATATTTATAAATTAACTAGAAAAAAGATTAAATTGAGCTAAAAATGAGGCCTGACAAGATAAAAAATAAAGACAGAATAAGTTTGCCAGAATACTTAATACTGCTTCCAACTTAATCATATCTATAGCAAGTAGAAGGTGCTAAAACCAATTAACTATTGTAACTTTCCTGTAGATTCATAGATTTTTAAAGATATGAAAGATCATCAGATCATCCGCTCTCGTCTGTGTAATACAGTCCATAAGACAGGTATTGACTGCAACAGAGTGCATCTCAGCAACTATTTTAGTAAAATATTCTGTCTTGAGTTTAAGACAAAAAGACACTTCCTTGGTTAATTTTTTTTCCAAATTGTTAGTCACCTCTATCAATAAAACCAGAAAACCAATCTCAAAGAAAGCTTTTTTTTAATTAGACCTTTTCTAGCTGGAAGTTAATCTCTTATATCTCTTTCAATGTCATTCCTGTCCAGGCTACAGGATATGTGTCTGTTGGCATGACCACTATTATTTTTCCCTAAAGGTATGTATTAAAATAAACTTACTTTGTTTGAATAGCCTCAGTTTAAAGGAGAGACCTGTATTATTCTATATGACTCTCATGTGCTCATGAGTACTCACCATTGTATTTGTTTCTTCTGCAAGTTTTATATTTGTTTCCAAAATGTTGAAATGCAAAAATTTGAGATGTAAAGTATCAGAAATAAAAATCTTTCTTCATGGAATCTTTATTTTATTTGATGTTCTATAGCTGCAGAAAGAGACTATTTAGTGAAGCAAAGAAGCAGAGTCATAGGTTTGATAAGAATTCTACACTAAAGTAAAAATATTGATAAACTGAAAAGAGTCACCTTTGATAATGAAAAGACTAAGGCATGAAGGTGCTGATGAAACAGAAGAAGGAAGCAGGACAGAGGAAAATATTGTGCATACCAGAGTCCTATGTAAAGGTCTTGAGAATATTCTTAGTTACTACTAACTAGAACATTTAGCTTAAAATACTGGAATAAGCCCAATTAAATGCAAGTAATTTTGTCATTTTTTTGTACTGATATTTCACCACTAGCCCCTGGGGAAGTTCTCTATGTCTGAAATATATGACCAGTGTACAGCCTCTTGCTCATGCCACATGATGCCTTATAGTGGGACATGACTTGTCCTACTGACGGAATCGAGAATTAACCAAGTTTCCTGAACTCATGTGTACGTTCTGTCTTTCACCTGCTCAGTAACATTTACGAACAGACACACAATACAGCTTTTATACACAATACTGAAAGCATATGTTACAGCATAGGTTACAGCAGAGCATCCAATGGCTTTTGTATTTGTGATATACAGATTAGTACATACATCTTTTATTGGGAACAATATTTTGTTTCTGGGAGATCAGCAGAGTGCAGGGTCACTTTATGCTTTCTTCATTTCTTTGAATATGAAGAAACAACTAAGAGTTTCAATTTGGTTTCACTGAAATATCATTTTCTTGAGTAGATTTCTTGGGAAGTTAAATTTTATCTTTATTATTTACTTTCCACAGTTTCCACAAAGGGTAAATGGTTATTAATAGCACATCTTGCACATTTAATGAGCACCTGCTATGCATAGTGGGTCAGTGTTTTTGATGAGACATTATGAAACACTTACTATGATTAGGACAATTAGACTTTTCAAATAGCTTGCCTATCTGTAGAAAATCAGATTCTCAAACTTACTTTGCAGGTGGTTATAATACCTACTTATTTAGATGAGTTTCTGGCAATGTTTGGGCAACATTTATTACACTGTCAGTTTTTCTCGAGAAGTGCTTAGCAGGAGTGGTTATAACCATGCAGAAATGCTTGTATTTGATTAGGCCAATTGACTGTTTATATGCCTGTCCTGTCTTTGACAGTGGCTGGTATGAAGTGATTCAAGGGGAAATGCAAGAGACTGACACCTAGACAAGCACAAATCATGTCCCTTAATGGAAAGTTTCTCTTTAGTAGTCCTCAACTGGATTCACTGCAAGCATGTGAATCACATCTAAAATGGGTGGTTCTTGCCTAGTTTAGCTCTCTGCTTGCTTTTTTCTTGTGAAAAGTCTTTGTTCAAACATGCATTGAGTGGACAAGCACTGGGACCTGGTTTTATTTATCAGTGCCACCCTGCTAAGTTTGAACATGGCCACTGACCTATACACTGCCTTTCCCACTTTAGCGTGTCTTATTTATTTAGACTATTAGTTCTGCATGCAGCACAGCCAAAGACGATCCCTTATATAGGAACTCCATGTCTCTACATCTGTATGTAGCAAAAATAATTAACAAGATCCCTTTTAAGTTACATAGCAAATTGGATTACTAAGATCATGACATTTATTTATTTATTTATTTATGCGGGTTATTTTCAGCAGTATTGGTTCCTTTCATGCAAAAGCTTTGATTTTGTGAAAGGGTTTTTTTAAAACTAAATTAACTTATACCAAATGTCTCCTCTAAGAAGGCAACGTTACCCCGATCTGAAATTATTTTCTTTACTTCTGAAATATTAACATGTTCTTTGCAATGCTAAATTCAAATAGTTCTAATAGGAATTTTAAAACAGTTAATTCTGCAGAAAATGTTCATGTTACTTTTGTAATACTCTTCAGTAATGAGTTCTGAGAACTGGCCCTCTCTGTTTGCTTGTTGAACTGAAAAAAAAAAAAAAAAAGTTTTAGTATATTATTTCCTTTTAGTCAAATAACATTCTTGGAATGTAACTGTGGAATCATAAAAATAAAAAAACAATTTGTTCATTGAGAAGTGGTTAATTACCTTTAATTTTAATTTATGCTCTTCCAATAACCAATGAGATACCTGTGAATCATCTTAAAGAGGAAATGTTAACATTTAGTAAATGAAGTATTGGGGAGGTATTTTAATAGCATTTACTGCAACCACACTCTGTTCTAGTTTCATGACTTGCTACGTTCCATATAGTATGGATAGTTTTAGAAGCCCAGATTCTTGTAACTAGCTAACTGTTCTGTTGCTGAAAGAGATTTATTATATCTGTTAGTTTACATTGCATTGTCTCTCATTTTCAAACCCCACTTTCACTCATTTTTGCTTGAAGGAGAAAAAATAGAAAAACCATTCAGCATAGAGTTTGATACATAAAGCTGCAATATTGCTATGGGTAAGATGATCGTTAACTTTGAAATTCAGTTTGACTAACTTTCCCATGCACAATATGCAAGGTTATTTTCAGATTTGGTAAATATTTCCAGCATGAGAAAATACTGGTGCAAAATAAACACATGGAAATTTATCAACACAAACATTGAAAATATGTTTATAAATATGAGTGAATTTGTGCTTTATGGTTGCAGAAAATTCCCTCTGCTTCAAAAACATAAACACTTAAAAGATATTTTTTAAAGTATCGAAGCATTACAGTTTATTCTTCAGTCTTTTCTGTTCACAGTTTGACTAAATAATTGCTAAATCTGAACTAAGCATATCTGTAATGTTGGTATCTTACCAATTATAATGTAATTCATGTAGCCATTTTGCATATGCCAATATTATCTACATTATGTTAAGCACCATTTTTCCTTTCACATATTCTGGCTCAGGTAAAGCACTCATTTTAACAGGATCAAAAAGCACTGCAGGTAAGATGCCAGCTCAGAATGAATCATTACATTTAAAATTTTGAGAAACCAGTTCAGTTTCCAAATTAAAAAAAAAAGAAAAAAAAGAAAAAAAAGTTTTAAGTGTTCTGCTAATGTTCCAACAACTCTAAGATTAATTACTTATGTATCCCTTGGGCTCAAAATACACCAAATGAATAAATCCTTCCTCTCCCCATTTCCCAAATCCTTATAATCAGTTCTTAATAATCATCTGCCAAATGATGGTCAAAATCTTTCATATATTGCTGATATGACTTGAGAAAAAAACTAATAAACAAAGGAGTACTTTGATCAAAGAGTCCTCTTTAAGAGCAGATGCAGTTTATTTGAAGGTTAATAGTCTTGGAGTGCTTCAATACCTTAGATCTGCTACTATACAGTTGTCAAAATATTTTCAATTTCAAAAGCCATGACTTCAGAGAAGCAACTCTTATTGTCATAATGATCCATGACCTAGTTAAAAGCAGATTTCCTTCTTTCTCTCTTCTTCTTCTTCTCCTTCTCCTTCTCCTTCTCCTTCTCCTTCTCCTTCTCCTTCTCCTTCTCCTTCTCCTTCTCCTTCTCCT
>JAWWEV010000134.1:48436392-48482485 GCA_035583235.1 Hafferia zeledoni | reverse complement strand
TCCTTCTCCTTCTCCTTCTCCTTCTCCTTCTCCTTCTCCTTCTCCTTCTCCTTCTCCTTCTCATCCCCTCCCCTCCCATCCTGAAGGCAGGTGCTACCAGAGTAACCAGGGTCACAGCTACACAGCTTTCACAGCTCCTTTTCCTTTACTGTATTGGCCTTAATCCAGGGAATTGCCCTAAGAACATGCATATATCCATTTGCATCAAAATAGCATAAGTACACCAAATCTAATGTCCCTGTGAGCCAAACAGCTTCACACACAAAATCCCGAAGCAGGAGAGAAAGTTGTTCCAAGATTCAAGGACCTAAGAAATGCTTTTTATTTGAAGTGATTGGTTCAGGCATAGATTACTTTTCAGGGATCAGAAACAGCATTGGCAATTGCTTTTATATACTATTTTAAAGTCACACCTGCTCACCATGAGGCAAGATGTCAGAAAATAATAAAGCAACATTACATGTATTGAAGTTGCAAGATGGGAAATGGGAATCAGATCAAAGGTCTCTGAAGGATGAAACTTAGAAACAAATGAATTTCTGACATTGAAGAGTGTGTAATCTATCTTGGAAAATTCTTTCTTCAGTCATTGGAGCATGTTTAATGGGTTTTCTGTTTCTTTTTTTCTTTCATGTTCTTTTTTTAAATGCCTCATATGACAGAATTAAGTATTAAAAACACAAAACTCAGTCCAGCTATTGCTATACATATATTTTCCATAAAAACCCCCCAAAATATATTAGAATGGTGTCTTACATACAGGCGTACATACTTGATGTATTTAGTGACCTCAGTATGTGTTCTGGCAAGTAATCTTGAAAGTTGGCTGGGCAAAACTACAGAAAGATTGCCATTTCACTTATTAGCCTCTGGTAATTTATACTGTGGTGGTGTGTTTCAGATATCTGTTCCCATTTAGGAAGTGCAGCTCTCTGCAATGTTTGCATTTAGATCCCTATATAAAATTCCAACATGGTGATGCAAACCAGCATGTGCAATTGCAAAAGAGGTTAGTCCAGGCTGCTATAGAGTTAATTAACATTATTCAGAATATTCTCATGTTGGGTTGCTGTAGCACACGTGGTAGGTGCTGTCACCATCAAAAGTAGGGAGCCGGGTGTCTGGAATGAGACCCTCTAATTGGCATCACAGCTATTACTCCACTGACAGGCTGACACTTAAGAGTCCAAATGATCAAATAGAAGGAACTGAGTAGGTAATGGAGTTGAGGGAACCATCCCACTGCCATGACCCAGTTCACTGAACTTGGTGAAGACATGCTGATTTATTTCAGGTGAGGGCTTGGGCTAAGCAAGGAGCTTCAGCACTTTGAACAGTTGCACTTTTATCTCACCACATCACAGGGCACGCTCCTTTCGTTTTCAGCCGAGTGCTTTAAAGACTACTCTCTTTAGATACTGTAAATACTGCCCTGCACTGAAAACACTTCTCTCTTCAGTCATTTTTGTTTTTAAAAGCCACAAGATCACACATGAAACCTGGAAGGGTGTCTCTTTCCATTCTGTATTAATTCATTGACATTCTACTCATATTTAATGTAAAAGGCAAAATATTTCCCATGAATCTCTGCTCAATTAACTTTGCAATGTTCTTAAATAATTCTTTTCTAGAAACATTAATGCTTATAGTAATGAAAATTGAAAGTCTTTGGAAAATAAGATATAATACGGAATATTAGAAAAGAAAATACAGATATGAGCTTATTTCTTTACTGAAAAGTCAGGCCTGTGAATCAAAGCGAATTTAAATAATTGTTTTTCAATTTTAAACAGACTTGCAAGAAAGACTATTGTTTCCTTTGACATAGTAGAACAATTTTGAGAACAGGCAATCTTATTTGAAGTGACTGTGTAGGTGTTGCGCTTGGCTAATCATGAAATGTCATTTTCAAAAACATTAGTGTATTCCTCTTAGAATGGGAAGCAAAGTAACACACTTTGTAAATGAGATCAGGATTCTTCAAGTCTAGAGAAATACTATTCACTGGCTGCACCATAATGCTGGTTTCTGTCTTCTAGTAATAAAAGATGTCATGCTTCCTCCTATGAAGTGCTTGAAGGCTGAGGACCGATAAGACGAACAAAAATAAAACCCACTGATAACCCTGACAAACAAACAATGCTCTTGGAAAGGAAAAACAAAGCTATAAAAGCAGATTATAGAAATTCAAATGCAACAACAGAACTGAACTTTCAAGATGAGTTGTACATTCTAAAAACATTGTTCTTATATTCACATCTTACCCAAGTCAGTGGGAGAGGGGGATTTGTAATACTCCTCATGGAAGATTTGAAGTCTGGAAGGTCATATTGTGATGCTCTAATCAGTTCTTAGAGTGAAAAAAATACATTCTAAACCTGTTGTATAAATCTAATTAAATAGCACAGCACTTTTTATTGTGCAACAAAGCTTATTCTAAAGTAGAATTATGGAGTACTGTCAGTTCAAAAGAAAAATAAGTCCCTCACAACTGAGATATAAAGCTCCAGCCAAAATTAACTTTTTTTTTTTTTAATAATTCTGCTTTATTTTGTACTTTTTGTGAAGTTCTTTTCATAAGCATAACATGCAAATTTTCACCATCATTTAAGGATTAGTGAAGGTGAAACCCTGGAACACAAAACATGAAACCTTTCAGACTTCATTTAGTTTACTTTCTGAAGCAGTTATTTATGTGACAATGTCGATTTTTCAGTAATTCATGCATGAGCTTGTCAAAAAACTATTTCCACTTTCCAACAGTACATTGAGTTTTTTGACATATATGTTGGTGATAGACTGGACAAATAAACTATCCAGAAAAATTTTAGAGGGTTGAAAAATAAGGAAATTTTTCCAGACCAGCAAACTGCTTCATGTAAATTTCTCATAAACCAGGAGCTGCCAAAGTACACATTAATTTTGCTAGATTCATTTCATATCCATTGTCCCCTGTTTGCACTTTTGTACCATAAATCACAATGTCATATATTTTACTACTTCTAAATTTTAGGCTGAGATAATAGAACAACTATATTTTTCTAGGATTGATAGGCAGATAATATTTTCTGATGAAATACAACAAGCAGCTATGGAGTAACTAACAATAAAGATGGGCCAAAATTAATTTTCCTTGTTGTCTGTAAGTAATATTTATAATGACAGGCTTCGTGTTAAAGCCCAGCATACAAATTGCACTTACTGAGGCAAAAAGCAAGGAGTATATATTCAAAACTTCCCCAAAGTACAATCATCTTTGCAAAAATTTTAGAATTTTGACTGAAATATGTTTTTGATACTTAAAAAAGGCATTTCATTCAATATTGTAACTCTTGGTGTACCTTCCAGTGACAGAGAAATTGAGCAAAGTAACTTGATTATAATGGAATAAAGATAGATTTTAGATCAATGACTCTTTAGTAATCACGCATGAAATTCTAGAGAAACTAAGTAACACAGCTTTGATTGTTGGTGGTTTGTGTCTAATATTGTCTGTTATTATATATGCCTGCACATCTTATCCAAAATGAGTCCCAATCTGTTCTCAGTTGTTCCTCTTTCATTTCTTTAACATTTCAGCATTCATAATGATCACAATGGTGGAAAACAGAAAATTGTTGAATCTGGAAGTGTTTGGTGTGATTTAATTGACCTATCAGTTTTCTAATTCAAATATTTGTCCTTTAGGACAAAGTTAGTGTCCATCTTCTAGTTTCTCCTTGTCAAGCGAGAACCACAAGTTGTCTGGTCAGAAATAAGTTTAAAGGACTTTTCTCTATCTACCTCTGGCATGCAGATTTTTTGGAAAGCATTTATCTTTCAATTCCTTACTTGAACATTAAATCAATTTTGTTATAATGGCTCTGCCTAAGTTGTTGGATAAATTCAATTTAATGCTGGTGGTCAGGCTTTGAGTCGCTCCTGAATTATTCAGGGATCTCATGGATATCCTCATCTACTGAAGTTAGTCCAAGTGAAAACAAATGGTTCATTGATAGTCACTAGCATTTGGGGAGACCAGTGAATCTCACTGGATCTTTTGTTAACAAGAATTGAGTGAACAGTCAAAAAAGAAATCATTGAAAGCAAATGACTCTGAGGCATTGGCAAGATCGATATGTATCACCACTATGTCAGCCATTATAGTGGCTGCAACCTGTCATTTTCATTTATTTTTCATATTTTTTATACAGACAATACAGAAATGTTGAGGATTTAAAAAAGGTGTATTAAAGATGCTTTATATTCAGCTTTTTACATTTTCCTTTCTAAATGCTTCTGTAGTTTCTGGGAAATTAATTTGGTTTTCCATGCAGAAGTATTCTTCTGGTTAGTAAAACCAGCAGCATTCAAGTTAAGTCTCTCTCTTAATTTTGACACCTATTGATGCTTATTATACAAAAAAATCTTTTCTTGCATTCTGTTTATGTTTGTGCTCTTGCTTCCTTTCCAAAGATGCTTGCATTTCCTGAGAGAGATGCAATTAGCGAAAGCAGCCATGCTGCTATTCATTTCCATCCCCTCCTTTCATTTCTGTACGACGTTCACACTAACAGTGTATGGGTCGAGTAATTTCTCTCCACTTACTATTCTGGAGGATATAGCAAGTGGACTTGTTCCTGCATCTTCAAGGAGAATATTAGCATTTGAAACATTTCATTCCTCCCAATGGTGAGCTGAGAAAATTAGAATGGCTATATATGTTTAGTTATCACAGGTGCTATTCTGTACTATATTTAATGAAGAGATATGGTAAAGCCTGCCTTCATTTAAATCCAACCTGAAAACATTTCTGTAAGAATGTTTTCCAACATATCCCTTACCTTCTACATACAGTATATAAATACTTGCAATAAACATGTACACCTCTCTAGGTACTTGGAACGAGACCATAGATAGGTAAGAAACACCCTCTCAGTTACCTTTTTGTCACTTCTTTAAAAAAAGCTCAAACAAAAAGCATTTCTGAAGGGATATTTGTAATACACAACTTTTAACACCCTTTCTCTTGCTTCATCTTTGAACACTTGTAAATGGTCCCCTGTTGGATTTATGTAATCACTTCTGATCACTTTTTATCCAGGGCTTTGTGGTCAGTGATGTCCATTTCAGTTTGGGGGGGTGTGGGGGGAGCAGCACAATTTTCTTGTTTACAATAATGGAATGCACACACCTAAAAACTCATTGACTTTTTCTTGTGTTTCTTATTGAGCAATATAATGCTCCATGCAAACAAGAAAAATGCATGAGCACAGCTGAACATACATAAATTTTAAATCTAAATAAGGCCTTGTGAAAATGTTGTTGTGCTAATTGCCTGACTCAGTAAGATATCATGTCAAAATGTAATCATCCAAATTCATCACTAGATCTAAATGTGTCACCAGCTGCATATATCAGCAATTGAGTTACATGAGCCATTCATTTGTCCCAATATGTAATTTATCTAGTATTTATGTGATCTGTATAAAAGTAATTTCTTCCTAGGTCAGGACACTGCTGCAAAGTTGATTAATGGTTTTGCCATTTCACATATTGATTATTGTAATTCACTACTTATTGGTTCCCTCATTGCATGTTGCACAAGCTTGAGATTATAAAAATGTTGCTGCACATATCCCAGTCAAATTATAAAGGTTTAATAACATCACCCTGGTTTTAATGAAACCTCACTGCCTCACTGCTCATCCATGGAATAAGTACAGTATTCACAACCATCGGTGTGATGTGTAACCTTTCTGAACATTTCCTGAGTTATTGTGGGGAGTGACCTTTCTCTTTTGTTACGTATTAGTTTCTCGCTTGATAACTTATGTCAGCAGTCAGGCAGTAAACAAAAAGTTGTTTCTTTTTGAGTCCCTTATGCAACTGATCTACTTTCATGTTATCTTGTTTTGTCTTCAACTTTAACCATGCCCTCTGAAATACTATTTTTCCAGGGAAAGAAAGCTATGAAGAAGATTGATCATAGTCTTTGCTACTTGTTCATTAACTTCAACTGGCCCCGCTTAACTTCTTGAAGTTATAACATGCTCTGAAGACTTTCCCCCTGTTTAATGATATATTTGAGTTTCTGAAAGCTATGCTAGAATTCTTATATTTTCTCCTGAAATCTGGAAACTAATCCATCCAATACATTTTAAAGAAATTCAGGAAGTAAGTCCATTTAAATACTTAAAGTCTTCCAAGAGTAGATTTTATCTTAAGGTTCACAGTATCTTTGAGAAAGAAATGGTCAGTTTAACTTGGCTGTTTGTTGCAACTGAAATATGCAAAGAGGCAAGTAGACAAAAAAAAAAAATAAATCTATTAAAAGCGTTCTTGAAAGAGCAGTGTTTCCTTTGTCTAAAAAAGTTGTCTTTTAATACAGGTAGAATATATTTACTTTCAGTAATGGGGACAGTTTAGGAAAGGCAGCTGTTTAGTGTAAAGTCTTCTTCGGCAAAGTTTACACACTGCATATTTATGTTACATGACATTTAGTAGAACTTAAAGAAACTGTAAATATAAGGAAAAACAGACTATGGCAAACATACAGCAAATCTTACACCATAGCTCTCTCAAGCTGTTACAGAAAAAAAGATTCCTCAACATTAAGTAATTATTTAGACAAAACTTTGTGAGATGGTGGTTGAATATTACTGTTTTATGCCTTTAGCATATTTTTGATTTAACTGAGCAATAATGATCAAGTGAGGACACTTCCTGATGATTAGCAATTAGAGAGAGGAGATGATGGCCTCAGGTTCAGCTGCTGTTAATCCCTAAGTTATGTCTCAACCAAGTCTGTTTTCATTATTCTAAGATGAATTCCCTTTTCTTCCTGTAATTTGATGTGGATTGACAACACAGAAAATGAAAACCTCCTGTGTTATCCAGAGACTTATTTTCAGACCATGACTTAGCAGTGTGGCTCAAGGCCAAAAGTAGGCTGGTACAAATATGTAGCCCAGGCAATGATGTTCTGCAGTTAACATGACACCAGTTTTGTAACGTTCTGAAATGCCTTTTATAGGACAGACACCAGTTGCTTTTCTTCCACTGTGCTGAAAGGGGTGTTGCTGTGGATTAAAAAACAAAACAAACCAAAACATAACCAAAACCAAAACATAAACAAAACCAAAAAACAGCCCTACCATCAAGCACATCTTCCTGAGGGAGAGTTTGAAAACAAATACTGGCCTAGAAATGGAATTTTGCTTCAGGATGAAAATCTCTATTAGATTATGCTCTCAGCTGAAAGAAACTGGGTGTGCAGAAGCAAAATTCATTTAATTAGTATAAGTTTAATAGTATCTTGAAGATCAACCAGAAGAAATCAATATCCTACAGTAAATGCTTCTACCATTTATAAAGAGAAAGAAGAAAAATTAGGTTACGCAGTAAGGAAAGCTGAGAAAAATCAGAGAGTGAGAGTGAGGGTACCTTGGCAGTCCCAGCAGGGAAACTGCCTAGATGGTCTTTTGGTATCACCATTGGTGTAAATCAGCAGTCTTGACAGGTTCAGACAGGTGGTAGAGTAACAGATTTGGAATGTAGATGCTAAGAAAATGAATTCTTTACACAGCTTTCATACTGGTACAGCCTGTACTTATGTGATGGTTTTTGCTGGGGTAGAGCTAATTTTCATCATGGCACCTGGTATTATTAAGTATTGTAATGGGCTACCCAGAGAAGTTGTTGAGTCACCATCCTTGGGGGTATTTGGAAGACATGGCAGTTGGGGACAGGCTTTTGAGGTGAATTTGGCAGTGCTAGGTTGGATTCAATGATCTTCAATAACTTTTACAACATAAATGATTTTATAATTCCATGGCTCTGTGTACCTAATGGGAGGCTATGTTTGGATTTTTGCTGGAAACAATGTTGATAATTCAGGGATGTTTTAAACACTGCACAGCAGTGCTCACACACTGTCAAGGCCTTTTCTGTTTCTTGTACTGCCCCACCCAACAGATGATTCATAATGACCAAAGGGATGTTCCATACTATATGGAATATGACAATATGTATCATGTTCAGCATATAGAGCTTGGGGCAGATGATAGAAAGGGGGATTTTTGAAGTGATAATTGTCTTCCCAAGTAACTGTAACGTGTGCTGGAGCCTGGCTTCCCTGGGGATGGATGAACACCTGCATGCCCATGGAAAGGGGTGAATGAATTCCTTGGTTTGCTTTGCTTGTTTGAGCAGCTTTTGCTTTACCTTTTAACTGTCTTTGTCTCAATCCACATGTTTTGTCCCTTTCACCATTCCAATACTCTCCCCCATATAGACAAGTCAGGAATTGAGCATGTGGCTGTATGGGACTTGGTTGCAGGTTGGGGTAACAACTTAAATAAAACTACTTTCAGAAGACCCACCCCCATAAGTGGGAAGAGCCTGATGAGACACCCTTTCCAATAAATGTATCAGGAAGCTCCTAGCAGATTATCACTGCAATAATAGGGGAGCACTCACTAGTACATCATGTTCTTATTGCAAAAAGGTTTTTTTTATGGTATAAAATTTCATGGTACCATTTTGAAATATTTCACAAACATTCTGCAAAAATGAAGCCTTTCAAAATGCATTTCATATTAAAAGTTCAATAAAATTGCTTCAACTTGATGATAACAAACATTGCTGAGTTGCCAAATGTTTTTTTACTAATTTCATTTTTGGTCTAATACTAGAATTTCTGCTTTTGAACAAAAATAGATGTCTAAATGATAGGAAAATAAACAGCAAATTCTCACCTGCATCTCTTTAACCTTCCTAGGATGCATGCTGAGGAAATATGCTTTGATGAAATCTTTATCTTTCATTAAAAGTATATAGACCAAAATGTATTTTGCTTGGATTAATAGATACATGCATTCACTTGAATTAGGTTCTAGTTAACTCCAACCCCATCCTGATATTACTGTGGAGAAAAAAAGCAGGAAGTGAAACACAATAAAGGCTAAAATATTTATGACAAAATAAAACCTCAGAATTTTTTATTTCCCTTCACTAATTTCTGGTGGCTTGGTTTTTTTGTGGAGTTTCTTTGTTTTCTTTTTCTTTTTTCTTTCTTTTTTTTTTTTTTTTTTTAAATAATTTTCAAGGCAGTGAAAACATTACTCTTGAAAAATATGTAAATGCATAGCACATGGTCAGGAAACTCAAATACAGTCTGAACAATAAAAAGACCATAAAGAACATATTTTGTTTTTGCAGAAAATAATAACCTCAGAAGTGGTAATATGAATAATTGTAAACCTTAGAAGTAGAAGCTATATGATTGTAACGTCTCTATATTCAGATAATTCAGTTAGATATAAATTAAAGTTTATGAAGTATCATGTGCTATTTGCTTAAAGTTTGTGTGAAAATATCTTCTGAAAAATCTGTCTACATTGTAGCTCAAAACCTAGCAACAACTAATAACTGATCGCAGCTTTGTTCTTAATTGTTCTCATACACTTTATGTATAATTTTTTCCAGAGTTTTACTGTACTGATAAACATTTTCTCCCAAGAAAAAGTATCCAGCACTAAAAATGAACTGAGATATGTGCAGACTTTGATCTAAAAGTGAACTACCAAAAAAACCAAGCCCATTTTGTAGGTTTTGTCTGCCTATACTAGAAACACTACTGTTGGAAAATTCAGTAAGAATTGGATAAAATTTAGTGTTTATAGAAATACATTTCTGTGCCATTTTATAAACATATTGTGCAATGTGATTTATTGGATATAAAGGACGAAATGTATTGCTCAAAATCAGATATACTACAATAGTAAAGAAAAGGATAATACTAGTAATAGGTTGTGTCAGTCACAACAATCAGCACAAACAGAAACATGATCATATGTCAAAGGGCAAAGCTTTATACACACCCAAATCAATGCATTCCACATGTGGATATACTCCACATACACTTACACATAACCACAAGTGGATATACTGCACATGGATACATTGCGGTATCACAGCAACCACAAATATCAGACCAGTTAGACTGCCTTAACTAAAAGAATGATGGTTTGTGATAGAAAGACATTAACCAAACTGTTACAGATTTGCATGCTTTGCTTTCTGTACTGCAGGTATCCAGGCACCTTAGTGCTACACTAAGATATTTAGCCCTGTGGTTTCAATCTTGGTCTGTAGATCCTTGCAAGTCACTGTACTATGTTGAAAAGAGCATCGATGAAAGGAGTCAAGAGAAGCAAGCACCTTTCAATAGTGCAGGAAATCTTTTCAGAAGCCAACAAATCCACAAATCTCAAGAACTGCAGGCAGAGAAATTAGGTACAGGGTCTAGCCACAAAGGTGCTGGCTGTAGTCCACAAAGGACACAGCCAAATAGAGATACCTGATCTATGAAAGACATGATACACTGGAAGGCTGCTAAGAAATGGTTTCTCTCATCTATGGAAGCAAGTAGCCATTGAAAGAGGAATTAGAACTGAATTTATTCACATGCTACCATTTCTGAAGCAGAATTTGACTGTCTTCGTTTGGAAGTTTTGAGATGAAGGGAAAGTGCAGGCACAGTCACTTCAGCACAGTGAATATTATGGCAAGGCCAGCACAGATAAGTTTGAATTAAACAGGAGATGACAGCTATAGTATTGGGCCAATACTCACATTTGAAAAAACAACTGATTTCTTGTAGAGCACACTTAACTAATGCATTGCAAATGACAGCTGTATTTTTTAGACCCTAGAAATTTTGTGAAAAAGGGCCATGATTTTGGAATGACTCACTGCTGCAATTATTTTTTGTATAGCTCTTTTTATTTACAAGCCAATGTGTTAACAGAAAGCCTCTACCACCAGCAGTAGATTCAACTGAGTTCTCCCAGAAAACTCCAAGAGTATATGACTGTAAATGGGGATGTCACAGTGCAGCTCACAGCTGTTCAGGAGAACACAAAGCCTCAGTGTCAAAGTCGACTGTTTCTTTGTGTAAACACAGTAGCTAAAGCAGGACATGTTTTGAATCTATGATTTTAGCAGTCACTATATTTGTCCTGGAAATTTTCAGGTTCTGGCTCTTTCATGTTACAGCCTCTCTCTGTAATACTTCCTTCACTAAAAAGTATTAATATTTTGGGATTTTAGGAACTCTATAAGTAGCTAGAAAGACAAACAGATTTCTTTCACTGCACGCCTTCTAAGTCTTGTTGTCTTTCCAGTACCAAAATTCAAAACAACCTTAAAAGCTAGACTTCATTCTGATCCTTCTCTCAATGTCTTGTACTACTGCTGTTCTGCCTTCTCTCTGCAGGATCCAGCTTGTCATATTTTGAGTGTAATGAACTACAAGGGGATTGAAAAAACATGTAATTTTGCCCTCTGAGTGATTTTTGACAGTTCTTTTATCTCTCAGATTCTCACTTCTGTCTGAAAAATGGGGGTAATGGGTTAATTTCTTCTCAAAAAGATATAATAGTGGGATCTAGTAATGAGAGAATTTTGTATAAAATTAAGTAAGCAGTCTGATATGGTTCCTAGAAGCTGTCAGCAGCTTTTCATTATTATATTTTCTCTCTAAAGCACAGTTAAGAGTTTTTGTTGCCATTAGTTACACTTTAAATAGAAGGTCTGGGCCAAACTAATGGTCTTAGTAACCCCACAGATCAGTCAGTGTGAATCTGCTAAAGTTATTAATGACATTACACCAAAGCTCAAATGATGGAGGGAAAACGAGATTCATGTCCTTAATGTTAAAGGTGACCTCTGCTATGCATGCACACTATGAAAATCTACAGCCCACAGGCAATTTGACTTTCTGCCTGAAAATTGCTATAAAGACTTCTGTATCTGTAAGACAGACTCCTCTGCTTTTCCTTTTAAAAACATTATTAGTATGAAAGGCAGAGTGAAAATATTAAAAATCAAATCAGGACTGAGCTTAGAATCTGGTATTAAGAAATCTGGTATTTAGAAATAAGGCACAGTTCAGAGGTATTCACAGTTTGTGCAAATTTGGTGGTTTCTGATGGCACAGAATCTGCTGACTGCATTTTCCATCTCATTAACCTGAGGTTCCCTAGGGGGAAAGAGAGTCTCTGGTGCTCAGGAAGTGTCAGGCCCAGCTAGATCTGTCATTTGTTTTCCTTCTGAGAAAGCAAAAAATTACTTCTGTTTGACTGGTATCTTCCTCCTGTACCACTCATGGCATGTTGCACACAGTTGCTGCAGTCCTCACACTGGACAGTGTGGTTGGATGAATGCAGAAGGATCTTCCCCTTTGCAAATAAATGAGGGAAAGAGAGAGCTTGGGAGGTGGCAAAATAACCTGGAAACAACATCTTTGTGGTCCTGGAAACAAGAAAGAAAAAATAAAGATGAGACAAAGCCTTTACCCTCCTTCACCTGCTGTTGACCTGTACAGAATGGGTCACATCCTGCAAAGGACTACAACACTTCCTTTGTGCCTGACCCCCTAGAGTCATGAAAAGGAGCACACACAAGACAGAAATTCACAAAATGAAAATATGGGCATGTACATGCACCTGAAAAAGCCTCTTTCAGTGTCGAGTATCACAAAGAGGAAATCAGATACTTTCCAGGGGCTGCTCAGAAGCAGACACAGTTGTTGGCACTGACTGATCAGGCAGGCTGGTCTTTCTGGTGGCTGGTAGGTGACATAAAATCGTTCACCAAAAGGGAAACCAGGCAGGTCAACCACTGCAGTTACTGTGAGATGTGACTTCTTAATGCTTCAGAGTAGATTGTTCATTTAACTATCTACATGAGATTATAGGACCCTATCTATGGGCACTTAAATTTGAAATTAACATGTTTGTAGGGATCCATTTGTCATATTTCCTACAGTACGCATGCTGTTGATTTTTTCCAAAAGCAGTTGTCAAAAAATCATTTGTTTTTTAAAAAAAAAAAAAAATAAAAAAAAAAAGAAAAAAAAAGAAAAAAGAAGAAAAAAAGGATCTTCTATCCTTTCATCATTCTGTAATTCAAATGATTTATTCAAACTACAGCTGCCAAGTATAGCTCACTGACCCAGATGCTAAAACACGAGCCCCCAACACCACTCTTGCTTACCCTTATTCATAACTGGAATTCATGACAAAGGGCAAATCTCACAAATTGCTCTGAGACAGAAAGTAAATTTAGAATAAAAAAATGCATTATAAAATGAAGTATTTCTGGTGTGAGACAAGATTTGAAGGGCTCAAAGAAGAGGAAAGAAAGGAAAATAAGAATGCCGTGAATTGTAAAATTGTAGATTCTTCCAGTGAGGAAAAGATAAAGAGGCCAGGGAGGAAAAGGAACTGAACTCCAACCAATCATTGGCAGCTTGTGGTAGAATATGTAGAAGTGACAAGTTTTAACAGGGAGGTTGTAGTTCACAAAGAAGGCACAGAGAGTCTCTAAATCAGTGAAGTGGGAGCTCAAAATAGGAAGGGGGATAATGAAGTTAGACAGAAAAAACTCTGATAGTTGAATGGAAAGCTTGCAATGTAAAGCCTTAGAGGAAAAGAAGAAAGCTGAATCAGGTGAGGAGAGGGATGATAAGAGAGTGCTGATAAATTATCAGAAGAGTAACAGCTGACATACAAGGAAAATTATATAGCTTCTTCATCTTGCTGAGAAATAACTGGTGACTTTCAACAACATTCTAGCAGTGGGTGGAAACTGAAAAGAGGGATTGAGTTTAGCACTCTGCTATTAAGCCTGAGTGACTTGGAGCATGGTAGAATTATCTCATAGTGATGAGGAATGGAGAGAGGGAAGAGATAGAAAGGAAATTAAAGAGTATTATGTTTCTATAAAGTTATTTTTCTGTACGTTTAAGAATAATAAATAAAGCTTGGTATAAAGCCTTATTTTATCTTTGTGTACTCCATACCTGTCAAACACAGACTACAACACAGCATAATAACTACGCAGCGCTATCTGCTCTCAATGAACAAGAGCAGAAATAATTCATTTTCATGTCATGTATCATTCACAGCTGTCTGCTGTGATTGCAAAATCAAATTACTCCATCCTACATTCACACTAAGCCAAATCTGCTAGGGAAGTGGGAGAAAGAAAGTGGGTGTGTTAATAGCAGATAATTTCCTGAATATATTTATGAGGTCAAAATGGGAACATTAATAGTCCTGTGTGGTATCTAGTACTATTAAATGTATAGGGCAAATACCCTTGTAACACTTATTCAAAACATAACACACAAGAGCTTAACTTTATCTTATTATAGTGTGCTATGACATCTTGTAATTTTCTGTGCATTTTTTCTGCTTTCTGATAACATGTCTCTAAGCAAGCATCTGAAAGGGTGTTATTCCTGAAAAAAATTGTGATGCAAAACACATATATCAAAACTCAAAGAAAGGGTAATTTTTAAAATTAGCCATTCAAACTATTTGGCCAATGCTGTCTCCCCTGTCCTATTCTACATTCTAGAAACTACAGAATATGATCCAAAGACTAAGTAGAGGGCTTTTGCTGCCTTTTGTTGTAAACAGAATGTGATAAAATAAAATAAAGTATTTTATTTTACTTTAATTTTGAAAAAAAAAAATTAATTGATAGTAAAACATATTTGTTATGCTTCTGGTCTGGTTACTGTTGTAAGAATCAGAAAAGTGAGCTTTCCTTCCTGGCATAGACTGTAGCTGTTTAAGCATGTGGGAGAATATGGTAGTTTTGACCTTGGCAAAACTAGTTAACAGCAGCCCCACCTTTCCCAGAGAGGGGAGGAAAGAAAAAAATAGAATACTACAATTTACAATAAGGCAGATTATATTTACACAGAAAAGAAGAAATAAAAATGAAAATAAAGCAATATACACATGTACACAACAGTAAGGTTAGCAGAAAAGTATCTACTTCCTCACAAAATCAGTCATGAGAGGCCTCCATGTCTCCCAGCCCAAGGCAGCAAAGTCTGTTCTCATGGACTGCCACCACAGTAACAGAGGGAGCAACTCCTCCTCCCTTTCTTTTATATTTGGTTTGGTGTCATATGGTATGAATTATTTCTTTGGTCAGTTAAAGTCAGCTGACAGCCTGTGCCCCTTCCTATATCTACCAATACAGAAACATAGGGCCTACTATAAGAAACTAAAATTTGGCCTAACTAAACCTATAACAGAGAATTATTCAGAACAAAAGCTGAAATTATGAATTTTTTAATTCTAGCCCTTAAAAAAATCAACTTCAGTAGTAAAGTCATGTTTTACTACAGGCAAACTGAGCATTTTGTTGCTATTTTTTTCACCTTAATGTTGGCAACAAAATCTTTCTTTAGAGTACTGTGGAAAATGTAGAGAACTGTCATGTCTTTGTCCCTTTCCATGATATCTTAATAAAGACTACTAAACTACAGGTAGACCAACTTGGCTGAGTCCAGTGTGGGTTTTTTTCTTAAAGAAATAGTTTAGTGTGTTTGTGCTGCTGCCCCTTTAAAGGATCCAATACCATAGTTCAGGCTCCTGACTAATGATATAACTTAATATCAATAAAAGGAATAGAGAGTACTTTGAACTACAAACAGAGCTTGCTTTAGGTTCTTCCCACTCTGTCATATGTGGCAAAGCAATTAGAAGATGCCCTGCAAATGGACTGCCTGAGATCCACCCCAAGTCCTAATGACAGGGGTTTATCTTAAGTGTCATTAAATTATTTTGACAGATCTTTCGTCCTTTAGCAGTGAGAGCTAGTGCTCTTTCTAACCTGTGGTGCATTGTTATAATGGAGGCCTACCTCTCACTTCCATGAGTCCTGCTGCCATCAGAGCATCTGCCAGAGAGTAAGAGAAATGAAGAGAAAGACCTGTGCAAAGGAGTTCAGCTATTCACTTGTGAGGGTAGCATGTTGTGAGTGGTTGCTGTTTATCAGCAGTTTCATAGGAAGGGTTGTGAGACTGCTAGTTACAGCAAAACGTGACTGTTTACCAGATGTTTTGCTTCTTTCGTGCTATTACTTTGATTCTTTAGGGTCTTATCTGGTGGAACACTACAACAGCATTTCAGACATAGTTCTGTCTTTTAAAACTTGTATCTGTCTTCCTAAGTATGTATTCAAAAGTACCCTACTGGGGGACTTATTGCACTGACAGTATGTAAAGTAATAGGATTTTTTTCTGTAGCATACCTTAAATAAGATTTGATTGAAAATACATTGAAAAGTGTCCAAAACCCAGAATGACTAAATGAATCAATTGTGTCAATTATCAACCTGCAATAATACACTTTTGCTACTACTGAGATTCAATTTCACTGAAATTTATTGTTATGGCTTATTTATATTGCTCAACCACTATTATGCTACACTGCCAATCAAATATAAAGTATCACAAAAATATCTCTGAAGGTTATGAGTGCTTTCACCTAAATACTTGTTTTGAGCTTAGAAAGAAGAAGATAGTTTATAACGATAGAGTGGTTCAATATAAAAAATTGTAATTGAATTCCATCCTGTCAGGAATAAATAAATACAAGGAAGAAAAAGTTTCTCTTGTGAGTATTAGGACAGGAAAGTTGAGGGAAAAAATAAATTAGAATAGAAAAGTTTAATAAGATGTCAAGCGTAATAATTGAAATTCCATTTTCCACTGGATACACATGTGTATGAAATAGCCAGTTGGTGTTGATTCTATGATTACATTTACAGATATCATTTCATTGCAAACTGTATTTGGAATTCTAAAGCCATTAAAAAATGCATCACATGATGAATTCCATTCCTGCTGAAACGGAATGATACATTTTATTTTTTTTCCCTCTAAAAAACACCTTAGTCCTACCCCTGTTGTATAAGAAAAAATAATTTCATATATAGAGCATATTATTGTTACTGGTTTTAGGTGGATAGATACATGGGCTTGAGTTAATTCTACAATGCATTAGTTTAATGTATCTCCTACTGCTTTTTCCCCAAAATATCTTAGTTTGCCTTCAACCAAGACAGTCAGGCCCATGTAAAGTGATTTCTGAGTTATAGCTGATTAAGAGGTGTGAGGTAAGAATGGAAGTGTCCCTTGCAGAGTACAACTCGAGCAGCTCATTTTTCTTGGTACGAGAAAGCCCCTGGCTCAAGTTGTTCAACCACACTTAACCATAATAGCCTGTCCCTGAAAAAGAGGTGTTATCTCAGGCAGCCAGGACTTGAGTCATAGAACATACCAGAAACAGCATCTGCAATCTCTCTAAGTACTAGTTTATCACATCAGCAAAGTACAGTTTCACTTAATGACAGAAAGCATAATTTTGGACTTGACTTTGTTTTAGCGTAATTTGAACAATAGCTTCAGCAGGGCTGCAATGAAGTTTTGAATGTAGAAGTAACAAAAAAATCTGAGGCTTGCTGCTCACCAAAAACTTCTAAAAATATAACACATTTTTATTATACAAAAACCCTTAGATTTTTCTAAGTTCTGGATTCTAATTCCTTGTAATTATACCTCCTTCATCACTGAGAGTAAACTATTTAATATAAGTAAGACTATATGGTCTGTTTGGAAGATCACCCTACTCCCTGCTTTATCATAAGAATATTTACTTAACTAAGATATTTTTAAAATACGTCAATGGAATCTGTAGTCTTGCCATCTAAATGGAACATAAATGTAACAGGAAATTAAAACTCTAAACTATTAGTCTTGATGGACACCATCCTTGGCTTAATCTGATTTTTTTTTTTTTTTTTGTGGAGCATATTCTTCTTAGCGTTCATGAGGCATATTATAAATTAAACTGGTGAATTACAGTAATCTGTCCTTTTTGGTATTTGGTAGCTTGAAAGTCTAGAAAGGATAATTTGAAAAAAAATTAAAGGAGCATATTATTTTCTCCTTCATGTAATGGAGGGTAATAAGTGTCTTTAGAAGCAAAAGTGAAGGTAACTGTATGCAGTGGGATGCCCCTGGCCCGATGATAGGTGTCCACCAAAGCCACCCTGTCACTGCCTTCCTCAGCTGCACAGGGGAGAGAAAAAGTCTAATGGGTTGAGATAAGAGAGATCATTCACCAGTTACTGTCATGGGTAAAACAGACTTGACTTGAGGAAATTAGTTTAATTTATTGCCAGTCAAGTCAGATTAGGGTAATGAGATATAAACTCAAAATCTTAAAAAATGCCACCCCTGTGCCCTTCCCTTCTTCCTGGGCTCAACTTTATTTCAGATTTTCTCTACCTCCTTCCCCACAGTCATACAGGAGGAGAGGATTCACAGAATCACAGAATATGCTGAGTTGGAAGGGACCCAAAAGGATCATCGAGTCCACCTATCTGCCCTGCACAGGACCATCCCCAAGAGTCACATCATGTGCTTGAGAGTATAGTATAAACACTTCTTGAACTGTGTCAGGTTTGGTGCTGTGACCATTTCTCTGGGGAGCCTGTTCCAGTACCCAATCACTCTATGGGTGAAGAATCTCTCTCTAACATCCAACCTAAACCTTCCCTGACACAACTTCAGACCATTCCCTCAGGTTCTGCCACTGGTCACCAAGAGGAGATCAGTGCCTGCCCCTCCTCTTCCCCGCAAGCAGAAGTTGTAACTGCGATGAGGTCTCCCCTCAGTCTCCTCTTCTCCAGAGGAATAGATGAAGTGCCCTCAGCTCCTCCTCACACAGCTTCTCCTCAAGGCCCTTCACCATCTTTGTTGCCCTTCTTTGGACACTCTCTAATAGCTTAATATCTTCCTTATATTGCAGTGCCCAAATCTGCACACAATATTCAAGGTGAGACTGCCCCAGTGCAGAGCAAAGCAGGACAATTCCCTCCCTTGACCTGCTGGCGATGCTTTGCCTGATGCCCCTCAGGACAGAGTTGTCCCTCCTGGCTGCCATGGCACTGCTGACTCATATTCAACTTGGCATCAGCCAGGACTCCCAGGTCCCTTTCCATCACACTGCTTTCCAGCATCTCATTCTCCAGTCTCCATGAACATCCAGGGTTGCCCCATCCCAGGTGCAGAATCCAGCACTTTACCATGTTGAACTTCATATGATTGGTGATTGCCTAGTCTTTTAATTTGTTGAGGTCTCTCTGCAGGGTCTCCCTGCTCTGCAGATTTGCTTGGTATCCCTTCCAGTCCTGTGTCCAAGTCATTTATGAAGATGTTGAAGAGAACAAGACACAAGATGGAGCCCTGTGGAACTCCACTAGTGACAGGTCACCAGTCTGATGTTACCCCATTTGCTATTACCTTCTGTGCTCAACCTGTGAGCCAATTGCTCACTCACCACACAGTATGCTTATCGAGCTGTGTGTTGGACATTTTGTCCAGATGGATCCTGTGAGAGACAGTATTGAAAACTTTACTGAAATCCAAAAAGATTACATCAACTGGCTGCCCTTGATCAAGTAGGTGGGTTACCTTGTCATAGAAGGAAATCAGGCTTGATAAGCAGGACTTTCCTCTCATGAAGCCATGCTGACTGTGACCAATGACTGTGTTGTCTTTCAGGTGTTTTTCAATACTTCCCAGAATAATCTTCTCCATAACTTTGCCAGGCACTGAAGTGAGAGTGACACACCTGTAGCTTCCCAGGTTCTTCTACTTGTCCTTGAAAGTTGGGATGTTTACCATCTTCTAGTCAGATGAGACCTCTCTGAAGCCTTGCCATGAGTTGCAATTCTTCATGAACTGCTCCAGCAAGGGTGTCTCCCACAGGGTGCAGTCGTTCAGGAACAGGCTACTCCAGGGTAGGTTGTCCATGCAGCCACAAGTCCTGCCAGCAAACCTGCTCCATTATGGGCTCCTCTTGCCATGGGGTCATAGGTCCTGGCAGAAGCCTGCTCTAGCATGGGCTTCCCATAGGGCAACAGCCACCTTTGGACATCCATCTGATCTGGCATGAGGTTCTTCAGGTGCTGCAGGGGGATCTCTGCTCCACTATGGACTTCCATGGGCTGCAGGGGGACAGCCTGCCTCACCATGGTCGTCACCATGGAATTCAGGGGAATCTCTGCTCTGACACCTGGAGCACCTCTGCCCCCTCCTTCTGCATTTACCTTGGTATTTGCAAAGCTGTTTCTCTCACATGTTCTTACTCCTCTCTCTGACTGCAGTTGTGCAGCATCTTTTTCCCCTTCTTAAGTACATTATCACAGCAGTGCTACCACCATGGCTGATGGACTAAGCCTTGGCTGGTGGTGGGTCATTGCCTCTGCTGGACAAGGGGGAAGCTTCTGGCAGCTTTTCACAGAAGTCATGCCTGTAGCCCCCCCCCACCACTAAAAAAAACACCTTGTCATGCAAACCCAATACAATGTAATATAAAAAATTCATGCTACCCACCAGTTGTCAATGTTTTACTGCATCAGTAAAGTCAGAAATCCAAGTTCAATATTTGCTTTTTGTGTGATGCACCATACTAGTAGATATGGAGAATTATCAGCAAAGGACATTAAGGTTAATTAAAGTTATGAAATGGCTTAGGCATGAGAAGTGTATTTACAGAGCAGAAACATCCTGGAAAAGAAACAAATATGTTGGAAACAGTAAAAGGTAAGACAATTCTGTATCTCATCAAGTAATTTGAATAGAGTGAATAGTGTATGAGAGCAAATAATGAAGTATGAATCTGATCAGACAGTCATGGTCTCCTGCAATAAAAAAATAAAAAAGCTTTAATAGAAAATAAAAGGTAATTCTGAAAGTGGGAGATTTATTCTGCAATCTGTAAGCTGTAGACATCCCTGTAACAGAGCTGTAGATTTCTAGTAGACAACACGGTTGACAAAAGTCACTGGATGTGGAAGAAAAGTCCATCTGGGGTTATTAAATACAAAAATAGCACCTTCTAAGGAATCCTCTAACCCATGAATTATTGGAAGCAGGATGAGCATCTGGGAAAGTTCATCTACTGGCATATTCTGTTGTGCATATTCGTTGAGAACTTCCTGTGAATGTTTAAGTAGGCGTTGCTCTGACCTGTTAGAGCTAATCATAAATGGGATCTAGTTCAAAGCAGAATCTATCACAGAGAACAAACAAGGAAAACTCAGAACACTTGAGTTCCTCGTGTCTTTAGTAGGTCTCAGCTAAAATCTGCCCTTCGAGGGTGTACAAAATATGGAGCAGTTTTCTAGCTAAATTACACCATCCACTATCAGCTAAAATAATGCAACACAATAACTACTATATATGTCAACCAATATATTTAGGTAATTAGGTACAATCTATCATGGGAATTAAAAGTTCTGTAGTGTCCTCTACTTTGTTTTACCATTTGAAGAAAAGAAAATATAATGGAAGCTGCATGATATGCACATAGTGGGGGAAATAACTTGTTACTGTCATACAAGAGTCTCTGTGCTAATTATGCATCAAGGGGATTCTTATGCCATGGAAGGGGACATTTAAATTCCCTGTGAAAATCAGAAATAACTGTATGAAATAGACATTAGCACATTATGAACGTGTGTGCAAACTGATGCAAATTATAGGAATGTGCCCACGTCTTTGTAATATAATGTGAATTTTTTTTTTTTAATCTTAATAATTTAAGTATGGAGAAAAAAAATGAAACATATGATTTAACTTTTCTACTTGAAATTAAAAGAAGCTAAACAGAAAACTACTTCTCTCAGTTGTAAATAATTGAATGTAAGATAGTTTTCTGAAAGCTAGGCTAGCTGTAAGATCTCTATAAAAAGCTGGAAAATTGTAACATCTTATTTGAAAAAATATTTTATATTTTCAATACCAAAGCTCTCTAGTTAATGGTTTTCTTTGTCAGATTTTTGCCCTTCAGGCTGCTTGCACAGTCCTGGGTTCTGCAAGGTAACCTAACTGCACAGAGCACCTCAATGAATCAGGTACCTAAGAAGAGGTATGAACTGCATTGACTGCTTCAGAACATGCTACCACTTCAAAGTACAGGCAACTTTGCTTCCCCTCCCACACCAGATGACATCTCATAAAGCAAAACTGAAAAGCACTATTGATGAAAGCACCATTTTATATCTCTATGGGTTTTTTTTCCCTGTTAATTTACTTTTATTCCTGGGGGACAGCTGCCTAGATCACAGTCCTCCCTAGGAACAGTGCTGTCATGACTTCAAAAGTAGTCAGGAAGCTTTGAACTTTAGAAACAGTTATTTCCTTCTTAGGAGACCATGAACAGAGATTAAAGAAATAATAAATTATTAGAATCTATAGTGCTTATTACTGTCTCAGAGGAAAAAAAAAAAGATTTTTAAAATATGGAATTCAACAGCAAAAACAGGTTGATCTACATGCCCACACACTGAACAATGAAATTTTAGTTACATGTACACAAACACATCCGCAGTGTTAGAGTTCAGTGCTTCCTCCATCTTCTTTCTGCCCTGGATGACAAAGCTCATCAGGAAGGAAAAAAAAATCACCATCTACCACAGTATTTAATCTCTTCTTAAATTCTTCACTCATCCTTTTCTGTCTTGGAGACTTGCCAGTACATTTGAACTTGGGCAAAAGCTACAGCAAAGTGATCTGTTTGTCAAAACAATGCTATTTCTGCAGAATACCTTCTCATCATGATTGGATAGAATTGTCTCCACCAAATTTAGGTTTGCGTTCCACAGTGACTTCCTATTTATCTGAGATGAGGGTTCATTTAGTCTCATTTTGACTCTCTGAATGGTGAGAACTATCTATGCTAGTCATCTAGGTCTCTTGGAAGACCAGAAGAAGACGAACATCTGTCAGGAAGTTGTTCAGGTGATAAAATAAGACCTTTCTCCATTGACTGAGGGAATCTAGTTAGAACATTTATGGCTATCTTAGATTAGACAGTCTTTTTGGTAGCTAAAGTTAAGGGAGATATATTCCATTCTAAATATAGATTATGTCACTTTAAGCTACATTAAACAGTCTGTGTTTGGAAGTGCAGGAGTCAGAAGCCTTTACTTGTTTGACCAGTGACATGGAAGATATTTGAACCCAGTGGCACAATAAAGAGTCTTTTCCTGTGTCAAACACAAATCTATATTTACAAGTGCCACCATATCTACTGTTCTTTGTGCTCAAGGACACTTTGACCACAATGCACGACTGAGTCTATGGAAACTCCACACCACCTTTCCATGACACTCAGGATAAATGGTTTCATGGGCCATTTTTTTCAAATTTATTAGGGAAAACTAAAAGGGATATTTTGTGAGTAATTTCACCTTTTGTATTCAGTCCTATTAGTACCACTGAACAAAGTATAAACAAACAATGCAGTTACAATTGCAATTTAATAATAGAGTCATTTAGTTTGGAAAAGAACATTAAGATCTTCAGTCCAACTGTTAACCCAGCAATGCAAAGCCCACCACTAAACCATATCCCTAAGTGCCACATTTACATGTCTTTTAAATACCTTCAGGGATGGTGACTGCCACTTCTGTGGGAAGCCCATTCCAATGCTTGATCATGCATCAAACTGCACTTGGTTTTTTGATGGTTTTGAACCTATAAAGAATCCCAGTTGCACAGGAAAAATTACATTCACTCTAAAGGAGACAGGATCATTTGCATAAATACATTTTAAGGTAGGCCAAATCCTGACACTTTTCATAGTGGCTAGTGATTCCATACTTCATTAAGATTGAAGGATTCAGTGAGATTCACAAGTAAGAAACAGTCTATAAGCTGTCATAAATTAAAGAGCTGCTGTTTTTCCTTGAGAGTTTAAAGATCCTTTTCCAACATAATTTTACCCTTACCTGGCTTAATTTACAGATACCTCACTTTGACACCGGCCAGACCTGGGAAAAGATCAAGATAATCCACAGTTAGATTCAATAAAAGAGAAAGTGAAGCAGGTTGTTCTCCTCAGAATGACATAGTAACAAGCCACTGCTATTTTTATTTTCACTTCATGCGTCCCAGAGAGGTTTCAAAGGAATAAAAGCAGGACTGTGATACCCTACAAGGGACAGTCTCAGGACATGTGACCAATGCTTCAGATCATCTTCCCTTGTCATTTGAGAGAGAAAATAATACTCCTCAAGGATATCTACCTTTTCCTTTTCTTCCCCACCCACATCAGTGTTTAATCTTCTCATTCTCAAGGGGGAACAGCTTTAAAGATTTGATTTTCATTTGTACATGTTGATTGTCAGCCACTGAAATGAAAGAAGTATTGTGTCAAGCCAGCTGTGTGAAGTGACTGAATGTAGTAAAAGCAGAGTTCTCTGCCTCTGAGACACTGGTTTGTGGGCTGGAATTCAGGAGTGGCCTGTCCATTTTTTTGCCTGTCAGATGATAGGGTTTAATACTTTTGTGCCTTGCTTTGCTCTTCTGGACAGCGCTTACATTCTTTGCAATGGCGTTGAGCCCCAAAGGAGATGTCTCCATTTGAGACATGACACACATGGTCTTAATTTCTTCTCTAAGACTACACCATAACTTTATTATCCCAATACTCAATTTCCTTATCACATCTTATTTCTCTCCAACAAATAGTATTTGACCCTTCCACAATTTAATACACTGGAGAAACAATTCTTTTTTAAATTTGCTTTGCATCTGCACTCAAGAGTTTTTCTGCACAATTAAGCCCATTCCTGGTTTCCTTGAATCAGTACTGCTCTGATATCAAACTTGAAGCAATGCACCAGGACAGCAACTTATTTTACAAGGAAACTCTTATCACAAACAAACTTCATTTTTCCCCCTCGACTTTCCCTAGTATAGGCAGCAGCTACTGTTTCTTCTGAGTACGTGAACCTGAAAGAATCTCCTGGACTTCTTCCAGGCAGAAAGGACATATCCAAAGAAAGCATCAAAGTTTATAAAAATATGTTCATCATGCATTTCAGTTCTGAGGACATCTAGAGAGAAACCAGTCATCTGAGTTTATTTTTATCTAGCGTGGAGCCAAGTTTCTTTCTCATGTAAATCAATGGTAAGTTTCTATTGACTCCAGTGACACCAGGATTTTGCCTGTACAGCTCAGAATTCAATCTTAAAGTCTTGTTCCCAGTCAACAGAAGTGTAAAAAAAATTACTCAAATGTCCATTTACAAAAAGACAGAAATTACTTTACAATGTTGCCTGCTTATCATGGAAATTATTCTACATCAACAGAAAGAAACCATTCCATACTATTGAAAGCTTTTTCTTTCTACTAATGTGCAAATACATTCAGAAACATACAAAAATTGCATTGTCTTCTGAAATAGCATTGCTTGTTTGGAAAAAAATTTTGCAGTCTTCAATGATTTTTTTCTCAGAATCACAGGATGGGTCAATTTGGCAGGGTCATCTGCTCAAGGCAGGCCATCCTAGAGCACATTCCATAGGCTTTTGTCCATATGGTTCTTAAATATCTACACTGAAGGAGACCCCACAACCCCCCTGGGCAATCTGTTCTGGTGTATGGTCACCAATGCAGTAAAGAAGTTCTTCCTCATATTCAGATGGAACTTCCTGTGCATTGGTTTCTGCCCATTGTCTCTTGTTCTATTGCTTGGCACTACTGAGAGAAGCACCTGGCTCCATCCTCGCAACAGCCTCCATTTAAATACTTATGTGCATTGCTGAGGTTCCCTCTCAGTCATTTCTTCTCAAGGCTTAACAGGGTCATCTCACTCAGACTTTCCTCACAAAAGAGATGCTACAGTCCCTTAATCATCCTTGCAGGCCTCTACTGCACTTGCTTCAGGAGTTCCACATCTCTCTTGCACTGAGGAGTCACCAGCTGGTCACATTACTTCAGATGTGGACTCCTTCCACATTAACTCACACTATTGTCATTAGGATGTTAGAACAGTCACTTAGAGAGGTTTAAAACTCCATATTTTAAACTAGGATGGAGGTAATTATACATAACATTTGTACCTGATACAGTGTCTAAGACATAGCAGATAAAAAGCATCAAAATGGTGTCATACACATTTTCTGATGATTAAACAGACAACAGATTTTTCTAGGTCTCTTTGGATAGGGAAACTAATTTTAGTTGTGAAATTATACAGAGTTACCTTTTCTAGCTGATTGATAATTTCACTTCAGCTCCCTCTCAAAAGTGAGACACAGGTTGGTCCTATATCTTCATTCCCTGTGTGTTGTATATTCATTTTTGCAGTGGCAATATTTAAGGATGAACCCTTCAAACTGCTGTCCTGTGGCATGGTGTTCGACTCACACGTCACTCTGCAAACGAACCCTACATATACTTTATAATCCTTTCTTCTTCAGTGAAGAGCAGGAAGTTAATTGTTTCTGAGAAAACCACTGTGTAGCCTGAGCTCTAAAGAATGTTAATAGGAGCGGAGCAAAGTAATCCTGCCAATGATATCACCAGAGGCAGGATTTCAAACAGAGAAAGGGAAATCAGGATGTTTACCTTCCTAGAAACCATTAATCCCTTTTAGGATTTAATATTTAATTATGGAGAAGTGTCAATCAATGACTGGGTCCCCACTGTGCCATACAGAGAATTTTGTCTGGCAAAACTAAATCTAACATTAAAGCTCTTGTCTTGCCCATGTGAATTCTGGGTTTGATTGTTGGTGGTTATGAAACTTTTGTTCAAAACTCCATGAATAATTCAAAACTTTTAAATTTGTTTGCAGCAATAATCCCAGAAGCAAAAGTTCTTGAATTGCTCTTGCAATTTTCCATGAAGCACACCTGACTTTGTCAGGAGGTAACACATAGAGATAAAATTTATCCGCTTTGGTTTTTCAGTTCCCCTTTATATCTGGAATGAGATTTCCATATCCTCTAACAGAGAAGGGTGCTGCTACTGGGCTTGAGCTTTAAACTTGGAAATTCTTAATGAGTTTGATTATATAATCTCTGGTTTCAGAGGCTGTGCTATCCTGCTTTATTCTTCTAGGTGAAGCTGTATCCCAACCACTGAGGAAGCCTCTTATAGCTTACTCTTACACAATATCACCATTGTGCAGACATCTGAATTCCCTAAGCAATTCAAACCAAAGTTCCCCTGATGTAACTCTGCATCCTGCTGTGTGGGGGGGGAGAAATATCAAGGATTTTCTTGTCTGTGGAGCAAAGCTGGCAGTGATCACTTGCTCACTTCCTAAGCAACTATGAATAGTTCCCCTTATGTAAGGTGAGTGAAGTGGAAAGGCATACAGTAAACACATTCTGGGAACAAGGTGTTTGTCAGACAAGGTTGAAACATTGTTTCCCAGCAGTCTTCTGAGAATGTACAATAAAAGTGTGCTACAGGCAGTCCTACATCAGGCAGCTCTGAAACTTCTCTGCAAACAGTTTACAGCACCTCAGCCTAAGGCAAGAGATGACAATGAGGACAAACATCTCTGCACTGCTCAGACAGGCTGACTGACTGTACTATGCTAAAAATATGGGTAAAGTTGCAAAAAGTAAGACAGCACTTCAAAATTATTATTTTTTTACCTGTGAAAACTAGAATTACCTACAAAACATTAGAGTCATTACAATAGCATTGTATGAAATGGAAAAATTATATAATTGGATGGCCAGAATAATTTTAATATTATATATGTTAAAAAAAAAAAAAAAAAGAGAGAGAGAGAGAAACTTGGAATCAGTGTTTTATCAATGTCATTTTTACTAACCTCAGTACATCAGTCTTACCCCATTTAGGATGGGAACAAAGATACAGAAATTTAGACCATCAGTTTGCCATCACATTTTTTGCAAGGGACAAAATATGTTCTGTCTAGTTTTTCATTCTGCCACT
Source organism: Hafferia zeledoni (assembly GCA_035583235.1). Classification (NCBI taxonomy): domain Eukaryota; kingdom Metazoa; phylum Chordata; class Aves; order Passeriformes; family Thamnophilidae; genus Hafferia; species Hafferia zeledoni. The sequence continues at coordinate 48,454,856 of JAWWEV010000134.1, read as the reverse complement.
CCTCTACTAATTTAGATTATCTTTCTTTCAGACTGTATTCCTATATTTGAAACCTTTCAAATGAGAAGAATGAAATAAAGACCCTCTTCTGCCTTTCCATAGATAGTGTCCAGGAGCAAGGGAATGTAAATCTTTGATGTGATGCATATGCAAATATATCTGTGAATTCATTCATTGCTCTGTGAAGCTGAGGTGTATATCCTCAGTGCATATATTTTTTCTGTAAATTTTGGAAACCACACAAACATTTGCCTTTTTTTTTCCTGTTTAGTTCTTATCTTTCCTTTAAATATTTATTGAAATGAGGATCTAAGAATCCAGTTCATGAATAGATTTTCTTTTGACTTATTTCAAGATAATTTGAATTTTTTGAGCAGACTTTAGCTCACTAGAAACTAGTCTGCAACATATTATTTTATCTCCAGTAGTGCTGATGTACTTCACTTGTTGAAGATATCATCTGCATGTCTGTCCTCTTCACTTGTTGATATGCTTATCATATAATCAAAAGTAATGATCCACATTCAAATGTATTGAAGACACATGGCTATAGGTACTTCACTATAAGGTACACTAATTACATTTTCCTCACTTTAAGGTATCAGATAAAATTTTAACTAATTATTTCAGACCTTGTAGGATAAAATGCAAAATACATGAAAGCGGTGAAGGAAAATGTTATTTATACTGAGGATGAGTGGGGATGCAAATAATTTTACAAACATGTGGCATGCACAGGAGATCATCTAATCAGAACCTGATTTTTTCAGACAGGGTTCTGGTGAATTTATTTTTAATCAATAGATTTGGCTTTTTGATTCAGGTTTGCATGCAATTTCCCTAATTTCATGCAATTAGAAGAGATGCTTATGTTAGGGTTATAACCATCCTAGGCTACTTTAATAGTCAAGGGAAAAAATAAACACCTCTAGACAACATTTTAGCTCCTCAAACTTCACAGTATTCCTTTAGATATATCTCCACCTGTGTCTTCCCAGAAATGGAGGGAGTCTGAGGAGATAATATTCCTGTCTCTTCAGTGCTTTACTAAAGTGGGATTATTGCAAGCTCTGCTTAGAAGTGGGATCTTGTCCAGGCTTGAAGAAGCATGACCAGAAATAACATCAGAGTAAATATCTTGACTAAAATTCAATCTCCTTGGAAGAAATAACTTTGTTTTGGTCTGTGATTTGTACTTACACCATTTAGAAAACCATTCTTGAGTGAGAAATGCCTTAAACTATGTTGCAACTTTAATCATTACCAAAATAATAATTACAAATCACTGTTGCCATATTCCTTCTCTTTACCACGTTTCACAGTAGCTCTTGTCATTTGATTGCACAGTAAATATCTGGTAATGTCAATCTAATGGTAAGATAATTGCTATAAGTATTACAAAGTAAATAGAGCCCGTGTCAGTAACATAGTAATTATTCTTGGTCCTTTTACCAAGTAGTCTGCAGGAATATGCAATTATCTCAGCACCTTTTCACTTGGCTTCATTTCTGTTTGATCCAGAAAGGAATTCAAAATCACCTTCTCAACTTCCAAAGTCTTCATGGTCTCTTTACACTTTTGCTACTTGCTCCCCCAATTGCCTCATTCAGCTTGTGTAAGCCCCATCTATTCTGTCATCTCCATTTGACTGCAAGTCAGGATAAGATAGTGACTTCTCTAACTTGTCATATTAACATTTACAAATGCAAACATTTGCATTTGCTTTTTTTTTTTTTTTTTTTAGGTAGCCATCCAAGCATAAATAAATCACTGCTCCAGTTCATGCTCTGAGAAAACAGAAATCCATTAAGGGTGTTTCCTTTTGGAAAAAGAGGATAAATAGTGCTGCGTAGAGATTTCTGCACTTTCACAAGAAAAGATGAGCACTTTCCTGCCTGTAATGCCTTCTAGTGTGGTTTTTGAGACCATTTTCGTTTTTGTTACAGCTATACCTATGATTTTCACAGCTCATTGTCAAGGTATAAAATGGCCTCTGTCCTACTTCCACACATTTATTCATTTCTATTTCATTTGCTTCTGCCACATTTTTTCCACTAATACTTAGCCTCATATGTTCTTATGCTTTCTACATCTTATCTGACAGATAAGTATCTGATGCCTTAGGCAAGCAATTCAATAATTGCCGTAGCAGAAGAATAATGAAGCCAACAGCAAAAGACCTTGGGCAAGCCTAATTAAACACAAACAAACAAATAAAACTAACAGGAAAAAACCAAACCAAAATGCAAACAAAGGAAAAAAAAGAAAGAAACCCAAACCAGCAATCCACCTGCAAAAAACCCAACCAAAACTAAATGCCCAGAAATTTTCCTCCCCCAAACCAGCTTTGCTATTTGTGCTTATGCTCTTGCATTCTCCCTACCTGCTTCATGATTTTCATTCAAATTTGTCTCTGCTCCAGCCTGCTGGAAAAGGTTGTGCCACTTGACTGCCTCTTCTGGGAAAAAAAGGTACTATAAAATCCACAGAAAACATAGGTGGAGAAGCTTCTCAGCAGCACCCCAGTTTTTTTTCCTTTTTGGGTTGCTGTGCCCAGTACTAGCTCTTGTATATGGCTACAGAACCAGAAAGATTTAGGCTATGGGAAGTGCTTGAGTCCTTTCCAAAACAAGCAAAAATAGAGAAATTGAAGCTTGTAATTTTCTCAGGTCAAGACAAGACTGGCCCCAGATATTTCATTTGAGAAACAGCAAATTACTTCCTTTCCAAATTTTTTATAATTTCAATAATTTTGTCTTGCAGCAAATTTTGGTATCTTTGGCATGGACAGATTCTTGTCTCTGTAAGATTAATTTACTTGTACAATAACATTCATTAAAATATTAATTCCCACTGGAGCTCTTCACTGCTTAGTAAAGACTGTTTTTGATGGCAAGCTGTTGGCGACTGTTTGGGGGTCTGACAGAATTTACACTTCTACAAATCTGAAATTCGTTCCCATGGCATTAATTTTATGCATATTTTTTGCAGCTCAGTTTATCTTAGCCATTTCTCATCTGGTCTATAGATAAATCAACAATAGATCATTATAAAAGTAGGGAAAATACTATAAACAGAAATTTACATCTCACAGTTAAGATTTAGAAGCAAGAAGTATATAGTTGTCAAAGAATCAAGAAGTAGGAAAAAAAATCTGGACTCTACAATGAAAGTTTTATCCTTCCATTATTGTTTTTAGCAATGATTTCACAGGTAGTATTTCTGAGGATGAGGTTAGATTTTACCTCAGAATATATTCCCATATCATAGAAAAATGTGCAAAGAAAGATTATGGACTTCATTGGCTCTACAGTGGTGCAAAGCTATTTAAATCTGCAACGGAAGTTGCTAGCATCACTTAACATTAGTCAGGGTGGCTTTCAGTAAAATGAAAGCTGGACTCCTTTTGCAACTGCATAGCCACCAAATCCAGGACCTTTGACAGCTACTGCTCTTACCCATGTATCCTATATAAGCTTTTTCCTTAAAGAGGCTATGTGGCTTTTTTCCACTTTCCTTGAACAATGCTATGGCTTAAAGTATAAAGATATTAAAACAAGCTCCTGTTCTTCTTATACCATAGGGAATATTCAAATGCTGCTATATTTGAATCACAGTTTGGAGTTAATTTCATTGATTTCCATGCCATTGGTCCCAAGAGGTATTGTAGTAACAAAGCATCTTCACTCACTCTCTCATCAGGGGTTGCTGGGAGCAGATCTCTTTCCACAAGGAATCACATTTAGTCTGCAGCTGAAAAAAAAAAGTTGAACTAGCACTAGATAAGAAAACAGAAAACAAAGAGCAATATACCTGAAGAAGCTGAAAACTATCTCCTCTTGCCGTGAGGGAGAATTGTGGCCAGTCAAGAGGGAATGGATGTAGTTCCATAGTAGTTTAACTCTGAGTTTCACACAGTGGTTTAACACAGTAGTTTAATACTGTGTTGTTCCCATATGGAAAGTTACTAGGTTTCTAAGTAACACCTACTTAATATTGGGAAGGCCATCAGTGTCTGAGGAATGCTTTCTAGATCTCAGACCTAAGACTCAAAATCGCTGTCCATGGAAAGTTAAGACTGTTTCTTATTTTCTTGACTACTTTATCACATTGTGTTTTCAATGGTTCAAAAATCCAACTTTCATCAGTTCCTTCAGAAAATTATTACAGAGATTCATGTCCACACGGGTTGAGGGGTTTCTGTGAGCTCTTTCATTTTTGTCCTTGCTGACATTTTTCTTTCTTGAAATAGGAAGAGCAATGGCTGAATTACTTCACTATAATATGTATACACTCATTTGTAGCTCGTTTCCACTCCCCTTAACAAGCTTTTCAACACCCTTATGTACTAGGAAAGAAAATACAGGCAGCCATTAACAAATGCAGCATTTAATGACATTATTAAGCCTGCCTGATCAGAACCCTTTACTAGATACTGGATTGCTTGTTGAAAGTCAATTTTACAACAAAATAAACATTGGCATGATATAAATTTCACTAGTTTTGTTTTCAGATGTAGTTATATAGCATATTTTTCCTCTGGGGTGAAAAACATAAGGCGTGCAAATGAATTTAGATACACAGCAACTGATTTTCCAGTGATGATATAATTAAGACTATAAAAGACTGTCTACATGTAACAGCTACTGTGGGAGCCCCTCGCTTGCTCTTATATAGAGACAACAACCATATTTTGTTTTTCCTGCTTTGCTGTAACACTTGTCTTTTTGTAAAACAAGCAAATTATATTGTGCCTAAGAAAGTTTCTAAAAGATTGAGAAGTACAATAATTAGACCACTGACTCAAATTTTGAATTAAAGAAAAACAAACATTGCTGAATTAAAATACATCCTGTTTGTTTGGTATAAGCACTTATACATGTATAGATACATGTATAGATACATGTATATCATGGGAACAAAGTGAGAAGCTTTAGCACTTTGTTTTTCAGTTCTTTTACAAGATGATCACCTGGTATCTGAAACAAGTGCCTATTAGAACCTCTCTGGTTTCTGAACAAAATATTGCTCCACTGTGGCTTCACATGGTATTAGGACAGTAACAAGGAGGCACAGTGCATTATTTTCTCTTGTATTAAGGAAGGCTTCCCTGCATTACTTTTTTACTGCTACCAGAGGATTGACTGAGTGTTACAATTAAAGGAACCATTCAAATTTCTGTTCTCTTTTTTCACTTGAAAAAGAAGAAGAAAAGTGATGATGGCTTTACAGCACCAGGTCAGAAACAGTGGTCAGCTGAGCAGTATAAACATGATAGTGGAAGAAAAAAGGATAAAGACACCCAAACACAAGGAGCTGAGCTCCATCACTGAAAAGAAATCTGAGCTATTTTAAAATACATTTTGGAATCCATGAATAAGAATGTTTAAACCAGTACTTTAAACAGCCACAGTAGATAAATATTAATAAATTGAACTTCACTCTGCAATAGGAAGTGGAGAACTATTTCAGTGGCTATTTGGATCTACTTTTTACTCTAGTTTTGCAAGTCAATTTTCACAATTTGTCTAGGAATTTTGATTAACTTAAAACACCCCACAAACCCCAAAATACAGACTTTCCAAAGCAGAAGAGAAAGATATTACTTCCCTTCAGTCACATAAGACATGCATGTATAATAGTTAATAGTCAAGCCTGGTCAACCAACTCTTTCTGCCGCGAGTTATGCTTTCTAATTCAATTGTAACTCATAAATTGCATAACATGTCCCCCATCTTCATTAAGAAGAGACAATAAAAGAAATACATGAGAACAAGTCAGGCTGCAGAGACCATTGAAATGGCAGAATGGGATTGTAATTCCTGAGCAACAACTATAAAAAATATCTTCATAGAATCATAGAGTAGCTTGAGTTGGAAGGGACTTTTAAAGTCCGTACTCTCTGCCATGGGCAGGGACATCTTCAGCTAGGTCAGATTACTCAGGGTCCCATTCAATCTGATCCAGTGTTTGTGAAACCTCATTGTAAAAAACTTCTTTCTTACATCTAATCTACATTGACCTTCCTTCAATTTAAAACCATCACCCCTTGTTGTAATTTAACAGGCCCTGCTAAAAAGTCTGTTCCCATTTGTCTTGTAAGACCCATTTAAGTATTAAAAGCTGCAATGAGATTTCCCCAGAGCCTTCCATTCTCTAGGCCAAATAGTACTAAATCTCTCAACCTTTCTTTGCGTGAGAGATGGTCCAGCCCTCTGATCATCTTGGTGGCCCTCCTCTGGAATGACTAACAGGTCAATGTCCTTCCTGTGCTGGGGACCCCAGAGCTGGACAATGTTGTGGGTGGGGCCTCACCAGAGCAGAATAGAGGGGCAGAATCACCTCGACCTGCTGCCCACACTTCATTTGATGCAGCCCAGGACACGACTGGGTTTCTGGACTGCAAGTCCACAGCTGGCTCATGTCCAGCGTCTCGCCCCCAGCACCCCTAAATCCTTCTCAGCAGGGCTGCAAATGTGCTGAGGGTGCACTAGATCCCTTTGTCTATGTCATTGATAAAGATATTACGTATCACAGTTGCCACCATTTTGAAGACAGTACTCTGATACTTTTAAATTCTTGGCTAATTACTAAAAAAAAAAAAAAAAAAAAAAAGGAACTTTTTCTGTTTAAAACTGTGGTGTTTTTCGGCACATTGAAATTCATTTGAATATTTACCACATCCTTGCCTTTGAATCTCTGTTTTTGTAATATGTATGTTCACAGTGCATCACACCACACAGGATGTAATCTGCACTGTATTCAGACTAATATTCCCTAGAAAAGTTAAATTATCAACTTCAATGTCTTTGGAGCCTTGCTTTGTTTCATTAGAGATGCTTAGGGATTCTCCCAGATTAAATTTGCTGATGTTCTAAGTCTCAGATTAGATACACACCTCAGATGCCAAACAAGCAGAGGTGCTTTCAGAGCCAATACCATGACAAACATAGATCTGTTATATGTTGATTAAATAATAATAATAAAAATGTGAGGCTGTGAGAGTGTACTTTAATGCAATCTCATTACTTACACATTACTGCTACTGGAGGTTTTCTGAAAAGAGATGTTGCTTTTTATCTTCTCTAGTTTTGACTTTATAAAGTCCAATTTTCCCTCACAAGAGTTTTTGGGTATACAAGATCCTATTATATAATTTACTGTCCAACTTGAAAATTATAGTTTGATTTGCTACAATAAGAAAAATAACCTCAGAGCTTTACTGCTCCCTGGAGACCAAGATATTCACTACAGTAATTATTGTAATGTATACCAAAAAAAAAATCACAAATTTGGTGGTCACCAACTGATTTTTAAGACTCTTGCAATTTTTTTTTTTTTTTTTTTCCCTCAAAGGGAGAGGAAACATGGATTACAGCAGCTTAGACAAGGGATAAAACACAGGCATGTCTGGAACCAAGTTAAGAACAATTAAGAAGATGACTGTAATTTTACGTGGAAAAAAGGAAAATATGAGTGAACATTAAGGTCTACTTTGTGAGAAAGGGTAAATAAGATATTCACATTTAAATTTGAAAGTGAAACCCTGTTCAAAATCTCAAGACAAAACATTAGACAACCAGTAAGTCTAGCTGCTAGCCACATTAGGGAAAAAATAACAAAAGAGATAATTTATAATATTTTCAAAACTGACAAAGTGATAAAGAACCTGAAGTTTCCCTTACAGTATAAAAGATTTTCCATCAGCTTTAGTGGAAATCAAGTTGAAGTACATGAACCAAAACCAATTAAAGATACTTCGTCCTCTGCGGCTTCTATTGCATCCCAGGCTTGGTATCAACATGCTCCAGTGGAAAGCTCCACAGAAGTTGCTTTTTTATTCAACACTGGTCCTATTATACAGTGCGGTAAATAAATACAGAGAATGAAATTAATTTATTTCTAGGTTCACATCTGTCTGCTCAACTTAAATGCTGAGCTTTGTTTTTAAGACAGCTTTTCAGAACCACTTTGCTGAAAACATGGGGTTTGAGCAAAATGAGAACCTGACATGATGGTGGGTACTTATTTTCCAGAAATTAAGCCCAGGAATACAAGTGTATAGAGAATGCAGGCTAGACTACATTCTAAGAAAAGTATGTTTCTGAATACGTTTTGTCTATGTATTACCAGGAAAAATCAAAATTGAAAATTCTTAACACTCAGAAGATAAGGAAGTTTACAATAGTAAATACAAGGCTCTCCCTTACCTAGTGACAAGTTTCACTCCTTGTCTTCATTACTATCTTTTATATACATCTTAATGCTATTCTCTACATAATGTACTATAAAATACTAGCATCACATAAAATATTAGCATACCTGCAAAGGCTAGATTTAACAGTTCTTTTCCAAAAGCAACCAACCTACTAGGATCACCAGTTTATTTTCTAGCTGAGATTTTTCTTCTAGCCATTATATTGTGTTGTTCTATTTGTGGGTTTGGATGGGGGTTTTTTTGTTCATTCAGAAGACAAATTACTTCTGTACCATAAGGGTTAGGCCTTGATTGCTCACGTGGCTCAGCCCTGACTGATTACTCTGAGTCTAGATGATGCAGCTGTCCATGGAAAAAGTGATCTGCTCAGCTGCTCAGGGAGGCAAAGGCTGTAGCACTGTTTTTAACTTAAAGAAATAGCCTGTGTTTCTTATATTTTAAGAAAAATAGATATATTAAATGCTATGGGCTAGTCACAGTGCTGATCATTGGCTCCTAACTATCTTAATAATACTCACAACTATTTGCTATGCAGTTACATATAAGGTTACTAAGCAATAAAACCATAATACAGAACAAGTACCTCACACAATGAGAACACAGCATATTAACTAATAGCATTGGAGGTCAAAAAGTACACTCCATCCGTGTCCAAAGACATCTTCATTGATTCATGATCAAAGTGATGGGATCGTTCATAGTACCTCAGAACTAATTTAAAACAAGAAGTTATAGAAGAAGTACTGAAATGTTATTAGTTGCATCTAAAATGCTGCTTTGACCAGGCAGACATCAGATTCCCAACTGTGTTGAGTTTGGTCTTTACTTGCAGTTAACAAGAGGTTTTCCTGTCTTGTTATATCCTCCCTACCTATTTTAGAAGCCTCTCACACTTATTCATGCAGTGTTCATCAATGTGTGAAATTAAAGTATGAACTGATCAGTATGTTAAAGTGAGTTTCATAGAGTTAATATATGAATAAATTATACCAGGCATCTTGAATGCATTTAAGGAAGGCTGTGCCACCTGCTGAAATGAGCTGTTACTGTTACACTGAAGGCTGAAATCAGAATGGCTGAAAGTGAAGACATGCTGGAATTTACAAAGATTGGTCAAGTACTGGTAATTGCATTTTGCTGGAATTACTAGTATAAAATCATGTATTCAAACATGAAAGGCAGGATTGCAAAAACTCATTTTCCACTGTTAAAGATGTACAATTTAAAGCTAATGTTTTAAGCTACAGATATGGTTTACAAATAAACTGGATTTTTCTGCTTAAGTTATTGACAGGAATAATTCCATGTGTACTTCTAATGTCTGTGTGTTAGGAGCATAAGTGCTTTAGCTCTTCAAAAGAAGTTACTCTGGAGCAAGAAGTGGATATATCCTGTTAAATTACTCTCATGCTCCCAAATAAACTGGATCAATTTCTTGAAGCTTGGATCAAAGAGACTGTGAAGAACACACAGAGTTAGAAGTAAAATTAAATGGAGAAAAATAACAGTGTGGAACAATACTGAATATAAATTTTGCATTTTTCAACCCTAACAATGGGTCTCCATGCAAATTGCCATGGAACCCAACTGTAGAAATGGGTTCTTCTCATTGTTTCCATGGAAATTTCAACTTACTGGCCTTTGTGAATGTTGTGATGATAATCCACTGTCACAACTGGCCAACTGCAGGTCTGAAGTCACCTTCCCAGCAGCCTGTCTGCACAGAAGCACTCACCAGTGCTCTCTCATTTCCCTTCCCCTCACTCCTTGATCACTCAGACTCTCAACAATTCCCTTTGTGTTCGGCGCTGCAGTAAGTTAAAAGCTTGTCTGTTCTTCACAAGTTGGTCTAATTCTGCTTTCAGCCAACTTTTCCTTTGTGTTTATATTATAATTTCCTTTGTGTCTAGTATATTTCTTGTATAGTTATTCCTTGGGGAAGGTGAAGCTCAATGGTGGTATTTTGGCCGTGGCACAGAGTTGAGGAGCATATTTGTGCTCGAATTGGGAAAGAACAGGTTTAGATTTCTGTCAAAAACAAAGAAAAACCCCTCTTTGTCGGTGTGCAGCCAGTTCTCTGAGCAAAAAAAGACTCCAATTTTCTGATAAGAGACATGATGAGATTGAGGAAGAGTGGAGCAGGATTGTCCACACTATGCAAGACCTCAAGGCACAGCTTCTCCGACCAGTCCAGACCCCTTAGAATTGATCAGTATCAGTCAGAGGATGCTGCAATCACCTTTTCTGTAAAGATTAAAACAATGAAATACACCTTTTAAAATAAGAATGCATTTTTATTAGAAGCTATAATAGGAAGCCTCTCTAAATAACTCTGCTAGATCAGAGGAACATTACAGCAAGAGCCATGGTCTGTTAGGACTTGCTTTGTCTTCAAGAGTCCCATGTTCCATTTGGTGCTGAATCCTCTGAAAAGTCAAAGTATCCAAGAAAGATTGAAGCCATATATAGGCCACTGGTAGGAAGACAATCAGAAAGTAGTCTTATTCCTCATAATGGCAATACTGTTAATAGTGTATGTCAAGCCAATTGTGTGGGAGACGGGATATGTAGCATGCTAATCTCTGATGTGATTGACAGTGTATCTGTCGTCCAATTTCAAACAGAATGGTGGTGGGCTTTGACAAGGTATTTTACAGCACTTGGCTAAAAGTGTTATGTGGATTTGATGATGAAAAAGATAATGGCCTTCTTGTCCCCAAAATTCTTCTAAAATGTGGTCTTACTTTCCCTTCTGAGCTGTTCCATGAGTATTTGACAAGCAGAACATGTTATGTATTTCAGTTGTGTGAAAAGTAAAAATTTAGAGGTAGATATTTTCTTGGAAAATTATGCTTTAATATTATGATAAATCCCAAACCATAATAGTTTTTTAAATTATTACATAGGTTTAAAACTATGATCCTAAGTCCACAATTAGTTGTTAGAAGATGGACCTATGTGCCTACAAAAAATCTGACAGTGGGAAATACACTGAAGCTCAGCACATTCTAAACTGATGGAAACTATTTTAAAGGTTTAGAACTACTGAACAGAAACACTACCCTGCAGTTTTGTAGGCCAAACCCATTACATTGCCTTACTAAAAAAAAAGCAGATTTGTGATTAAATCATTTAACAAAAACCCCAAACCAAAACCGTTATTTATCAGCTAAGAGGAAGCTCACTGCAGCTCATCATGAGTTTCAAACTTCTTACAAGACACAGATGGAGAATATTTCATTCTTGAAAACCTGCAGTTTCCTCAAACATTTAAGAAACTCTAAGATTAAACTACGCTTTCTTATTAAACTCTAAAAAATTCTTAGCTTTTTCACATTTTTTCAAGATAATGTTTTAAAGGTGAAGTTAGACTAACTTAAAAACTTTCCACAGCTTCTGTCAGCATTTTTTTCCACAAATAATATTACATGGTAGTATTTTGAAATTTTGCAAGATAAGATTTGCTTTTGCACTTTCTAAATGAAGTAAAATGTTTGTTTTTAAATATATAACTAATGGAAATTATAATACTGGTTATAAAATCACAATTGCTTATTTGTCAATATTTTAGTTCATTAAGCAACAAGTTGATTTTTTCCTGTTCAAATGTTGAATGGAAATTTTTCTAAAAGTGTGAAGTTATGTGCAAAAATATATATATATATATTCTTCTTTCACTGAAGTAGTAATTTACTAGGTGTCAAGGTAATAGCTGAGTTCAAGCCTGTTTGCAAATGCTGACATTTTTCAGAGGTAAAAAATATAAGAGATCTAGTGCCAAGAATTACCACTAGGAAAGGATGAAATTAAAGAAATCTTGCAAAAAAATGAAAATGAGGGGAAAAAAAGAGGGTATTTTGCAGCACAGCTTTCCAAGTGACTAATGAAGCTTGGGACAGTAGTGCACTAAAAAAATACTATTACTTTATGTCATGTCTGATCTGGTAAATTTGGATACTGGTTTTTAACATATCTTATACTACTCTCTAATTTTTTCAAATCCATTGTTAACCCTGCTTTGGTTGGAAGCAGGCATATGCCAGCTGACTACATGTATAATACCTTTTACCTTTGAAAGGCAATTAAAAATTTAAGTTTAAAAGCAGGCAGGTTTCTAGGAATAAAAATGTAAATGTAATCAGCTCTATTTGAATAAGTTGTACATACTTTACAAAAACACAACTGTAGTCCCCTGGTGTACTATTGTTGTTCCATGAGTAAATGTACAACTTGTTGCACAACTAAATCATAAAAAAATACATTAAAAGCTCTAATACTGCCTTATATGGCATGTGAAATAATCAACAATTTTTGCTCACAGTATCAGCCATTGTAATGTTATTACACAGTCATAAAATTGAAGCTGTTATTCCACTGCTAAAATAACTGATCAATATCCATTACCATTCAGTGATGGTTGGAGCCAAAATGAGATTATATTGCAAATGAGCCACAGACAAGGTAATGATCCCTCCACTTTGATATATTTAAAGACATTCCCTAAAGCAGATAATTTCCTTAAGAGAGAGTACAAGTTTTTTATCAAGTCTCCAATCTAGGCAAATAAAAATGTTCTTTAATTACAAAGAGCCTTACGTAGTATGGTTTATAATGAAATAATAGTGTTCTTGGCAAAGATAACCACTACTGGATCAATGAAATTGTTTCTAGTTTCTGCCTATTGAGTTTTACATGTTATAAATGTTATATTACATAGAGTTTGTGCCTAGTCAAGGAAACTAATCAAATGATGTTTTCTTGAAGTCAGAGTGTATCTCAAGGTAGCTTATTCCAAAGCCTGCCCAAAATATAAATAAAGATGGGAGAGACATCCTTAGAAGGATTTAAGTGTCTCCATCCTATAAGACCCATAATAATTTTGTTTTTCCTTTTCTTAACACTGACGAAGACTGGTTGAGTATCTTCCAAGCTGTGCTTGAGTGGTTCCACCAAAGCCCTGTCAGCCATTGACTTGAGGGATCCAGCTTTTGCTATCTACTCTCTTATCTCTGGATCATTAGTGTATCTAGGTGTTTATTAGTTATTATTATCCTAATTATTTCTGTGTATTAATATATTAATTCTGTTATGTTAATATGTATTATTATTATTATTATTATTATTATGTGGGGTTTTTCTTTTATATTAATAGGATATCCTCAAAAGACAGATGTCCTTTCACCAAGGTATCCACATCTCCTTTACATTCCACATACCATTACAATATGTAGAACATAGGAGATTTTTCAATTGGCCCATCTTGCACCTCTTTTCTGCTGGTCCTGTAGTTTCCTTATTGAAGCAAAAGACTTAGCAAGTTATTAAACAAATTTTGACAACTTAATAATGTATAATATAGTAATAAAATATATCTTACTACTGTATCTCAAGTTCTTTCTCCCTTTCCCACTTGTTTTTCTTCTATATTTGCCAGATTTCATTCATTTTATTTTCCAAAGTGAACGTTGTTTTTTCATACATGGATAAAATACTATTTCCTTCAAACAGCCCTTGTAGAACTAGAACTTCTGTTTCTTTTGAGTTCAGCCTTCTGTGATTTTGAATACACTTCTCAAATATTAACAACAGTCTAGCACTCATCAAGGAAGATGAGTTAAAAAAAAAGGGCTTGCTTTTGATACTGTAATGACTACTTAAAGGAAAAATTAACAGTAACGATGATAGGCATTTATGTACTAAGTATAAACACTTCCTGTGGCAGAAAGAATTTTTCCAATACTAAGGTAAAATATTGGAATTCTAATAACTCCTTTTCAAATGACTATTTGATATTCTTGTGAGTCTTACTTTGTGTAATATTGTTGAGTCTGAGCTCTGCAGCAAGGATCTGAGAGACTTCTGGCTTGCCCAAAAGTCAGTATTTCTGCAAAGGTACTTAATAATAGAGGCAAAGAAGTTTACCTCTTTCACGGATAACAATTAGGCTATTCTCTTTTAGTCCTTCATACCCATAAAACAGAGGCTGGGATTTAATTTTCCACAAAATGAACACATTGTCCACTTGAGCTATTCAGCAGAAAAAAAACCCTGGTTGGATATAGGCTGGGTTCTAATGGTAACCTTTGTCACTGTTCTTTTCTTTCTTATGTAAAGCTAAGCACACCTGCAGTTTTTGAAAAATTTATTCCTGGCCCATTTCTTTGGACAGGCTATCCTTAGCTTCTCACCTCTCTGGCTTGTTCTGTTCTTCCCAAAAGCTTTTTCCTATTACTAACCCTATTTGATACCTCCATTTAGTGAGTACAATTTGGTTTTCTCCACCATTGCATCTGAGGCTTGACAGAACTCTGCACGAATAACCACCTCTTTGCAAAATCTCCTCTTTTTCCCATGAAACCTCAAATGAAAGAATTACCAGATAGGCAGCTTGTGTCCTATGACCACTGAGCATGAAATACTGGGCTTCACTGCTTTCTCCACTGCCTGCCCTGTTTGGCAGCTGTTGGATTGGCAATCCCAGCTCCCGCTCCCACTGTCACTTCTGGAAAGATGAGAAGATGCCAAGAAGCAGTGGAGCAAAAGCACTTTATTAAGATGAAATGCCTTCTTTTATAGGGTTAGGATGGAATTCTCTGGAAATATGGGTGGGACCTGGACTTCCATTGGTGGAGAGCAGGATTGAAAAATGCACCAATAATAGGTGCAGGGATTCAACAACTGCCCAATAGGGGATCACTTCCAACAGCCAATCAGAGTCTGAGGCTCTCACAGAGGTGGGAAAGCAGCCCTGAGGGGTCAGGGGAACAAAAACTTGGGTAGGATCTCTAAAGGAAAAATGAACAACTAGGACGCTGTTTGAATAACCATTACTGAACAGGAGAAAATGCAAAAAACATTCATTAAATGTCCATTAGAATCCTTTAAACTGTCACAGTGCATTGATTTTCTTCAGGGGCAGCAGGTTCAAGGCCGTCCTCGTCACTATAAATCCATTGCCAGTAAAACCTCTTCCACTGATTGTAGGATTGCCCTTCTACTACACCTACCTCGCTTTCACTTTGTCCTGTATCTTCTTTGTGATGTTGCTGTGCAACCATCAAGCTGCCTGTCTTGGTGACCACCACCCTCACTATTGTACTGCAGACTGCAGTGGGAGTAGCATAAGGGCATGAAGGAATACTTTGCTAAGATCACATGGGGAATGGATGGAGGCAGTCAAAGTGCATGCTACAGTGATGGCACTGCTCCTGGTTCCCATGCTAGAGTGAGTAAAGCTGACCTGTTATGCTGCAGTCACATCTTTGATTGCTCTCTAAACATACTCTCAGTTATAAGTTCCTTGGCAGAATGGTGTGTGGCAGCAAGAGCAATTGGATCATAGTCCATGGCTACTCTGAGGCAAGATGAAATAATACCAGCAACAAACAATAAAAACCAGCAATAACCTTACATCATCTGACAGCTCAAAATGTGTATTTAAAGCTAAAATTAATAAATCATTGTTATGAAGAGACTCTTACAGCCCCTTCTACACTGCTATATTCTGCTTTATTTGCTGTGAAGTATGCAACCCAGCGTGACAGCCCTTACAGAAGAACTGTCAGAAAACTTAGTGGAATTATACGATTTTCTTTCTCTGATCAAACTGAGAACTGACTTGTTTTGGCAAAATTGTAATGAGGTTCTGAGTGTTGACAGAAAAAGGGCATGTTGGGGAAAAGCACAGGTCATAAATGCTGTCTAATCTAATAAATACTCTAATTCTTAATGAGTCTTGTCTTGATGGTGGTTTTTATTTTTTTCTTACACAGTTTTTGCTAGGGATTTTCTACTCTTAGTTTATGTTTTCTATATGAATACATAAATGGCATCTTAGCTTTCAGAGATCTAAGGGTTGGCACTGGTAGCAAAACTAGATGCTCCTATTTATAACAGCTGTTTGATCAATAATGTATTGCAGATGCGCAGCCCAGAGTACGTTGTTACAAACATGCAAATGGAATGTCTTTCTCCTACTCACACTCTGCAGCAGCTCGCTTTGCAGTGCCAGCACTATTCCTCACAGAGGCCAATGAAAATCTTGCTGTTTAATTGAAGTCCATTAGAACACCACCAAAGGTTAAGTTATTGCAGTTACTGACATTTAAGTCGCAAATAAGCAAGGCCTGAAGAGAAGAAAGGAAGTGTGATGCTATTTTTATTGCATTAAAAGAATGATTTTGCTGAAGTCATAAGGCCACTTCTGTTGTTTTTTCAGAGCTGCATTCTTACTGGCTGCGGCTGAATATAACAAAAACATGTTGAAAAAAGAATTTTAAAATACTGAAATGGAAGAAGGCCTTCATTCCCTTTTACTAACACCTGCGTCATCAAGATTTCCTGCGCTAAAGGAGTGTAGGTGAACAGGTTGTGGTGGATTGGTTCTCTTTTATGACATAAATGCCAGCTCAACAGAACAAAATTCTGTCCATATAACTTCACCAATTTCAGTTGGTACAAATGAGAATTAATTCCAGTGTAATGCAATGTAATACAGACAGCAGGCCTATTTAGATTTGATGTCATTACTATAAAAAATTAAAATTACTGTGTTCTGTTCAGCAAGTAATAATGATCAACTGCAGGCTTTAAATGTCTCATCTTATAAGAATGGCTTACACAACCCTAAACTGCATACATATTAATGAGAATGTTTTCTCTTTCATAAAAAAAAATATTCAAAATGCTTTTTCCTACCCAAACTGATAACATTGTTCCAAGGAATAACAAGCCTTCATCATTACTTTGAGGTCTTAAATCACTATTAAAAGTTTTTCTGTAGCTAATAATCTGAAACGTCTGGAGCTGGATGCAAGACCTGCTTGGTAAAATTCTATGACTTTGCTTACAAAGAAAGAAATACCCATCTCTTTTAGCTTTAATATTTAATACTATTGCTTTCCATGATGTTGCATAAACAGTACAATCAACATACTTCATCAAGATAAATAATGTGTAAAAAGAAGAGTTATAATTTTAATTGTTATTTATTTATAGTTATTTATAAATATTTATTTATTTATAATTTTAATTATTTCAAAGCTACACAAAAAACAATTAACATACTAAACTGAATCTTTCACTGTAATTTTTAGTTTTTAAAATGTTATTTTTAAATCAGTCAATTTTGTTTTACATTTATTAGTATACACTGTCTTGCATAATTTGCATTTTCAGCCATTTCCTCAGAACTTCATATAGTGTTTTACTCAACAGATGGTAACTGAACCGACAATGGCCATTCCGGTGCTTGAGAATAATTCAGAAAATAATTGGTTTCTGATGATTTTCAGATACCTTACATTTGATTGTTAAGATATATCTTATGAATTCAGAAAATTACATAGCCAAGGCTAGTCACCCTTCTAAGGAAAGTCAATATATTAAAAACTAATATCAATTATATTCCCTTTAACAGCTTCCATCCTCAAGTCACTCTTTTTCTGTTACAAAAACCCTCTGCAATGAGATAAATAGAGTTCCGTTTTATACAAGCAAAATTTCATTACTTATGTCAATCTATAAACAGAACACATAAATTTAATTTTAATGCCTGGCTGCAATCATAAGTCTATCATACTAAACTTTTATTCTTCTAAGGCCGTTTTCATACATTTTCCTGTAAAATTATGTGAATATCTCCTTTGTTGTTTAGTCTTACTATTTTCCTAAAAGGTCTTTTTATGTCCCTGAGTTTCACAGTAGAAATGATAGCTACAAAGTGTTTTATATCTATGCAACACTTAGTTTATAAAGTGAAAAAAACTGACAAACTGTACCAATTCATCTGGGTCTTCTTGCCTTCCGAGCACATCACTGATGTGTGTAGTGTTGTCTGTGGGATAACACCAAGTGATTGATGGTACTTTTTTCCTACCTAAATGCTGTGTTATAGGTGTTTAGAATAAATTAGTTTTCCTAATGGAGTTTACTGGAGTATGAACATCACGGGGGAGTGTACTAAAACACTTTTTCAGTGGCCCAGTCTTGCTCCAGCGGAAGTTATTGGAAAACATATATTAATTTTCACAGGGGCAAATTTCAACCACAAACTCTCTAGATTCCAGTATCTTTTATATCAACTTGCTATGGTTTCAGCCAGGTGGGCCTAAACTTGGGTTTTAAAGTTCAGACTAGGCCTGAAAATTGTCAGGTGACTTGAGCTGGGTTGAGCTAGCTACCAGCTGACATCCTCTAGCCAGTAATATTGTATTCCATACCACATTACATCATCTCAAAAGGGGTA
>JAWWEV010000134.1:48406275-48436292 GCA_035583235.1 Hafferia zeledoni | reverse complement strand
TATATTGTAGTTTTAATTTTCTCTTTTCTGTATAAATACATGTAGTTAGTTTTCAGCATAAACCTGGTTTTAGAGTTGGTTTTTGTGTTTTTTTTTCCCTTTCCCCCTTTTCTCAGCTGGAGGCTGACTCTCTCTTCGACAGTTGGCATTTTGCCAGCTCAACCCAAGACACAACTTTTTAAAGGTATAACTGTCAACATCACTGGAGCTGCTCCTGGTTACATTGATATATGTATAACCAGACTGGGCCCACCAAGATTAGATTAAGTCTAGGATTTAAAATAGAAACATGGAGCATTACCTGATTTAGTAACTGTCAGTCATCAAAATAAACACACTTAATTTCTGTAGGGTTACCTACACAGACTACAGATACAAAGCTAAATCCGAAGCAGTAGGAGTCTACAGATTTTTTTTCTGCATCATCGGTTTAATCATAGTGGAAGATCACATTATGCTTTTATGCATCCATATGTACATTTGACATGTCTCTGCGGAGCTGGATGTTTATTACTTTGACCTTAAATAAAAAGGAAAAAAATGCTTCCTTTTCTTTTAAGAACTTGATCCTTCACAGCACTGAGCACATTGTAGAAATGTCAAGGGCTTTGAATTGCCATTAAAGCCAGAAGCTTGAAAGGTTGAGCCATATAGACATTTATTTTATAGCAATTAATAACCTGAGAAATTAAGTCACTAATACACTATACATCTTAATTAGAAGCCTCATCTTCACTTCAATTTAATTACTTTCCTTTACCTTATCTTCAATTTAATTACTTTCCTTTGCAGCTTGCATAACAAAGGTGCATATTCTATATAAGATTTACAATGTATTCAATTGTTTTGTTGTTTGTTTATATGAAACTTGATGAGAAGAAAGATGAATGCTAAGTGATCTATTTTTACTCTCTGGTTGACATGCACAATTTTCACTGATACTGGAAGACACATCACAGAAAATACTTCACAGTGCCTTTAGGAAAGTATTGAAACTACCCTGTATTTTAGATGGCTGGTATGTTTTAGTTTATTCCTTCACACCTTTTCCAATAATTTATGCTATAGTTTCTATTACTGCATGTCCAATTACAGGCACAAAAAAAGTGAAAAAAAAACCAGAATGGAAAAGGCTTGCTTTAAATAGAAATTTCAATGCAAGTCATGGACTAAAACAGATGCCTAAATTTAAAAAAAACAAAAAAACCACCAAAAAACAAAAAACACCAAACCAAACCAATCCAAACCAAACAAAAAACCCAGGCAAAAAACCACCCACAGCAAACTCTTTCCTCCAGTGTAGTCTAATGAACTTACTAAATTAATTTACCTTTCCAGGCTTTGCATAGATTTGTTCCCTTTTTTCACTGACACAGTGCTAAATACCTAACACATTGAGCTTAGTCCATTCTCATGCATACCTTACTTCATCTATCTAATTGTGACTTTACCTATCTCCTGTTCAGATTACATAAACTAGCTTGCACATAACCATTTTGAATACAATACCATATCATCTGTGCAATGGATCTACCAGAATATGTGGTTAGATTGTCATGAACCCAATACTTTGAATATAATAAGAGACAGTGAACCGATCTTTCTCAGCCTTGAGGCAGCTTTTAGGCAGACTCCAACTCTGCTGTCAAAGGATCAGGTACCAGAATTCCAGCCCTTCTAGAACCCATGAACGCTGTTCCACACCTGATAAACCTCTTTTCTGCCCTGCTAATTAACCTAGATAAATACCTACATCCACTCAGTGCTGATACTGTGCTGCAACTGGCATGTTGTCTCCAATACTCGAATCTCTGCTTCACATGGAATCACTGAATGGTTTGGGTTGGAAGGGATCTGAAGGATCATCTAGTTCCAACGCCCCTGCTGTGGACAGGGACACTTTCACTAGATCAAATTGCTCAGAGCTCCTGCCAGCCTGGCCTTGAACACTTCCAGGGATGGGGAATTCACGACTTCTTGAAGAAACATGTTCCAGTGCCTCACCACCCTCACAGTAAAGAACTTCTTCCCAATGTCTAATCTAAACCTACTCACTTTCAGTTTGATGCCATTCCCCCTTATCCTATCACTACACTGTCTTGTAAGAAATTCCTCTCCATCTTTTTTGTAGGCTCCCTTCAGATACTGGAAGGCTGTAATTAGGTCACTCTGAAAGCCTTCTCTTCTCCAGGCTGAACAATCCCAATTCCCTCAGTCTTTCCTCTACAAGTGCA
The DNA here is from genome assembly GCA_035583235.1 of Hafferia zeledoni. Classification (NCBI taxonomy): domain Eukaryota; kingdom Metazoa; phylum Chordata; class Aves; order Passeriformes; family Thamnophilidae; genus Hafferia; species Hafferia zeledoni. Next base: position 48,434,058 of record JAWWEV010000134.1, on the reverse strand, counting down.
CTATCCCTCTGATCAGCTTGTTGACCCTCCACTGGATCTGCTCCATGGCTTGGCCCTTCCCACACAGCATGGTGTTTCTGGTTTCTTTTTATGGTCGCAGCATGCCCCCTTTTTTCACAGGCATCTTCTTGCTCCCTCTGCTTGTTCCAGATGCCAGTGGTTTGGTTTTAGAGCCTTGGAGACACTTGTCTACTGTAACAAAACTGTCAACAAAGCCATCATAATTTTGTAACCCTGAAAGGATCTTGGTCATTTCCTAGCTTAAGCTGTTTAGATACCTCTACTTTCCTTTTATCCTATGTCCTCAGTGCTCGAGAAAGGAACTACAACCTTTCCATTTAAAAGAAGGCAAAGGTGTGCATAGAAAGCCTGGATGCAAAAGAAGTCCCAACCCTCAAAATTTTTTGGCATTTTGTGAAAGGCAGCCGAGGTGCCTAAATCAGGGTCATGGATCCAGCTTCTAGATGACAAATTAACTTATCTAAGTTTGTAGATGTGTTGCTAAGGGATGCTGCAGGACTAAGTGTGTGAATTGGTTACTGGGCAGCCTTGGAGAATAGATGTATGAGTACCTATTAGACATAATGATCCTTCACTAAGGTCAGGAAATCCCTCCACCACTGAGACTTAGTTGTGGGAGGGGGTGTGAGGAAAGGATGCCCTATTTCCTACTCTGTTTCTTGAGGCACTTATTATAAATCACTTTTCAATACAGAGCATCAGACAGGTTGGTTCTATCATGATCCTGTAAAGCTGTTCATCCATAGTTTAGATGTTTAGACTACAATACAACTTAAGACACTCAGACTAAATTAAAATGAAGTTATAATAATATATATCTAAAAGGAGAATACTCAGCACTGAGAAAATTATACTTTTTTCACAAATACTACCCTGGAAAAAAGGACACAATGAATAGCAATGATTTTTACATAACATAGTTTTTTAAGGACCTAATATAATCTTTTCTTTCTCAGTGAATTGTGCGCTAAATAGTTTCAATTAGTTGTATCAGAAATCTACAATAACAGCAACTAAAGCTAAGCATATGCTTATACATATGTTTGCGTGTATGTTTGAACATTTTATTTTTATAAATGTTAAACCATGAAGTGTTGATATCAAGGATTTACAGATTTATTGGGGGGGGAGGGGGGGAGGGAGGAAGAAGGTACTCTTTAAATAGTAGTTTTATATTTTTTTTTACAATATTACCTATTTTGCAAATACTCTAAGCCACTTTTGTCCTATAAGTCTTCCTAGAGGTGGTGGATTTTTGCTTCCTCTGAACCATTGTGAGGAAAACCGATAATGTAAATCTACAGTTAGTTTATTGACATTTTAATGGTCCTGGTTCACACCAGATTACTGTTGCTAAAATGTCAGAGCCATTCTAAAAGTGAAGGCACTCCCAGTAGCTGTGTATATCATTTCTCACAATGCTAGGCTGCTGCTTTTTAAATCAGTATGTTATAGGGATCAGGGAATGTTCTTTCACTGGTTCACCTCTTGAGTCCCAAACTGCTAGATTTGTTCAAATTAGTAACAAAAAAAGAGAAAAAAAAATTCACTGGATTCAGAAAAATATGTGCTTCATTTTAAAAAAATTTATGTAGCAGAGTCATCCCAAGGAAGATTTCTAAATCACCTTAGGTAGGGCAGACACAGACACACAGAAATTAACAGGCCTGTAGTAATTCTTCAGCTGCCTAAAATGAAAGGTTATATATCATTAAGTAAGCCTTCACCATCTCTCTTCAAGCTCCAAAAGAGATCTTTCCCTTTGCCTTTGCAGCAAACAGGTGAAGCCATGGGAGGGAGGAGGTCAAAGTGCACAGGTAGGCACAATGTGGTCATCGGAGGGAATAGCACAGAAAGAGAGAGAGTTTGGGGGCCCTAATTCCAGAGTAGCACTGTGAATGACTGAGGCATATGACTGACCAGAACAAGGAAGCACATGTTTTTATATAAATAACCAAACAAATAAATAACCTTTGAATCTATTGTTCTGTGTGTTTCTTGAACTAGCTGTAAAACAGGACTTTCAAAAGAGTGGCTTTCTACCCTGTGCAGGGGTCGGCAAACATGCCTAAACGACAAGACAGTGTTCTGAAGAGATCCCCTGATAGCACATCTTGAGCAGTCAAAGCTCAAAATGGTCCTTCAATGAAAGCCTCAAAAGAATTCTTTCTGGAAGACTCGTTTCTTACTCATGGTAGAAGGTGGCCAAGTATAACACAATTATTTATTCCTCAGGATATTTCATGCCCCGCTTGGGTTTTGTAGGTTCAATATGGTATGGACTTGCTTCCAAGAGCTCTTGACTCAAGCAGGTCACCACACCTGCTCTTTCACTTCTTAGGGAAGACCCTAAATAATAGAGGTGCTTCCATTTGCAACAGAGCACCCTTCTGCTGAAATCGTGTTGTCCCTTGTACATCTCTGACAGCGGTATTGATTTCTCACTTGGGTGCAGAGGAGCAGAAGAATAACAGAGCATACCATCTCTGCATGTCAGCTTCTACAAATACAGTAAGAAAGGTTTTTCTTCCAGCTCAGAGCTGATAAGCATTCAGAAAAAGCCACAGGTGAGAATGTATCCTCTCATCCTTTTCTCTGTTTTGACACTTTTGAGGCAGCAAGGCTTGATCTCTGTTGCTCACTTGGGCAGAGCACAAAGGCTGGTTGCAGTTTGCCAGTTAAGCCACATCTCTACCGCAATGTCATCTGTACTCTGCCCCCATGCCTTGAGCAGTCCTTCCAGTTGAAAGCACTCCTGATTCAAACAGTCCAGCATCTCAGTATGCGTGGCAATGAGTGCACTTGACTGGCTACCCATAAATTAACAGAGTCCAGTCCTTTCTGCAGGCTGCTGTAGCATCTTCCATGAAAAATTATTTGCCTCTTGGGAACTGAGAGCAGCCTTGAGTGTGTTAGCACAGATGTGGCTGACTTTGCCTGTGGTGGTCTCTCAGTACCTTTAGACCTCAGAAAACCTTTTCTTTCTTTAGAGCATCATTTCATGTCCTCACATTTTTCATAGATCTTAGTTTTGGATGGTTACTGTCTGTTTTCCTAAATGCAATGTGGTCAAAACATTTGCTTTAAAACAATATTTTACTAGTACATTAAATTCTGCACCAGGGAACTCAAGGCTTGTGGAAGTGATTAAGCTTATATTATTACTTCTGAAGACATTAAAAATAATAAATGAAAACATAGCAACCAGGATGAATTCAAGAGACAATGAAAAGCATTCAGAGATTTATATATAATACATTTCAAATGTTTTTTCAGGAGGTATATATAAAAACAATCTAGCATCAGAAGTTCCTCAGTTTATATCTTGTGAGAGAACAAATGCACATATGCATGCTTGATAGGGAAGATGGGGAAAGAAGAGCCACACTTTCAGCTCAGGAATAAGAAAGCTTCCATCTAAAAAAGATTTTATTTACAAAATTTCAAAAATCCAAGCATAATGAATATTTGCTAAAAAATTAACATTTTCAAAAATATATTTAATGACCTGAATGTAACACCAATCTTCAGAAATAAACAATATGTATCAAGGTAAGACTATCAAAGGTGTTTGCATATTTTTTTAAATGTCAGCTGTAACTGAAGTTTCCTAACTTTGCACTGACTTTTAAACTTTTAACATATTTCTTCCAATATAACCACTCTGATAGATAATGTAATAGGTTAGTTATGCGATAGGTCCTTAATAGGCTTCTGGGACAGAATTTTAAACTTTTATTTTGATACTATTTTTTTGTTTCTTTATATTTTGTTATTTTTTCCTCATACTTGCTTCTTCTAATAACAATATTAGATAATACAAAACAGTATTATGCAATGAAAAGGCTCACAAAAGGTATTTCAAAAAGAAATTCTCTTATGCTAAAATACAATATCCATATTAGAAAAATTATTGAGTGGAATTTTTATTTAAGAATTGTTCACCAGCTGTTGAAACTGGAGAGCTCTCCACAGCGATAACAAAGAATAATAATAAAATAATATAATAGAGTATTATAGGAAAAATAATCTAGAATTAGATCAGACTTGTACCATTAAGAGCAGAAATTGCGTCTTGTTTTATATGCTTTAATTTTAGTGTCTTCATGCTATTTTTCCTTGCCTTTTTAAAAGAATTATTTATAATGTGTTATTTTAAATTATTTTCTGTGGCTTTAAACTTGAATGAATTGAGTTTTTTTCTTCCACTGACAGATCATGAAACAGAAACCTTTTTGCTGTTGGCTCATGATCAGCTCATTTTGCTAACATATCCATGATGAAACGATTACAGGTTGACCCCATAAAAACAGGAATATAAGCAGTATGCAGTTTTGGCTCAAAAGCAAGCAGAAAAAGTTCAAAACATTAAGGATTACATAGCTATTGTGTTTGATTTCTTTTTTTCCCATATTTTTTTTTTCTTTTTTTTTTTTTTTTAATTGTAATGCTCATCTTAACTCTCATTAAGGTTAACAAAAGGGAAAATTTTACCTTCAGTACTTTCCTAAGATGAATTTTCATAATGCACTGTAGGATCTGGATAAGTAAGGATTTTATTTTAATCTTATATAAGTTGGCTCCCCAGAAAAAAAGAAAATAGAAAGAACACATGGGATTTTCAAGGCTTGCAAAAATGCTTGAGTTTTAAATGTTCAGGGTGCAATCTAAGCAACTTTCTGACATCCTAAGCAAATGATTTATGGAAGTTGGGGGAAGAAACTCTTATGGCAAAACATATTTTGCAATTGTTTTTGTCTACAGAATTCCTGCTTGTTTGTGCTCCATTTTTTAGTCAACATAATTTATTTTAATATGTTTTTAAATTAATATATCACATTTTTTTATTTTCAGTTTTAATCTTTTACAACCTATAAAGAAGACAACACCTCATAGCTTTTGCAAATATTTACAATTAAGAAAATTACAATTTCTCAATTCTAAATATATTTAAGTATCTGATGTAGGAAATTGCTGGCAACTGAGCAGGTGCTCATCATGTGCAGTAGGACACTTGAAATTAATTTTTTCTTGTGTTGTGGCAGATGAATGATTTTAGATAATATTCAGTGAAGCCAGGTGAGCTGAAATAAATATTTTCTTGTGCATGTCTCAGAAAAAAACCCCACATTACAGTAAAATGAAATAACATCTGTCCTAGGACAGGAGGAAGGTAAGGCTTGAACAGAAGATGAAGAATTTCAAAAAGTTGAAAACAGAAAGGCCTCAATTCCTGAAGATGCCTGGTTTCAGTAACTAATTTTTCAATTTGTGAGTATATGGAAACCAATAGAGCTAATGGGGCCCTGCTTGCAGTCTTAGCTGTGAAGACCAAGCTTGTTTTCTAGCTATTTGGAGCTACCATTACCAAAGAAGATCCACTGTACTAATGATTCCATTATTTTAATTTCAGAGGATACTTGCAGGTGTGAGTCCTGCAGTGAAAATGAGAGCTCAAATACAGTTATATCAGATCAGAATGCCAGTTTCTATCAGCCTTAATACAAAGAGAATTAATAAAGAGAGAAAGTCAGCTAGCTTTGTGTTGCAAGTTATTTTCAAGGCGGAAGCTGGGGCTTTCCCATCTAAAGCTGTTGTAGTTTTACCAGTACTTGTTGTCTAAATCAGTGAAGTCTCATTAAAAGGCAAAGATCTGATTTAAAACTTACTAAACTTACTGTACTTGTCTCCAGTAATTTCAATTGGCTGCAAAAAAAATTAACTCGGTATTTGGCTAAATTTGTAATTTGAAAGGGACAGATCATTAATCTTGGGATCTCTGAATCACAAATGATACTTTATTTGTCTCTTGTTTTGTTCATTGTTCATTCGTTCTATCAGAAGTGATGCACAGTTTGCTTAGTCTTATTACTGAAGGTCATGCTGTCTTAGTAACCTTTCTCACAGTTCTTCCTCAGTCTTTTCCTTACAGGACAGAAAGCAAATTTGCAAAGACAATGCCCCATTAATCAGATTGATTCCATGTCATTAATGACAATTAATTACAAAGCAAGAAGAAAGAAATGTACCCCCTTAACCATTTTATTTCCTTCTAGAGACATCTTTACAGCCACTTGAAATTTAAATAATTTCTAACATAAATATGTTCCATCTCATCAGAAATATAATTTAATTCTAATTGTGTTTCTGCTAAATTCATATTCTGTTTATTTTCTTCTGATTTTAATATGGCAAAAGCTAGCTGATTTTTCACTGAAACACAAATTGTTATTCCAGTCAGAGAGTCCACTTGCCCTATACATCAAAAAATTAAGACCTTTTAATTACTTGGTGAAAATAGGTAGCTTCCTGAATGCAATAAAATAAAATCTTTACTTCATAACAATGTTTCATATCACATTATTAGAAATCTGTCAAGAAAATAAGGACTTGTAATGTTTATAATGGTAAAATTGGCAAGTAAGAGCTTCACCAAAGTCAGATATCATTGCTAAAGAAAGGGAAAATAACTTCCACAGAAATATCATAGATATCTATCTATTAAAGTCCCCAAGGTAATGAAAACTCAAGAAGACTGACTGTCAAAGTACTTGCTAATTTCAGTGTGTCAGGATGGGCTCAGAGGAAACTCTTAAACTCCTTTAAGAAATGAAGAACATAATTTGCATTGGTGGGCTCTTTACATTCCTTCAGTCATATGTCCACAGTCTGACTTGAAGTTAGATTAGAACTGTATTATCAGGGAATGAGTGGGAATGGTCCTGAGAGCTTTTTGACAGATCTTTTCTCACATAGGAATAAGAGAAAAAGTAGAGGACTTCTGACTGCAGGTTACTGCTGCTAATGGAAAAGGTATTACTTATTGCTATGAAGTATGCAAGCTTTTTAATAGGATGGATGGCAAAGAAGTGGACATTTAATGAGAGAGAAGTAGTTTTCTGAAAGTAAAATATAAAATGCTTTTGAATCAACAAATATGAAAAATCATGCATGGATTTAAAATAGAAGTCTGCCTTTTTCATTTAAAATCATAGAAAAGAAAGCTGACATGGCATATGATGTGGGAGTAAAAGTTATTGACTGCGAGATGCAGATCACAGACGGAAGGAAATGAAAGAAAAATTAAATGGAGATTTTTTTCCCTGATAGATTGGCTAGTTGTCTACATTTTATATATGTGCAAATAAATTGTGTGTGAAGAGAAGTGGTAGTCTGGACTACATGTCCCTTTTGGAGTGATATATTTTTTTTAAAAAAATATGGCTTACTCTTCAGGAAATATTTGAAAGATTATTCAGTCAAAGTTTAGTTAATGTATGATGGCAACTATAAAAAGAGGAAAATAGGAATGTAGAATTATAATAAAAGTACTTTGAAAAAATGCAAAGTTCAAAATAAATAATGATAACCTGGGAGGGGCAAGATGGGAAATGGAGTGTGTGGGTGTTGATTTAGCAGAGCACATCTGTTGTAAGGAATGATGTGAACACTGGACAGGAGGGAACTCCAATAAGTGACAGTGAAACAGAGAAGATACTGCAGGCATCAGGAACTGAATTTAATTTCATTGCAGGTAACTGAAATCACATTGATTGACTGCGTGTGACAGGAAAGCAGGAAGCTGCTCTGTAGAGGATGATACCTGTATGTCTTTGCACTCTAAAGGGTGACTCTTACATTTTTCGTATATTCACATTCCAGACTAAACAAGGGGGAACAATGGGAAAGTAGAGGCCACAAGTGGCACCGACAAATGTTTAGAGACAGCAATGTATGTGTTAAAACAACCCTCAAGATATATCCTTTCTGGGCAGCATGAAAGAAAACATCTGTTGTAGAATGTGCAGAGGCTCTGCATTCAGATGATGTTCTATCTTTTATGCACAATTTGGTCTTTTATGCACATTATGGGACATTTTTAGTGATACCTCACATAAACTGTGTCTCCCTGTTGGAATATCACATTGGGGTAGGTTATTGGAAGCCAACAGCCATTACACTGGTAATTTGAGCTGGGACAGAATAATGGCATTGCATTATGAACCAATAACAGGATACTAATGTTTCTAGGATGCTCTTGCAGTGCATAATAACGAAGGGGAAGTATAACTTTAGAATCAATCCTTAATTAGGCAGATGACTTTTTGATTTTGACAAACACTGAAACTTGCCCAGAACTTCAGCACTGACTCAGACTGCTTGCAGTATTTCTGCTTTATAATGCTCAGGTCCCTACCAACCAGTATTGCAGGGCCTGTTTGCTTTAGGTCTTACTGAATAAAGCTGCCTGAGCCTCTGAGCAGCTTTTCCAATCCCTTAGATCTGCATACAGTTTTATTCCTGTAGCACCAGTGATCTTATGTCATTTGGCAGCACTCACTGCTGTGGTGAACACACGTCATGATTTCAGCAGAGTGAGAAAGGGAATGGAAAAGAAAAATATTGGTATTTTGGGAGCAGTTGGTTTACTCTCAATCAGTGTGAGGAAACAGACACTAAGCTGATAAAAATTATTTCAGCATATCCTTTAAAGACATCCTCTGGAGTTTCAGATATCCTCTAGATGGAAAAGATTGTGAACCTTCCCAGCATGGGTCATTTCTGGCTACAGGACACCTTGTGTGGGGAGGGCAGTGTTTAAATCAACCTCTCATGTTTTATCTAGCGTGAAGGGCACCCACAGGAAATGCTGTGGATGCAGCTCTTTTCATGCCCTGGAAAGCCTGAATATTGTCTGCTAGTTACATGTGGGGGAGGAATTGATAAAATAAACAAACATATGGAAAGATTAAATCTGCCACAGTACTTACACACTGGCCCAGTTTCCCTTCTGCTGCATAGTGGCAGCAGTCAGAGTTTATAGTCACGTGTCATATGAAAAGGGGCCATTAGTGTGGGAAGATTGCCTTGACCCTTAATGATTTATTTGTCTGTCAGTGCCCAAGGAAAGCCAAAACCCTTGTGCCTAATCAGTCTATACGTGTCCCATTATGGGGACCCTTCACCAAAGAGTCCTGCTGGACCAGATGATCATTTGACTGCCCCTTTCAGGGGGCTAAGCCAACAGCACAAAGGAGACCCCTCAGTGGGTCTGCCCACTTTATTTGAGTGTGTTACCTGCTGCTGGCAATGGCCAGCATGCAGAAAGGATCACCATTAATAGTTTATGGAATAACACTCCTTATTAATATAAAATTGTGACAGGGCAAGGTTCAAAGATTGCTGGTAATAGTATCTGACAGCAAAAACATATTTAAAGCAATATGCATACAAGCTGGTATCCCCAATAAAAGTATGTCAACCAATCCCAGTAGTTACAGTGGAGTCTTCCCTAACTTTTCCCCCACTCTTGACTTCTATGCTATTTCTTTATGTTTAGGTGGAGTTTGAGTGACTTTAGTCATAAATACCTTTGTTGCTGATTGGTGTAAAATTCTTTTGCTTCATTTTTAAAAAGAGTAAAAAAAATATAGAGAGAGCACATGCCCAGTAGGGGGTGGTCATACTTGAAGGTGAGTAACTTTGGGATGGGGGTGTGTGTTAATATCACAATTAGGTTTTTATGAATCAAGTTCATCTGAGGACAACAGTTTTGCCACCATTGCTGGCTCAGCAGCAGTACATCTTCTCCTATCACCCTTGGTTGATAGGTGCTGTTCAGCTTATCAGCTGCAAAGTTCCCCTCCCTGCAAGGATTTCTACAGGTCCTGGCCATGTTGTCTCCACTACACTCCATCCTCTGTTCCATCCCCCTTTGAGTGGTGCTTACGGTCACAGATTCTGTGTGTGGGGAATCATGGAACAGGTTTTGAGTATGCCAGTCACATTCCATCCAGCGAGTAGCAGCTGCATTTTACCCTATAATTTCCATACTGTTATAACTTCTTTTATGATGTGAACATAACTTCTCAGTTTCCTCTAATTTTACACCCAGCCATCTTCCCACAGTCATAGAAATGGGGAGTGAAGTTGGGCTCCTCAAAGCTGAACTGCAGAACCTCTTTTGTTTTTATTTGTTTGTGGTTCTGTTTTAATAAATGTTTGTGTTAACATAGGAATTTTTGTTTTGGTTTTAAGAACTATGCCTAAGACTTCTGCATGTGCCCTCAGATTTAGCTGTGCCAGCCTCATAGTCTATAAAGTTAAATGTCCCTGCTATTTTTACTAATTTTATAGATGTGGTCTAAGGGTTAGGGAACTCTGCTAAATAGCTAAGAAATACATTGAAATCTGAAGATCAGAAAGACTCTATACAGAGCACATTCATCAGCCCATGTCTTCAAACATCTGTGACAGCTGACAACACTGCTTGCTGGGCCAACATGCACAGCACAAAGGAGTCAGGAGTTAAATGAGCCAGGAAAACAGAGTATCAGAAAGAAAACTGCTCATTTGGCATCTCCTGCTTTATATGCTTATATTGAAATCTCCTTCAATCAAAATATTATTTGAAGTCCCCCTGCTGAAGCTTTTGGATCTTGCTAGAAATGAATGGAAACACATTTAAAATGGTAATCTTCACTGGCCAGAAATTATTAAAGAAATTATTTGCATTTTTTATAGACGGGTATTTTCTATCTCTCAGAATACACATATATTACTAATCCTCAAACTGTTTTTTACTGCCTGCTGACAGGTCATGTCACCCAATTCAATTTTTTAATGTCTGACCATGATTTTAGGTCATTTAATTTAAGGCAATTAGTAAGTTGCTAGAAATTTCAGCATATTCCACATCAGCTGAGTAAGTTTTATAATTCTTCTGAAGTTTAAATTTAACACTTTTCTGCTGAATTACAATCTAATTAATTATCTTCTATCTTACTCATCAAAAGGACTCCTCTTCTCCTATGTTAACCTGCTAATAAATGCCAGTGTTTATGAAGAGGAAGGTGCAGGATTCACATTTACACTAATGCTCTTCACAAGGAGTGACAATGAAAGAGGCCTAATAGGTGTATAAGATTCTTTGTCTCCAGTTTTAAAGACCCTTCTCTACTGATGGAATGGACAGCTGTTCTGGCAGTGTCTAAATAAGCAAAGATCTAAGATTTTGCTAGGAGAGAAGTGAATAGACAGTGATGACAAATGCTAGTTCTAGGTTTTAGAATCCATCAAATCTATATTGCACCATTTTTTGTTTTATAAACCATTCATTCATTACAGTAGGAAGACAGTTTTTCATCATAGCCCAAAAGACATGCCTAACTCTCTTCCTGTTGATAAGAATTTTTAAGGTTCATATTTTTCTTCTACCAGCTCCATTGTTTTTAAAAGTCAGTCTTAGCAGTTACATAAATTGAAGCGGGAAGGGGCAAGAGAATGCAGTTATTTTTTGTTTCTCTGACAAGCAGATATTTCCAGAAACATGCTGACATTTCATCATCCTATGGATTCTTGTATTCTGGAAGAAGGGCTATATTTTGTGGGTGATTGCTTCCAATACACAGAGTTACAGCTTCATTCCTGTCCTGTATTAGTTTAAGCACATAACCTTTTTGTCCTTCATAAAATTATTATGAGCTGTTTCAAATGCAAGGAAGGAGAAATGAGCAGTGAGCAGAACTGTCCAAGGCAGGAATTTTCACAGCTTCTATTCCTTCACCTGAAAAATACAGAAAAATTACAGGAAAGTGATTACTTTTAATCAACCACAACTGTATGACAGACATTTTTGCTGTTCCTGCATTTTGGGGATTATTCCTCTATTTGTTTTTACTACTTTAGTATTCCAATCTTATTTTTCTTCCTAAGAATATATCTAGCTGTTGCTGTATGCATATACATTGTACATACATTGTCAGGGATCACGGTGGCTCCCTGGGGAGCAGTAACTGCAGGAATGGGCAGCCAGGGCTGGTCCCACCATCCCAGCCAGAGATCAGGGCAGCCTGGGCCCAGGGAAAGCCCCAGCCCTGGGCAGTGTGCACCTCCCTGGGGATGGAGATTGACAGGGGTCAGGACATCAGCCCATGGAGGGGGATTCATAAAGAGGTAGTCTGGCAGTTTTGCTTACAATACAGGCATCCTAAACTCTATTAAAATCGTAACTCACCTGCTGCCGAAACCTTCAGGTATCTGTCCATCCATCATCATCTACCTACCCAACTGCTTCAACCTGAGTACACACCAAATAATTACACTGCAGTCCTTGTAGACAGGAACAGTTCCCAGCTCTTCCAGCAGAGCATCTGGATAGTCACATCAGTCATGTCCTGGAACTCCTTTGCTGCTCTGGATTTCCCTGAAATTCCAATTTTTTTTTTTTTTTTTAATATTATTGTTATTTTTTTAATGAGATGAGGGGAACTGTCAGAGATGGCTCAGTTAGTGATATTAGAGCTGAGCAGTCACTCCCCATCACAGATCTGTGTCTGATACTCAGCACTGCTACAATGCAATCAGTCGAAAGGCAGCTGATGAAGAAAGCACTGTGAGTGGATGGGAAAAGGGGGGAAAAAGCACATCTGTGCTCAGAGGCAGTTATCAGTTCAGTGAAAGGGTATATTTATGAAAGAGAAAGTTTTCTGTGCCAGATAAGGTTGGCAGAACTCAGAAATGCCTTGCTTCATTTCCCTACTATGCAACTTAATTTCCTTCAGAAGGCATATTTCTATCCTACGCAGCTTGCAGGGGAAGAAATCAGTTTGCTTCCTATTCCACCCTCATCATCCCATTCCTGCACAGTCACTGCTTACTTTCATGCTCTTGACTTCAGCCTCAAAGCCCCCTTTCACAACCTCTCCCAAATGGAACAGAGGTGCTTCTGTCTTCCCCACAGCAAATCTGCTGATGATTCCCACCTCAGCCTACGAAAATCATGCTGTCTGAGAACACTGCACCTGCTTCTGCTCCCTCCAGGACCCTCCACAGCCACTGTCTCATTTGTGGCAGGCAGGGAGAGCCCAGATCCAGCTGGTGCAGGGGGTTCTAAACCCTCTCGTCCTGCAGTTCTGTGCCCTGTAAGTTCAGGAAAAGCTGAGATTGGCTTATTACCATCTCCACGTGTGCTCTGCTTGGTGAGGGGCCACGCATCTGCAGGTGCCTACATCAGTATGAACATTGTGTAAGGCTCCTCCTCTGGGGCAGCACCTCACAGCTTGCTGCATCCTGGGGGTGTGTTGCTGTGGTTGGCATAAGTTGCTGTGTGATCTTCCATTGCCCTTTTCTACACTTCCCACTAGCTTTATCTTATTTTTATTCAAGGAGAGACAAAGTTGGCTGCCAGCCCGGATTTGCAGCTGGTGACTCTGGAAGAAAGCTTACAGAGGGAAAAAACCCCAAAACACAAACCAGTAAACAAATAACCTAAATTCCATTCTGAATCCACAGACTGTGTAGTTGGCATCATTCAGCCTTACAAGACATTGGAGAATGAGAAGAGGTTAAGGCTAGAACTACTTTCTCCTGTGGTGGGCAAAGCAGAAGTAGATGCTCGCTCTCCTCCAGTGGTGTCCAATAAACTGCTCCAGGTGGGAGCAATGCTTTTACCAATGTTGTGCAGTGCAGGAGTTAGAGCCTGAGAAAGGAGAAATAAAATAGGAATTTACTGTAAGGGCTTAGAGAGAATACACTCTGTCACTGCCAGAAAATATCCCCACTGCCAGAAACAGTTATCTCTTTCAAAAAAACCTTTCTAAAAAAGTTGCTGGTTTTCCCACATAGACTGCTTCCTGAACAGCACTGAAGCTACAGACAGGGCAATTCTGCAAGGAGAATGCATCTTTTCTGTGATGCAGCATTGGACTTGGTGAACATAAGTGGACTTGCAAATGTTAAATGTCCAACAATTAATGGCAGTGATGAGCCAGCAAATTGTTTTAAAGTGTCTTCCACATAATCTAGGCAGATCCTTTTCAGGTTTGCCTTTGAAGAACTTTGTGTGGAACGTGGGTTGCAGTCAGAGAACAGAAAAGTGCCCTCCAGCAACCTACCCCAGTTTTTCTGCCTGGTGGATGGGCTTACTTGGAGAATTCAGCCATGTGGCATTAAGGTGGAATTCCTGTCTTGAGTCTCTGGAAAGGTCTGGGTCTCCATTCTTAAAGTTAGTTGAGCTTGCATGTTCCTTTTTTAAATTGTTTAACCAGTCTTTCTGAGGAACATGGAGCTCTTTCACCTACCTCTCTTCCCTGAGGTAAGATTCCCTCGCTAACAGCTGCACTAAAATATTGCTCTGCATTGCTAGCACTTGAACAGATGGTAAACTTAAGGACTCAATTTTAAGGCATTAATCCTGCAACTGGATACCCAGGGACAAGCACCCCATTCATACCAACAGACCTTTGACAAACCACAGGGTCTTACTTACACATTGGAAAACTGTCCTCATCCATTCAGGAGCTTTCCTGCTTAGTGGCATATGATAGAATTTCTCAGCTATTACACACCAACCAGAATGTTTGGTATGGGAATAGGCTGCATGTGAGTGCTTTTTTCTTTTTTTTTTCTATTTTGCATTTTTGTGATATAATTTCTAAGCTAGTTCATCACACAGTTGATGAACAAATAATAGAGCCAAGTAATTTGATAAGCCTTACAAATATGAAGGTGTCAAAGAGGAAGATGGGTAATTAGGAAGATTTGGTGCAGAAAAGCATGGTCTAGACATTTGATTTAACTCAAAAGGAGTTTCATTGATTTAAAAACAAATGAAGAGACTGTGATCATACCCCACACTGTAATAACATTTAAACAGAATCATTCTATGGAATACTAATAGGAATTACAATCTCTTTGCATTTATGTTACATTCATTTCAATGGTCCCAGTTCTTGTTTGGCCATTTTCAATTGTCTTGGGGCAGGAGAGAAGTCTTTATGCTTAACAGTACAGCACTAAACATGTATCTCATGCAAAATAAATATAAAAGTGAATCATGACAGACATTCTGTCATATTAAGTGAATCAGCACACACCTATTGCATCAATAATCATTCTTAATGAATATTCATGGATGACTGAGGAACCAGCAGAAAATAACACATCTTCAGACCTGTGAGGAAGCATCAACCAGATAATTGCATAAGCACATGACAGCTTAAAACCCTGGTAACTTACCAGTGAAAAAGAACCCTTTAATCCTTTAATGGTTACAGTAAATACAAGATATGATAACTCTGGTTATGGGCTCTGCATAATATGGAAGTTTTACTGAGATTTTCTGCAGTCAAGATCCTGATTACATGTGGCACACATCCAAAAAACATAATTCATGGGAGTAATATATTGCACTTCCACCATTGTTATGGCATGATCTATGAATTTACACATATGCTTTCTAAGGTGGGATACTGATGCAGTTCTGAAGCTGAGGTCCTTGATGGCTACTATGAAGTCAAGCAGGATCTCAGCTTCTGAGCACCAGCTAGGAACTATTTAATAATCTGTGAGCCTCAGTCCATAGGATATGCATCAGTAGATCACCAAGGTAATCACGTGAGAATGAGGAATTTAAAATACCTAAAGATCTCACTGCTCCTCAGGTACTTGAAGATGAGAGAAAACCACTGAAACCACTTTCAAAGCCATGGAGGCTTTTTTGTCCTGTTCTGGATCTAATTTCCCTCTACTCCCCACTCCCCCGCAGACACCATCCCCCCCCCTCCGCCCCCCCCCTCCACCTCCCCACCAGCTTCACTGTGTGTGAAGACTTACAGAGGAACACAGAAGACTTTGGAAAACTTCTGAAGGTTTTTAGAAACAGTGATGTACAGCTAATTTATTGGAAGCTTGTATTGTAGAAGTTCTCATTTCTATACACGTTAGAGCAGCACCATTACTTGCCTCCTGCTGAGATGCCTATCACAGATTGGCTCAGGCAATTGCTGTTTACCATGGTGTGGGAACAAGACAGACTCACTAGGAGTATTAAAACATAGTTCTTGTCAGACAAACTTGATTGATTACTCCTTTCATATGCACTACAGAATTAGTGGATAAAAGGAATGGGACAGCTTAATAATTCCTGATTTCAATGTCAAGAAACCTTACTTGTAAAATTAATTCAAATTGACTTGGAGTGGAAGTAGGAAGAAGTAGTTAAAGATGATAGACAGGTCTTATTCAGATGAAGGGAAGGGCATAGGGATCACTGCAGAGATAACATGAGTTTTTTTAGAGACAGTAAAGAAAAAAAGTTATGTGCCCAAGTTTCAGTTAATGCCACAGGGAACCGTGGATCGTTATGTGTGCCTTTAAAAATCTTTTTCTCATATGTTTTGTTTGCCAGCTTCTCTAATTTTCTAAGTTAAATTAAGTGGGGTGTTCATGAAATTCAGGTAAAAAAAGGAGTAATTAGAAGAGTAATTAGAAACATAGAGAAAGGTAAAATATGATTGAACGTTTGAAGAAATTTGTCTGGTCAGAAATAATTGAAAATCTGGAATGTGTATTTCCAGAGGGTTGAAATAACCAGGAAAAAGTGATGTTAAAAAAAAAAAAAAAAAAAAAAAAGAAAAAAAGTTAAAAAAATTACCTGTTTGCAATTAAAAAAAAAAAAATAAATAATGAATCATATATATAGAAACACTTTATCACAGTGCAGAAAGGGAATAACTTTTTCACCTATTTCTGTCCTTTCATTATTGACTAAAACTAGAATATGTGCATTCTCTTTCCCAAAACAGTATTGAACGCTTGAAAAGTTCCAGGAAAGTCATGAGACACACTTGAAAAAACAGTCCTTAACTTGCCAGGGAAGCCCCATGTAATTATTCACATATATTTAGTGACTGTATTGACAAAAGTAGAAGTCAAGCCTACTTTTTCATTAGGGATCAAGGGGGTGATTAATTTTTCCATGAGGACATTCAGGACAAGCGTCATAAAACCTGTGAAGAGAACTGTTTTTCCTCAAAGACTGATCTTAGTTCTCCAAGACGGTGAAACCAAGCTTTCCCTTTTTCCCTTGGCAAAGGATATGCAAGGCCTCCTTGTCCATCCCTGTCCAAAGATGGAAGGATCACACGTCATGTCCTGGACGAGCTGGGGCTTTCAATCCTTTGTGATGCCTCCAAATCCACAGTAGCATGGATTTAACCCTGTCTTTAAGCTCGTTTCTCAGCTGTATGGCAGGTGTTCTATCACTCAGCAGTCATCTCAACTGCTGATGTCAGAAGCTTACTAATGTAATTTAAATCAAGGGTAGGTATAAATCTGAACAATTCAGGGCCAAAATGTCAGTGACTATTTTGTGCTGCATTGAATCTAATGCTACCTTTGACACAAAAATGACACCACGTGAAACACATAATTCATCTAAATAGGAAGAGAAACAGGGACAAAAGCTTTTTAAGGTCATTGATTGATAGTTTTCACAATCCCTCCTACACCAAAGTAGCAATCCAGTATGGATGAAAAATATTCTGTCAGCAGTTGCCTGCTGTCAAAACTTTCTATTTTCTATGTACAGTAAAAATTTATGAAGAAAACAATCTTTCACCAGTTTATCAGGAGGAATCTAAGTTTGGAGCTCATTATCAATTATCAGTATTAAATTAATAAATTACATGCAAGTTAAGCAGATAGTAGGTAAAGTGATAGTATTTCAGAATTAAATGTTGCTTTGGAATCTTGAAAGATTATTTATTGCTTATTTATGATCTTTCTTCCTTTTATGTTAATTTAATTTACTTCTTGTTACCAGTACTCATCTGCTGTGAGGTGACTCCCTTCTAAAAATTACACTGCATCGTGATTGAAACACTTTACATGCACAATGCTACAACTCCATTTGTGTACAAAGGATATGGAGTCTTAGAACTAATCCCATCAAGCTATTTCTACATTTTCTTTTTCTGTATATAAAGAAACATCAACTAACACTGTGAAGAAACAGAGACATTTTAAGAGCCAATGCAACATAGAGGCATAGATATTTCCACTATCTCCATCTGATTGATATTTGTTTTTCACAATTCCTTTTCCTTATTATCTGAGGAAAATAGATGCCTCAATAAGAACAGAGGAGTCTTTAGGGGAGGAAAAATTTTCAAGTACTTTTATATTCATTGCTAACTGCATTGAGTCCATTTGTGCTTTTCCCTGATGTGTCATACACAACCTAATGCCTGCAGCTGAGGATTGCCAGGGTGCCAGGCTCCAAACAGATGGGAACACAGTCAACATTGAGTTTCTCTTCTGGGCACCATTTGTACTTTGTTTTCTCAGTACCCCATTTCATGCTGTCATGAGCCCAATTTCAAGGAAGGAACAGTGTGCTAAAGCAGAAGAGATTGCCATCTTCTGCTGGGAATCTACACATATGTATGATGGGATTTGGTACCATTGTACAGCTGTTTTCTGTGCAAACAGTGATGATCCAACAGACCAAAACAACAATCCCATTTCAGACAGTGATGCAGGGTGTTCTGAAGGCAAGTAGCCACTTACATCAGCCTGCAACTAGTTGTACATCCCCATGAATGGGATATACAGTGTGAGGACTATGGCTCTTACAGCCCTTACCTGCACCAGCCTTGTGCAGCCCAGCATCACCATCTCTGAATTGGGATGTCTGATTTAGCTGCAGTACCAACACACAGCAGGTGTAGGTGGCCAACTGGATGCTGACAGCATCAGTGGTTCATTTATCAGTGAATAATATCTTTGTGGCTTGTTTCACTGGGTGACTGGTCAGTGCTAAAGTGATAATGCACCTGACAGTCTTACAGAGAGCCTGAGCTGTAATGCAGTGTGACTTTGCCTTCCAGCTTGTGCTTTATGGTATCTTCTTGCCAGCAGTGTTGAAGTTATTCAAGCCAGCAACACTGCCAGTGTGTCCAGCCTCCTCCATAATTTTCAAGTGTAATCTAGTCCCTTCTGAATTTAAATATGTGTCTTCAAGCAAGGAACAGATAAGCTCTTAAATAAAAGTGATTGTATGAATGTCCATGGTAACAATGGAAAAGAGGAGTAGAGTGGAAAATAAGAAGCAGGCTGAAAATCACTGATAACAGACCCTGGAAAAAAAGAAATTACTTGCTGGCCTGAAATATATAAGCTGAAGTAAAATGTGAGTGCTATTTTTATGGCTAGCCATACCAGTGGTGCGATCCTGCAAAGAACTGAAGGTTTAATAATTTCTGAGCATCCCAAAGAGCCTTGTTCAGGACATGAGTCACTTGTAGAGGGAGCCCAGCATTGCCCCTTGTTACCAGCTATACTAAATTGGGTTTTCCACCTCCAGTAGGAAGTATATTTTTGAATATCATTACTTAAACAAAGACAGCATTAGCGAGTCAAATGATTTTGCATAAGTTTGTGGGGTTTTTTTCAAAGGAGGCCACTAAATTATACTTTTTATACAATTTGGTATTTTTTTATTCATTCAACGGAAAACAAAGTGAATTCTAAAATTCAATTTCAGAATTAATTCCAATTATTCTATGACTTTAAAAGTTAGGGAAAGAAGGGCTCACAAATAATCTTTCAGCAATAGACTAGGCCAGCATGTGGTTCTGATCTTTGTTCACACATTTTAAAGGTGTAAACAATACTGTATGGCAAAACTGTATCTCTATATCCCATCTGTTCAGTTAGAACAATAAGTATGCAAAAATTGGTGCACATAACATCTATGACAACATGTTAAAATTCCCTTTTCTAGTGAATAAATACAGGCAATAGTAACATTATTTTTACATCAGATTCTAATTCATGACACTCATGATATATTAGCTTAACTGGGAGACTACTTGTGAAGGAAGATTTTACTTTTACTGGTCTGAAAGCTTTAAATATAATCTGGAATATAGCACTCTATATTTCTGAACATATTATGAATTACACTCAGCTGAAAAACATAAAAGGATATGTATTCCATGTTAAATTCACCATAAGACCAAAATTTAAGGGACTGTGGTGATTTAGAAACAAATTCTGCAAAAGAATTTAATTTTTTATAAGAATTACTTTATAAGAATTCCTTCCAGGAATAGGCTTCATTTACATGTTATATTACTTCAATTTTTTTTTAATTTAAATTTTAAAATAAATTTTATCAAAGCAATTATCACTTATAATTTATTATAATGACTAAAAACTACCTGGTCTTTAATGACACTAAATGAAATTTGCACCCATCTTTAAAAAGAGTAGAAAGGAGGACCCTGAACATTACCAGCCTCTATGGCTGGGAATATCAGGGAACAGATCCTCCTAGAAACTATGCTAAGGTACATGGAGGACAGGGAAGTGATTTGAGACATCAGCATGGCTTCACCAAGGAAAGTCCTCCTTGACCAATCACCAACCTAGTGGCCCTCTATGATAGACTACAGGGAGCAAAGACAAGGGAAGAGCTACAAATCTACCTGTACTTCTGTAACGTCTTTGAAAGAGTCCCCACAACATCATTCCCTCTAAACTGGAGATATACCAATTTGATAATATGAAAATACAAAATTATATAATTTTAAGAATGATGCAGACAAACTTTTCAGTAGGGTATGTTGTGATACTAAAAGGGTTAGTAGCTTTAAACGAAGAGGGTAGACTTGGACTAGATATGAGGAAGATGTTCTTTATTATGAGGGTGGTGAGACACTGGAACAGTGTCTCAAGCAACCTGATCTAGTTGAAGATGTCTGTGATCGTTGCAGGAGGATTGGGCAAGATGATCTCTAAAAGGTCTCTTCAAATCCAAACCATTTAATGATTCTAAGTGAAGACTGACAAATGTCAGTATTTTGACTTTTTTTTTTTTTTTTTTTCCCCCCAGAAAAGCATTATGTTTTAATATTATAAGCTTCAAATGTAGTGGAATTTTTGTGTACTGACCACCTCCACTGAAGTCCTATAAATGGCACAGGTTCCCATGGTAGACTGTGCCTAACAAAGTGAATAGCTGCAAAAAAAGAAATAAAACAGACTCAAAAAAAAAAAAAAAACCCACAAAAAAACCCAAACACCAAAAAAACCCCCACCAGTTATCATAGAAAAATACGAAGAACGTAACAAAGCGATTAACCCCCTATGCACTTCTAATACACAATTCTCTTATAACACCAGGGAATATCCTACCAACTATAGCCATCTAAATGTCCACAAGCTCCCCTGTTCCATGAAATGTCTCAGCTTGTGTTCTCCTCAATTTCTGAGAATTGCAGATTAATAACTACATAGATAGGGTTGGAGCTGTGATGAACTGGGTGAACTGGATGAAAAATGTGATAGGAATTAGAGAATATGACCAAAGGATTCATATGTACTGTTGTTTTCTCCCCTCTCTCTGTGACTACAACACATCCCAATTTTTCACTCTGAAACAAAGTGCACACTTGCCAATTCCAAAACTTAAAGACTTTGTCTTAAGATGCTAGTGGGGTTCCCAAGTAACAGCAATGTCAGTTGTTTACCACATTACTCATATGCCTCATGAACACATGGAGAGCAGTTATCAAAAATCTTACAATAGACATGTATTAAGATATGTATTAAGATAATAGTTCTCATGAATGAATTAAAAATGTTCTGAGAAATTTTAGGTACTATGATAAAAGAAAAAAAAAGCTTATAAAAACATTTAAATATTGACAAGTTAAAATCAATAGACAGGTAAAACAATCACCTAAGCATACCTCAGGCTGTTACTGTCTGGAGCACTGAGAACAACTAGGAAGGCAAGACAAATCTCCAAACTCAACAGTAAGGTTTAATGTGAAGGTTCAAGATACCATCTGCATTTAAGAGCTATAATCCCAGATGGAAAGAAAGCTCTCTGTAATTCTAACTTTAGACTATTTAACACCAGAATTTTATCCAATTGGTAAGCAATGATTAAATGGAAATTTCATCATGTAAAGACTAGGAAGCCAAAGACTAGAGAAGATCAAAAGTAAATGCTGAACTTTTCTAAGAAGCAATAAACTTGCAAAAGAAAGAATGGGTCTTTTGGACCAGAAAGAAGCAAGCACCGAACATAAGGGCAGAGCTGAGAATCCAAATAATTTCACATTGGACTGCATCAGTTCATCCAATTTATCCCAGACACAGTCTTTCAAGTTACTAAAATGTTATCAGAAGTTGTTGAAGCCAACTGATTAACTGATAACTGAATAGGAGAACAACTAGTTCTAGTTCCAGATAGGTTAAGAAAAGAAAAAGTGAATGAAGTTGCTGAGCTACTATCAGAAGTGGCCCCTCGGAGGACTGAAAAGTAACACAGGTATCAGGAATAACCCTGGAAATGATAATAAAAGAAGTCCTTTTTAATTTAGCTAAGTGAGTTAAAATTACCCTAAGATGAGAAACATCTGACACAACTGTGCAGTTCCTACTACAGAACATATAGGAGGATGAACCCTTCTAAATATGTATGTGTACATTTGTACATATGTGCTCAAAATAGTAATTTCAAGTCTGTAAGAACTCAGAAGCTCCCTTGCAAACTCCAGCAGTCCTCACTCATTTCAGCTATGGCTGTCTGAACCACAGTTGTCTTGGTGTTCTTGTTATGAGAAAGGTATTTACTTTTCTGTAGCTGGGCTGAGATAACAGGTTTGTCATATAGAGTTGACTATTAACAGAAACTTTGCATTTTTTAGTATAGCAAACTCTGCTGTGATATTTTAAATCTCCTATTTCTAAGCTGATTTTTTGTGAACTTGTCAAATTGGAACTACTTTCCTTTCTGTTAGTAAAACCACTCAATTTTGTCGTTCATTCCCTGATGCTTCTTAGTATAATTCTCCTCCCTGGAGAATCAGTATGGCAGTTACAATTAAATGGCACTATCCTAAATGTTTTTTGCTCACCCTTGAAATATGTTTTTTATTTTGTTTTTTTCTTTTCAACAGACTAGTTATGAAACAATAAACAAACAGAAAGTATCATTTTCTTTGATTCTATTTTTAAAAAAGAGATAGCAATAGCAAAAAAAAATCTACCAGATGGTTCTTTTAATAAATACATTAAAGTCTCTTTTATTTTTCTCCATTTTTAGTGACTAACATAACAAAAACTTTCAGACCATCAAACCAGTTTTCACAATCAGCCGTAAATTTGCATTTCACAAAAATAATCCAGACAAGCACTAATAGATGAACATTGTTGGTGCAATAATAAAACAATGTAAGGCATATTTACACCATCCTTACATACAGAACACTGTACACACAAAAAAATCACAGATCCAGAACAAAGTAAATTCAATCCCTCAGACATTTTATGTTTATAGGCTTGGTATCAAACAAGTAATTCTCCAAGCAACAGACAACCTCTTGTTCTTGTGTGATTTATTTGTAACATTGTGCTCATGCAAAATAAGTATTTGCTTTATTGCATTAACATTGAGAGAACGTTGGGAACTAGTTCAAAAGCCAGTTCAATTGAATTTTAAACCCTGTTTCTTTTCATCCTTAGCAAGTCCGAGTCATCTTTACTGATGACATAAAATGAGGTGTTAACTGATGATCGATATTTTTATTTGGAAAGTTCCAAAACAATAATGAAGCCAACTGACTACAGTTTGAAAGCCATCTTTCTTGACCATGCACATTTTTCTTTGCTATTATGAAGTGGTTTAGATGAGATGCCTCTTGTATTTTTAAAGTTTCTATCTCTTTATATATATTTTTAAAGAAAACATGTACTATCCAACATCCACTGTTCACAGAAAGAAATAAGCAGCAGGAATAGCTCTGGTCGCAGAGTTGGCCAGGAGGAGGACATCAGTAAGTTAGCGGCAATTTAATAAACATCAAATGCCCCAGAGATATGCCATGAAAGAGCTGATTACTATAACCCATATTTCTGTAAGAGTTCAGACTGCCAGGGACGTTTGCGCTCTGGAAAGTAATCTGGAATGTGTATTTTTTTAAAATCTTGGATACATTTTCTCATTTCTTCCTCAACACTCAGCTTCTCACACACCTTCTTTTTGGAAAGATTTGTTTCTCTGGACTTACTAATGAGAGTTTGAAAGAGTTCACTGTTCCTGCGTTTGTCTGGTGGTGGCATCCACTGTATTGGGGCCTTCTTAGATGGACGATCCAAAGTCAGAGTATTTGGCTGGTGGGCTGTGGATGGCTGAGTGCTGGTGGCATTTTCTTGAGGGGTGCTTGCTTCTGAGTGGCTGTCACAGCTCGAGGTGGACAATTCATTACAGGAAGTCCCACTTTCGCTGCCCTTGTCCAAGACTTTGTCATGCTTCCTTTCTTCGTGGTCTTGTTTTGGGGAAACAGTTCGCTGGGGGGGTCCTAATACAAGGTAGGAGAAAAAAAGTAGTAAGCAAGCACTGGTTTACACAGAAAACTGTTCAGATACCATTTAGAAAAACATGATTCACAGTCTTGGCTGGCATAAATTGGTGGCACTTTCTTATAGGCAAAAGAACTACACCAAACTAAACCTCAAAATTCTCACTCCTAAAAATATTTACAGCAAGAATAACTTCACTGCCTGCCTGAGAATCCAGGTAATGAAGCATACATAATGCTCATCGATTAGCTGCACTGGAAATCCTTGCAGGCAAGTTTAAATGAGCTAGTGTGCTATTATACTGCAAGAAGTTTATTAAGATAAATTAGATTTTGTTGCATTAGGGAAATACTACTATACAATTTGCCAGGTCTTCACTTGAATAAAAATATTTCGAGTGCTTAGATTTTCTTTCTTTTTGGAAGCTCTTAATTTACCTTCCTTGAATAGTCTACTGATACTATTCTCTGCCGATGTCAACTCCGCAGAAGCCCTGGACAGATAAAGGACTATTAAATCTAGAATAACAGAGAGATCGCTCACTGCTGACAGAGTATTTAGGCTTTTTTTTGTATCCCATAGTGATTCCACCATTCTTCTTACTGTCAGTCATTATCCCAGACTTGCCTGGGTGCAAGCTTAGAATTCAGCTGTACACCTCTTACTGCACAAGCTGGCAGGGAAAAGGAGCTTATGAAGTTGTGGGTAAAGAGACACTGCCATGGCAGGGGGAGTGGCCCACCAGCCTCTTGGCAGGCACTGCTCAGCACTTCACACGCCTGAAAATCAAATCTAGGCTGTTATTCTCTCCATATATCAATTCTGCTTTGAAGTCTTAAGAAAACATGAATGCGAAAATTAAGTGGTAGATGCTAAATCTGTACAAGCATTTTCATTTTTGAAGCCTTATTTTGACACTCCAGCTGTAAAGTGAAATGATGCTATGCTGATATCACATAAACGTCACAATCTTAATTTAGGACATTATCTAAAGCTGAAAGAGATATCTATGGAGTTCAACAGGTGTTGGATCACACTAAAGGGAAAAATTTTACAGATGTTACAACATCTAAATGAAAATGTAGGATGGGGCTTCAATGGCAGTTGTGTGTTTGCTACAAATCTTGAAAGTGTCTGAATAGGTTAGGTAAGTAAATACCTTGAGAAAACTAGATTAGCTTTACAGTTTGCCAAGACACCACCAGCATCATTTAGCTGCCTTTGCCAGAACAAAAAGTCAGGGTATGACAGCTCTGCCTTGAATTATTGGGACAGAGTTGCCAGGAGATTTTTGATTCACTTAATATTTTGTTCAGAATTACACATTAGAAATACAATTACAAAGAATGCAGAAGCAATCTGAACACTCAAGTGTATTTTGACAGTGCAGTTCTATGATTCAGAGGAATCTAAGAAGATTGTAATATTTTATGAGACACAGGGGAAAACAAAACAAAGCAAAATACAAAGGAAAATAAAGACTCATCTAAAAACAACAGCATTCAACAACCTGCTTTTCTTTTGTTTTAGCCAGCATCCCAGGATGTCATGTCATGCTTCTTTAGTCCATCTAGAGAAACCCATGAATAACCAAGAGCCAAAGAGAGACAACAATCCATCAGGGCTTGTATACATTATGCAGAGTGGAAAACACAAGAAATTTTCTACTTCATTATATTCAACCCAAATATTTAACACATGGCTGCAGCGATTTCCCTCCTCCTATTCCAGAAATGTGTTCACCTTCTTAAATAGATTTACATGCCTTCCTTCTATTGTTGTATCTGACATTTCATACCTCAGACTATTATATGAATATGCTAAATTGACAGTCAGCTGGCATTATGGAACTACTCTGGCTTTGCAGCATGCAATTATAAAACTGAGTAGTTAATCAGACAGTGATTTCAGTGTTGTTACTCTGATTTTCTATAACATGATTAACATCAATATCTAATCTAGTTTACAATCTTGTCTTCTTCAAATATAATACCACACTCTATGATTAAGAAAGTTAAGTTTTCTGCTAGCAATATTATGTAGTCTTCAACTCTCTTTCCTGCCTTTTTTTTTTTTTTCTGTAACTTCATACATCAAGATGTTATTTCTTGTTGGACTCACCATACTTAGTTCTTTATCAGTAATCCTTGCTTCTCATGGGCTCAAACTCGCAATGTACTAAGGATCTATTTTAAAAAAGCACCAAAATACACCTTCAAGAATATTAAAAACAATCAATTTTCTGTTATAAGATTACTCAGGAGTGTGACAATAGGCAGGTATTTAAATTCTTTTTTGGATCACAGCCCTGAGGTTCATTACCTTACAGCACTGAGCTCTGTATTCTTCACTGAATTGCCTAAATTCAGAATGACTTTAATCCAAACACAAGTTTCTCCCACACATCTCCTTTTAAAAATTAACAAATCCTCCCTCACAAAGAATTCTTTCTATACCTCTGCACTGCTTTCTTGGTAGTGTGCTATTAACAGAAGCAACAGTTCTGGCTAGAGGGAATTTTTTTTCACAATATTTTCTGCCTGCTGAAACCCAAAAGACTTTTTAAATACATAAGAAAGAATCCTCAAAAGATGTGTTTAATTTTCAATATCAGGGATTATAAGATAAATTTATCTACATTTCTAATTCAGAAAACATCTCCTTATTATTCTCTATGCTGCCACACGGTACCTCCTCAGCCATTTCAGAATAACATTAAAAAGATATTCAAACAGGTCAGTCTACTTGAAACTACATATTTTCCAGAAGTGCAGAATAATTCTTGAAAACTCAGAGAAAGTATATTTGTTCCACAATGCACATAGGTCGGGAAAGACCTTTAAGATCATCAAGTCTAACTGTTAGCCTCACACTGCCAATTCCACATATAACACTAAAAAAACATCACTAATTTACAACCTGTCTCTCCCGCTTCTGCCCCTTCTGGGATCTCTCACCTGCTGCTGATTCCTTACCTTAGAGAATCTGGAAGTGAGTCACTGCATCTTGGTCCTCTCCAACTTACTCTCATCTAAAAAGATATTGCCAGTTGCCCTCTCTACTGCCCAGTTCTCCAAACAGCTCCCAGGTAGCACTTCTCCTCTAGGCAGTTCTAGTAGACATTGACCTTCCCAGTTTCTTTTTGCTTTAATGCTCTTTGAATGGCTGCATCTCCCTAGAAAGCTGAGCTGGCCCTTCACCTGGGCTTACCACCTCTGCTATGGTGGTGTCCTGGTTTAACTGGTCCCAGCAACCAAGTCCCATGCAGCTGATCCCTCACTCCCCTACCAGCAGGATTGGGGAGAAAATCGGAAAAGTAGAAGCCAGAAAATTTGTGGGTTGAGATAAAGACAGTTTAATAGAGAAAGCAAAAGCGCACATGCAAGAAGCAAACTAAGGAATTCATTCACTGCTTCCCATGGGCAGGCAGATGTTCAGCATTCTCCAGGAAAGCAGGGTCCTATCACACCTAATGGGAACTTGGGAAAACAAATGCCATCATTCCAAATGTCCTCCCCTTCCTCCTTCTTTCCTCCACCTTTATATACTGAGCATGGTATTATATGGTATGGGATATCCCTTTGGTCAGTTGGGTTCAGCTGT
>JAWWEV010000134.1:48395186-48406175 GCA_035583235.1 Hafferia zeledoni | reverse complement strand
TCTTTCCTCCACCTTTATATACTGAGCATGGTATTATATGGTATGGGATATCCCTTTGGTCAGTTGGG
Source organism: Hafferia zeledoni (assembly GCA_035583235.1). NCBI lineage: Eukaryota > Metazoa > Chordata > Aves > Passeriformes > Thamnophilidae > Hafferia > Hafferia zeledoni. The sequence goes on along the minus strand of JAWWEV010000134.1, from coordinate 48,406,107 downwards.
TTCAGCTGTCTCAGCTGTGTCTTCCCCCAAATTCCTGTGTATCCACAGTCTCCTCCCCAGAGTGGCAGTACAAAAAGCAGAGAAGGCCTTGGCTCTGTGTAAGCACTGCTCATTAACAACAAAACCATCTCTGTACTGTCAACCCTGTGTTCAGCACAAAGGCAAAACACAGCCCCACACCAACCACTGGGAAGAAAATTAACTGTACCACAGCCAAAACCAGCACAGGTGACAATTACACTCCCAAGTCTGGTATACGTAAAAGAATATCTCAAGACATTTCTCTGATCAGGAAGGTATATTGTATTTACTTTGACTCTATTTATTTCTCATCTGTGTTGCTCTCTGCACAGATTTTAGGCAACATTTCCTGACAGAACTGACTGATAAAAGAATGACTTTAAATTGCCAGAAAATATGCATAGAAAATTATGTAGAAACTTAATCCTTAACTTAATCCTCTGAAGTGAAGATCTTCTTCTACCAGTTATGACAACCAAAACAGAAGAAATCCTCTCTGAATTCCTTGTCAAACATTAACACATCAACAGGAACCCAGTCAGCAACAGAACATGGCAAATACCACAGCAAACTATCCACCAGCCAAAACTGTTGGTTGAAAATTTTACCCACGTAGTTCTGGAAGTCAAATAAACATTACATAAATTGCTGCAGATTAAGTGCAGTTTGAAGAACTATTTGAAGTTTTTTTTAGCTCTCTCTCCTGCATCAGGGAAAAATACCACACTGGACACATTAAAAGCATAAAATAATGATATTCTGCTTATCTATATTTCAGTTTTTGCATACTTTTATTTTCTTATATATTAGTACAACAGCCTTAAAATGAGGGAAACCATGTTCAAATCCAATTAACCTGAATGTTCCATAACCTGGGCTTCACCAAGACCAAACCCTGTCTGACCAACCTAGAGGCCTTCTATGATGGAGTGGCAATATCAGTGGATACAGGAATAGCCATGGATGCCATCTAGCCAGACTTCTCTAAGGCTTTTGACATGGTCCCCGCACAACACCCTTCTCTCTCTTAGCAATCTGTTCCAATTGAAGATGTCCCTGATCATTTCAGGGTGGGGCTGGATTAGAAGGCCTTTAAAGGACCCTTTAAATCCAAATAATTCTCTGATTCTATGATTTTCTCCTCTCTCTGTAGGTCAAATGCTTGGTTTCTTGTATACACAGTGTCAAATGCATGAATTAACTTCCTCACTCAGCTATTTCATTCCTACAGTGTCTTAGAAATAATTTGTTTATAATTCAGTTTATTTTTACTGCAGAATGTAAAAGAAGTTGTGAACATATGCATATTTTGCTGCATTTAGCTATTTTAGTAACTACTGTGTTGACATAAAGAATGGGCTGTGGAGTGCCACAGCTATAGCTGGATGCAAGACACGTAGATAAGAGTTGAAGCTGATATAAAAAGAGTCATCTTCAAAAAAACCCCATAACTAACCCTTTAAATGTGTTCAGTATGCAGTACCTCAATCAAGAAGAATAGAATCTGCTAAAGAGGTGCTATCGATTACTGTTGTTTCAGAAAACATGCATGAAAAAAATGAACTGATTGGAGTTTTATCAATCTCCTTGCCAGCACCATGAAATAAAGCCCAATTGGTGGTTTAAATTAAAACAAGCCAACAGCCCCAAATTGAGTCATTCTATGATGTAATTTTAGCAGAAACAAAGTTCTTGGGAGTATTTTATCTTTATGATTTCCTGTTTCTTCAAATGTACTTGAAACCACAAATCACATCTCTACTAGATACAGTCTACTGAATTAATGAAGTAATCCAATTATTTACATCAGTTCCTTTGAACTAATATAAACAAAATGAACTCTTGCATAAGCAAAAAAATTAGTAAGTACTTTATATTTATTGAGAACTTCAAAAAATATCTTTGAGAATGTTTCTTCTTTCAAGAACAACTTCAAAAAATTGCAGCAAAATGGTTAATAAAATCATGATGTAAAATACTGAAACAGTAAAAAAATCCCATGTTTCTATATGATTTCATAAAAAATGAAAACAGAAGGGCAACAGGGTTTTAAACTGATGGTTTTCATTGGATGGCTCAGAAACATAATAGAAATGAGAATAAGGGTTATTTTTATTTGTACCTGTAGAAGAAATGATGTCTAATCCAACAATATTATTTGCAGTTTGAGTCATAATTTTTGCATGCTTGAAAATATTGACATTATGTGATTTGCACATGATGTTACATGAAATGCAATTTTTTCCACATTGTTTTGCATAGTGAAAAGTCCTTACTTTTACAGGCTACAAAAGACCTTTACTCTGGAACATGAATATGTTAAATCACTGAATGAACTTCTCCTTTATCTGCTGTCTCAAAATGACATTATATACAGAGTGAATATAAGATGAAACCTTTTGTGTTTTATGTTTTAATCTTAAAACTCTAATTAACTATCATTAATATATAATCATAGAAAAAATACTCATCAAATCTCATATTAGGATGGACTTATCCATCTGACATATCTGGGTTTTTTATTACCTTCCACCAAGACTGTAAGTATTACACTAAACTCAATGCTTAGAGACAAGTCACCTGTGAAATCTGATGACAAATTATGGCTACTGTGGGAACACTTTTATTGCCAGAAGTTTGAGTACTTAATATCACACTTCAGTGGTAAATGATTATGTTTTATGTCCAATATCACTTTAATTTTATTTATAAAAAAGATTATTTTTAAGAGCTATAAAAGGATAGTTCTAAGCTCCTGACATTTTTGGTGGCATATTAATGGTATTTCCAGTTTTAGAAGAAAATCCTGTTCTTAGAGCTCAGCTCAACACATGAATTCACTCCATGAGACCAACACAGGATTCAGCTTGCCTCCTGCCACTAGAGCTGTAGGTTAAAACTGTAGCTTTATAGCTGGCAAATTCACAAGGCACTTCCTGAGCATTGCACTCTGTCCTATTTAATGCATTACAAAATCAAGCTAAATCCATTGCTTGGATCTAGCAGTGAGAGTTTATGTGAGTTTAACTCCATACAGCTTGTCAAGGAAATTTTACATCTAACTTCAGTTAATGCAACTTACATGTAATTTAGTTCTGGGAGGTGGAGGCAGGAGTGGAGAAGGAAGGCTACGCCCCACCAAATGTTTATTTTAAGGCTAATATGGAGGCTCACACATGGATTAAGTGGCATGTAGTACTCAGCTTTCCTCTGCTCATGGATGAATTTTATCTTATGAAAATTCCAAACAAACAGTTATAATAACTAAACATATAATGTGAGAAATATCTAAGTGCTCTTTACAAACTCTGCACTTATGGGAAAAGATTGAAGAGTTCAGCACAGAAATTTCTGTGGAATAAAATTTTGTGTGGGAGTGCTTATGCTGTGTGGGTTCAAATTGCTTCAAGTAAAAAACCAAACATATATATATTCTGTTTCCAGTTTGGGTCTCATCTGGTACAAAAAAAATTTCAAACCACTTTTTGAATTAAAGGCCTGATCTAAAGAATGTTTAGTATGTAATAACAACATATTTTTCAGAAAGGAGCATTGAAATTCAGCCTTTCCTATTTTCTTCCTCCTTTGATATGAATGATGAATAGCCAAATGCTCACACTTTCATATTCTTTGCTCCAACTGAGGCTTGGCTTTAGTCACTGCAAAGCAGAATAGCTTGAAAAAAATGAGGAGAATGTCCCTTTCACTTTCGATTACTTAAGGGTAAAGTTAACTTCCCCCAGGCACAAGAGAGAACTAGTATCTGTGAGACTTTGATTTATTACTGTGCTCAGTTGTGAATTCTTGGGTAAAAGGCCAGCACTGTTGACATATCAACTTCACTACTTTGAACAGAACCTGAATCTTACATGATTTAAGAAAGCCAAGCAAGTTGGCTTGCAAATGAGACTGCCACAGAGAGGCTTGTGATTCTCAGCAGGGCTTCCTTGACATGAAGGATAGCACTTAGGTTACTCACATTTTATCAAAATAGTTTTGTAAATATTCCCTATGCTCCAGCAAAACTTCAAATTCTTATCTACAGGGCATGTAAATTGGTTTGGCTTCACTAATAAGCTGATTCTGAGCTATAAGCTTTGGTCCAAAACTGCATTCATTAAAAAAAAAAGTTTTAAGACTTCAATGTTGACCCCATTTAAGTCAAAGACAACATATTCTATGACATAAAGTTCCACAGAATGAAAAATAAACATGTTCATTCTAATATGAATGCAAAAGAATGATCTCAGAAGAAAAACATTTTAATGGTGAAAAGAGAAAGGGTGAAAAAACACTTTTTTTGCTTTAAGAAGAGATGGTAAGTTAGAACTATTTTTATAACTTTTCAGTACTTTACTCAAAAAGTGTATTTTTATTGGCATCCCTAGACAATTCGTCTTTAGATGAAACCAAGCAAAATTACTGCAGATAATACTTTAGCCCCCAAATATTTGAGCAAGAACATATTAATACTACGTTCTAAAGAAACTTCACCATAGACTTATCAGGTTTGATAGACTATTGAACCTATAATAATACGGTGTTCAATAAGTCCTTGTAGATAAACTAAAGAAATTATGAGAAAATTTGTTAAAAAAATCATGCATATTATGAGAGATGAAGGCAAAATATACTTTGATTATTCTGAACTGTTTTACTCTATGCAGAATTTAACAGGACATGCAAATTTTCCCATAATATTTCCCATCCTTTACTGTCAAGCCCATCTCACATGCTTTGATTCTATCACAAAATTTCAATGTACACTGCAGTCTTCATGGCAATGTTTCAGAGTATTAAAATTTTTGGGAGTGTTTATTTGCTGTTTCATGGATATTTCTATAGGAAGAATATGTCTGTGATTGCACTCTTGATGAAGCCTTTTATTTAAACCTCCTTACCTGCCATGGAAAGATAAAAAGACACTGTGCAGCGGCAGTGGCTGTATCTGGCATAGTTCCCACAGGGGAAATTACCCTTTAATAGTGTTAAACCTGATGGGGTGTGAATGGTTATGTGGTACTTGAAGTGAATGAACCAATTCATCTTTCAGATTAGGACCACATGCCTGTGAGTGATACATGCTTTGTCTCAAAAGCAAAACCAAAAAGAACACAACAACATAAAAATATTTTTCTGTCACATTTACTACCAGCTGATGTTAAACCGACTTCTAGAAAGGGTACAGTAGAATGAATGAAATAAATCAATGAGGAAATTTCTTTGCTTCTTTCCAGTCAAGTTGTATTTTAAATATTACCATTATTCAAGACATAAAAAGACTAATTAATAAATAGGGAGGGAATATTTTTGTTACTTTAAATGACGGAAGATACACAATAAACCATCTGTGCCCAGCTTGAATTCACTAGGTATTTCACATGAATCTTGTTTTGAACAAATAACCAACCCACATTCCTTTCATTTTTTACTTTACCAACTGGGTTTCGTGCTAGGCCAAACAATAGAGAGAGGAGAGACCAAGTGAAATTCTGACATAGACAATTTGTTGCATTCAAGTAAAACCAATGAAGAGTCTAAAGTCTTTTTTACATATACTAATGTTAAAAATTTGGAGTCATTCTGAGAAGTGTCTTTTCTAAACAGATAAGCTAAAGATGACAGGAAAAGCCAGTAGTTTTCATATCCAACTACAAACAGAGTCAAATATTGACGATGGTATTTTTATTTTGTGAAGTTAGAGATGGCTACAGCAGTAATGCACTGTTGGACATACAAGAAGAAAATGAAAATTTTGGAATAGATAAGTACAACCTGAATCAATATCAAAAGATTCAAAATCAGGAAACCACCAATACTGCCAATATCCACTCACTGTATGTTATGCATGACAGATTTCACCCATTCTGGCATTGTATCACTAGGTCAATTCTTTGTAGCCAAAGATGTCAATCTGTCTAATTACTCCTGAAGAGAACACTGTTTAGCAAACAGATTGCATATCTTTGCAAAATCCTAGAAGCAAAATTAAACAGTCTACCCCAGCTAAAGGAATATTATAAAGTTATCTGGTGAGTTTGTAGCAGGCAACACAAGCTTCCAGAGTCACCAGATGCTTCATATTTTGTATGTTATTTTGAAACAGGAGTCACTGAAGTAGTACAGAATTTTCTTCCTGAAGCAAGATCCAGGTAAGCCATCACACTCTAAAGTGGTGGTCATATGCTATATCACTCTTTGCTAACAATAGAGTAACAGCAATAAAATACAAATATTATATTAGCCGCAGTACAACTGAATTTGATATTAAGATTAGAGCGATCTGGTTGTTTTAAAATGAAAGCAATTTGACACAAATGTATTTTACATGTAGAATGGTTGATTTCTTTGCTCTCCACAAGTAGAAATATTTTTCCCTTGCTCAAAATCTGAAAATGTAGTACTTACAATAATTTTGATGCCTGAAAAAAACCAAAAAATACATCTCAGAAATGAGTGCATTGTATACATGACAAATGAAAACAGCTTTTATAAAAAAAATCATGCTTCTTCCATAACTTCACTTGCTACAGTGAATAGCCCCAATTGCTTGTATCGAGAAGCATCTTGGCAACATCTGGAAGATATTCCCATCATTCATTTACAAACTATAGAGTAGGTTCATGCTCAGCTCTCAGCTTGCCTTTTTTGACTGGTTATTTTTGAGTGGTTATCAGTTAAAAGCTAAAATATTTTGTTCTCCCCATGAAAAATGCTTATTAGTTACCTATTGGAGGAAATATTTCCCTAAAAGAAATAGTTAATTGATATTAAAATCCAGCAAATTATAAATTTTGCCTTTGAAAGTTAGTAAGACTTACCTAGAGTGATATTCTCAATATATCAAAAAGAAGAGTTAGGGGAATGATCATAGGTGGGACATTTGACTATTTTGCTCTGGTAAACTTCCTTAAGATTTTGGTGCTTCTTCCCCTAACTGGTGCTGGCAGAAAGTTTACTTCATTAATGCTGATCCCTGGAAGAGAGTTCCTTGACAAAGACCCCAGTCTTCTACTCTAGCCTTTGTAGCTACAAGCAAAGGTACCTTCTTATTCTTTCAACACCCAGAATACTGGGCATGACTAGAGAATCTCAGTGTCAAGGATGTTAAATGTCTTTAAGCAGCTTTTTCTTAACCATTTTCTTGAAATCACCTCAAATTCATGATTGAATTACAAAGATTTAAACACCACCCTCCCAAACACCCCCCCCTTGCCAGCTACCAGAATACTGGCAAAAGCTCTATTAAAGGCTGTAGTGAGCTGACCTTGGCTGGATGCCAGGTACCCACCAAACCACTCTACCACTCCCCTTCCAGACAGATAGGGGAGAGAGAGTAAGATGGATAAGAACTTGTAGGTTGAGATAAGGCAGTCCATTAAAGCAAAGGCGAGGGTTTGCGTGCACACAAGTGAAACGGAAAACATCAAGGTTTATTCTCTACTTCCCATCAGTGAGCAATGTGCATTCACTTTCTGGGAAACAGGGCTTCAACATGTGTAGTGGTTTCTCAGCAGACAGCCATTGTAAACAAGGAATGTCCCCCTTCCTCCTCCTTTCCTTGGCTTTTATATCTGAGCTTATGTCATATAGTATGGAATATCCCTTTGGTTAGTTTTGGTCAGCTGGCCTGGTTGTGGCCCCTCCCAGGATCTTGCCCTCGACTGAGGGAGGACTGATGCTATGCTCTGCAGTAGCCAAAATCATTATGTGTTATCAACTTTCTGGCTACCAATGCAGAGCACAACACTGTGAGGGCTGCTATGGGGAAATTAACTCCACCTCAGCCAAACCCAACACAAGGGCATAAGTGACAAAAATGAAAAGCAATCACTACATCTTCACATTACAGAAACACATCCCAGATCCATTTCCCTCCCATGATTCACAGGACAAACTATTAAATGACTGCTTAACCTGTGGCTTTAGAGGCTCAGTTCTATTTCCTATTCTATTTTAGTATCCTCAGATAACATTCAGAGAAAATAGCTGTTGGACTTCTATATCCCTGTTTATCCCTGATATAGCCCCCTGTTCCACGGGGCTCCGCTGAGGTTGCCAGTTATTATCATTCCCCTTTCTCACCTTCACCTTTCTTCTAAGGACATATTTATTTGAAAGTCAATCAGGAATTTCAGCCTGTTGTCAACCACATTACTGGCTGCTGCCTTCTGCTTTGTAAATATTAATATTGGTTGGGCATTTGCTCAAGCGTGAAACAGTCCTTTAGCCACCAAGTTTGTGTTTGGCAAAGCCCTAATCAGACTTTTAGGCAATGTGAAGCGGAATCGTTTTCCACTCAAATAAGCAACACTCGTCTTTGAACCACTCACATTTCTCTTTTCCTAAATTCTTTTTAAATTCTCAGCTGTCAAATGTGGCTCCCTATGTGGCCATATAAATGTTTGTGCCAGAACAGGCAACAGAGGGATGGGAGAGTATATTCAAGGGAAAGGACTGCACTTCTCAGTGATGATTTACAGCAATTTGAAACATATGTGAAGCAATTATTTGCTGCCTTCTGACACACACATACATTAAATATATTGACTTAATAATGTCCTCATCAAATACAGTTTACTTTCAATAAAAGGATACATGGAATGAAAAAAAAAAAAAAAGCCATCTCAAATAAGGTCTAAACAGTCAGAAACATATTTCAGTGGGACATCAGGGATTCAGTGACTTCCAAAATCACTGCTTCTCTCTTAGAAGCTCCAACATGAATTAAAGCAGAGGAAGAGTGATTAATACAGCAATTGCAGGAATTTTTTGCTTTGTCAGTTTCCTGGAAGGAAGTTTATTCATAACTCATTGGTAAGAGCCCTTCTCTCTGGGCATTGTCAGTGGCCTCAGTAACTTTGTTCTAACACCATGAGCAACAGGAAAAAACCCTCAAACAATAAAAAAGGGACAGGATCAAATGTCACCTTTGTGGCTTGCTTTCCCATTTAATTTCAGACATTAAACTAAAATTTCTCCTCAGTAATTTTTATTTGTTTGACTAGTATCATCTCACATCCCCTTTTTTTTGTCAATTACATTGTCAGTCACTTTAGATAAAATATGAAATCTTTACTTCTTCCTTTCAGCTCTTTCAATTTTACAGGTTACTTTCCTAATGGCATGCAAAATAAATTAACATTAATGTGACTTTACAGAATGTGTATAAAATATGCTAGCAGAAAGTTGTCAAAATATCATGCACTGGCTTCGGCCTTAGAAAAAGTCTCATGTTAAATAAATATTTCAGACATTAGCCATCTCGACAGGCTTTCATGATACTTAGGATAGCACTTTGGGCAATAAGCAAGTACAAAACAATAGGAAATGCACACTTGAATCAAGTCTGCATTTTACTTTGATTCCCAAGAACTAACAGTGGATTACATGAACTGATAAGACTCTACAATGAAATACCCTGAGCGTTCAAGCACTAAGAGAGAAGTAATTCAGGATATATTCAAGATTACATTTGTAGAGTTTATGCCTTTCATTCCTGGTCCCTGGGATAATCTTCAAGAATTCTGTGAAAAGATGAGAAATATTTGCTGAAGGTTTTCCGTAAGTAACAGTGATGGCCATCAGTGAGGTCTTTCTCATTTCTGTGTATGCAGCATGAAGTACATTTTAGACATACATTTCAACTACTGCAGTGCCATTCATCTATTTTATCATTAAGGTCACATACATGAAAAATAAAGTAAAACAATACAAAATTTATGGGATATTGCATGTAAACACATGCCAATAATACCCACTACATTTAGATCCAGATTCTTAGATCACCCTCATGAAACAACTCAAAGCATTCACTCAAAGTAAAGAGCTACAGAAAATATGAAAACACATGCTGAAAGTAAAACTTATTCTTATGCTATATATTTAAGTTTTAAAAAAATTGAATATATAAAGGATAATGAATTCACTCTGCACACATCATCTTGTCCTCTGCAAAAAACAACGTAGTTTATAAATCACTTGTGCATTTAAGTGTCATATATGCATACAAACAAAGTATTATGACTAGATGACATAAACTCACAAACAGATAAAATTCCTGAAGGCTGAATTCATTAGATGAATTCTCCTTGGGAAACAGTGAAACTGCAGAGATTAAAACTACACTATAGTAAAGACAATGAAGTTCTTAACACAAATCCTGAGTATTTGCATAAAAAAATCACATTTTTGACAAGACAAAATCAACAGAATTTAAGGGACAGTACTACACTGGTCACATTTAAAAACTGAAAACATACAGGTATGCTAACAGGAGTTGCAAAACTTCTTCAGATACTTCTTAGATAATACTTGAAGAATAATACTTAGATATTTGCCAACTATGTTTCAGTAGTAGGCTACATTATGCATAATATAGCTGGGCTGCATCATCATTAATTAGCAGATAAACTTTGCCCTGAAGAGGTTAAAATCAGGTTAAAACAGGACAAGAAACAATGGATGGGGAGAGACAGAGAGATGTGAAAGTACAAAAAAGAGCAAAATTGGTCATCACAATAGACTGGTTGTCTCAGACCAAGTTGTCTAATCTTCTGCCAAAATTTACATGACCAGCATAAAACCAGAGTGCTTTAAGAAGGATGTTGAAGGGTAATAACACAGTAGTTTTGCAGATGTTAGTGGTACCTTCTCCATCAAGGAAGAAGCAGCCTCCAAGGTGACATGAATGTGAGCAATAGTCACCATGGTCTGGTTGGAGATAAGTTTCCACTTGTCCTAGTTTAGCAGGTGGGACCAGCTGGCACTGTGTGGGGGTGATTAAGGCTGTGTATTCTACCCCTTCTATTCATTTCCCATGAACAATGGACCACCTGCAGCAGCTGCCCAGGGAGTCGTTAGCACCTTCACGCCTAGCCTGGGGGGGCGTGGCTGCTAA
>JAWWEV010000134.1:48376825-48395086 GCA_035583235.1 Hafferia zeledoni | reverse complement strand
AAATTGTAGCTCTGATTTATAATCTCTCTCATGTTGAGTTCATTTCTCCTGCTGGTTTACCTTGAAACCAGCACACCACTGCAATACCAAATGACAGGGACTAGGTGAGGACAGGCAGATAAAGGCCTGAAGCATGAGGACAAGCAATCCACATCTGACATAAAAATGAGACACTTAATGTAGGAACTGAGAAACAAGGGTCAAAGCAATGAACTACAAAAACCATTTTCTTAATGACACAAAGCAGCTGCTCTGGAAACAAAGTAGTATTTTCCCCTGCTAATTACTGAAGTCTGGGTGGAAGAGGTGTAAAACAAAGACTCTTTTTTAGAAGTATAATTTAATTCCTATTTCTAAGTAAGCAGATTTAAGGATTAAAATCTTGGTTGCTTTTAGTATTAACAAAAGTACCCATAAGCAATTTCCATCCAAATACAAGACCCTGTTTCTTCAGTGTATATGAATTTAATGTGGATATAATTAAAAGTGTCAGTTGTCAGAAAACTTTCCTCTGTCCTTGGATAAGCAGCTACATAGGTCTATAGAGCAACCAGCTCCTGGTTGACTTTTCATGCTTTCCTCAACATCTACCACATTCTCTTGTCTCAACATAGTTCTTCCCAATGAACTTCTCTCATCTTCCTGAAGCAAAACTCAAAGGTTAAACAGCACCAGATCTGTTCTGTGCAACTTTAGCTTGTAAAATCAGTCCTACAGAAGCTATGTACCCTTTTGATTCAAATTTGCTTACTTATTTAACATGATGTGTAATTTGATGCCTACAATATTTATTTATTTCTTAAATCCTTTAAATATTTTCTCTAAGGTGACCACTGATTGTATCCAATAGTTGCATTTACATTCAATCCCTGACCAAGCAACAAAGAATCTGATTTACCAGTTGAGGTGGAATCAGCCTTGGAAAGAATAGGAAGATTTCATTCTCCTCTTATTTCAAGTGTTTCAGATATTTATCAGGAAACACAATACACATATCTGAGGTGTATATATAGAATAGAATCATAGAATCAGCTAGGTTGGAAAAGACCTCGAAGATCATCAAGTCGAATTTCTGACCTAACACCACCCTGCCTACTAGACCGTGGCACTGAGTGCCACATCCAGTCTCTTCTTAAAATACCTCCAGGGATGGTGACTCAGGGACCTCCCCGGACAGCCCATTCCAATGCCCTATCACTCCTTCTGTAAAGAACTTCTTTCTAATATCTAAACTAAACCTCCTCTAGTGCAGCTTAAGGCTGTGTCCTCTTGTTAGACTGCTTCTTGCCTGGGAAAAGAGACCAACATGCAATTTGCTACAGCTCCTTTCAGGTGGTTATAGACAGCAATCAGGTGCTCCCTGAGCCTCCTCTGCTCCAGGCTAAACAACCCCAGCTCCCTCAGCTGCTTCTGATAGGACTTGTGTTCCAGTCCCTTCACCAGCCCTGTTGTCCTTCTCTGGACCTGCTCCAGCAACTCAATATCCTTCCTAAATTGAGGGCCCCAGAAATGGACACAGCACTTGAGGTGTTGCCTCACCTGTGCTGAGTACAGAGGAAAAATTACTTCCTTGGTCCTGCTGGACACGTTGGTCCTGATACAGGCCAGGATGCCATTGGCCTTCTTGGCCACCTGGGCACACTGCTGGCTCATGTTCAGCCTCCTGTCAATCCAAACTTCCAGGTCCCTTTCTGCCTGGCTGCACTCCAGCTACTCTGTCCCCAGCCTGTAGTGCTGCATGGGGTTGTTGAGGCCAAAGTGCAGGACGCAGTACTTGGCCTTGTTGAACCTCATCCTGGTTGGATTCAGCCCATCTATCCAGCTTGTCCAGATCACTCTGCAGAGCCCTCCTACTCTCCAGGAGATTGACACTCCCCCATAACTTGGTGTCATATGCAAATTTGCTAATGGTGGACTCAATCCCCTCATCCAGATCATCAATAAAGTTATTAAACAGGACTGGGGCCAAAACTGATCCCTGGGGGACACCTCTGGTGACCAGCCACCAGCTGGATGCAGCCCCATTCACCAGCACTCTCTGGGCCTGGCCATCAGCCAGTTCTTAACCCAGTAGAGAGTGCCCCTGTCAAAGCCATGGGCATTCATTGGTCTTGGCCTTCTTGTAGTGAAATATTTTGCTTCCTACATACTTGTTTTTCCTACTGTTTTGATTCCCTTGTAAGCTAACTTAATTTAACCAAGATTTACCAATGATAGCGTATCTTTCCTATTCAGTTGTACATTCAGCTTTTGAATATAAGGCAGTTACCCTGAAAAAATTGGGTTTGTGTCTGAAAATGAAATTTTCTCTTGCTTTTCAATGTCAACATTCAAGTCAGGGATCTTATGTCTCAGTGCCTGAGTTTTTCCATCTGTAAAATGCTTCAAGACCTGCTGCTGAAAATGTCTATGGCAACTGGATACTAATAATATGGTAGATCAAATCCCACTGATTTCTTACAAAATAAATACCAAATTTATTTTGCAGTTACAGATTAAGGTACGCCTGAGCCAAGAGAAATTAAAATCAAGTTCATAACCTAGGTAACAGGTTTGGTTTGCGTGACTGCAGAAGAGGTCCCTCTTGCATGTCCTTACTACTTACTACTATTTCTGGTCTGCAAACATGTGGTATGCCAAAGTATTACTGTAGATTGACAAATTTAGGAAAGCAAAGGAAATCAAAGTCCTTAGTGTAAAAGATGAATGAACATTTAGTGATTACAATATTGGTTCTTCTGCTGCTTTTGATTGGCTTTGATTTTCACTTTACAGTCAAAAGTTTACTAAATTATCCCTTCCTATTTTTTATTAGCCTTACTGTCAATGATTGTGGTAAAGAGGAAGAAAAATGTGGTGACACAGACTCCTATATGCTGCTCACTAGATACTGTAACTTGCACACTTAGGATCTAACTTTTGTGTTATCCTTAGTGTGCACGAATGGCAGAGTTTTAGAGCTGCCTGTATCCCAGGCAAGGCCACAGACAGGAGATACACACTGGCAAGGACTTTTTGTGACAGAACAAAAACTTTGAGATTTCCTTTGAAACAGACTTGCATTTAAACAACAAAACAAAAAAGGAAATATATAGAGACACATTTTCTGATATATCCTTTTGTTTCCCCACAAGCAAGCTTAAGGGCTCCACAAACTGAGAACAGTGACTGCACTATAGTGCTATTCCATTATTTTAGCAGGGTGTGCTCTTCCTAATTATACTAAGAGGAAGCAAGAGGCACAATCTTGGCTATATGTTCTGTTTCTTTAGAGAAAGACTTCAGACTGGATTCTTTAAAGCAGTCATGTAATACTTCCTGACACAAATACCACCAACTGTTCCTTGCATTAAAACCAAAATCAGACAGAAGACCAGCCTTCATAGAATACTTAATAGGTTCTTTGACTATACTTTTCAATATACTGTCTGTGATACTGCTTGCTTATAATTTACACACCTCAGCAGATGTACATAATAAGAAATAGAAAAAGCAGGGTTTTGTAATATCTAATCATAGTTCAGATATTGCATTTTTAAAAATTTATCAGGGTCTAGAACGCAATTGTTTCTTCTCTTCCTCAGGGCATGATTTCACTTTTGTCTTTTGTTTTAAGGCATAAGTTTTTCCATTTCATAAAGTGAGAAGCTTGTTGCATTTTTATAAAACAATGTAAATAAAGTGGGAAAACCCACGTAAGTTAAAAGTAAAAAAAAAAATCAAAGTTATTTTATAGATTTCAACACTTTTTAAAATCACTTTTTCCTAAAGCTACTTTTTAAAAAAAATAATTTAACTCCATGTGCTTAAAATATTTTAGCTTTTGATGAAACTTGTATTTTTCACTGAAGAAAACCAGTTGTTTTTTCACTAGAGCTACAAATATATCTACCACATCTTACACCACTCTATGTCTGTGTCACAACTGAACCAATAGTGCCACTGATCCCTTTTATGATATTTGTCTGAAGCTATTTTAATCTCTTCATCTGAAAGAATAAAAGGGAGAAAGGGACAAAAAATTGGAGCAATTTTAATATGTACAGTAAGGTAATTAGAATAAGGGTATGTCTGGAATATTCAGCATCTATAGTTAATGCAGATGTAGTACTAAAAATATAGATATACTTTCTACTAATGGCAAGACATTATATAATATATCTTCTCCACAGACATCCCATTGTCACGGGGGAGAAGCTGGTGTGCCCTTATGAGGTTGTGTGCTATGCTGGCAGTGGTATGTGCCTCCGGTAGGGTCTCCCATGCCAGACAGGTCTCAACTGAAGGGTCAGACAAAGCGTGTCCATGGGTAGGATGGGCTCACAAGCCCTCTGGCAACCGTCTTAGGAGAAGGACAACTCTAGCTCCAAACCCAGGCAGATGGAGCTCGCTTAGGCCTGTAAGGCCATCCATCTGTGAGAAAGATACTCTAACCAAACCTACGTCCTGAGGTATTCGCTGTCACTGTCCAAGCTTGCTAGGCCCTGGCAGATGAACCTTAGGAGTAAAGGGTAGGGCCAGTTCCATGCACACTGTGCCTCACCTAAAAATCCATTGTGCAGGCTTGAAAGCTTCACCTACATTGCAAAGCTCTGTAGTGACAGGTGAGGGTCGAAGCGGCAGGTAATAGGAAGCGCTGGAAGCCGCAGACCCAACCCTGCATGCAGGTGGTTCAGGACATTGGTTGCTCAAGACTTGACCCTGGAGATGACAGTCTGGTTCAGCAGCATCCTGAATGACTAAGCAGCTTATTTAAAGGAGAACACTGCTTGCTTCACATGGAGAGGGGCCTAGAGAAGGTGGCCTAAGCAAAGCTTATCTCCTTACCCAGTTGGCTGACCACAGCCAACAGGCATCTTCTGATGGAGCCAAAGACAAAGAGACAAAGGCATACACTTGCCTCCAAAGGTGTGTTCAAATTGACACTTGTGTGTTTGAACATCAGAACCATGTTTGATACTGTGGATAGTGGATGTCCTGAGCGTTGTTCTGCTCTAATTACCCACAAACTGTCACGACTCAACATTGACATTGCTGCTCTCAGTGAAGTTCATCTTCATGAAAAAGGCAGCCTTAAAGAACATGGTGCTGGCTACACACTCTACTGGTCAGGCAGACCCAAAACTGAAAGTCACCTTTCAGGAGTTGGCTTCATGATTAAAAACTTTGTTGCCTCCAAACTTGAAAATCTGCCAACAGGTCATTCCGATCGCATTATCTCCTTATGCCTCCCACTACACAGCAAGCAACATGTTCTTTTTAGTGTATATTCCCCAACTCTCCAAGCCGATCCAGTGGAAAAAGACGAAGTCTACAATGACCTGTGCCACTTCACCCAAAAAGTTCCTGCAGATGATAACATCACAATCCTTGGTGACTTCAATGCCAGAGTAGGTAAGAACTCTGAAGCCTGGAAAGGAGTACTGGGCAAGCATGGCGTTGGAAACTGAAATGACAAAGGACACTCCTGCTAGAGTTTTGTGCAGAACAGCAGCTCACCATCATCAACACTACCTTTCAGCAGAAAGACAGCCTGAAGACAACCTGGATGCATCCTCAATCCATTGACTATGTCTTAGTGCAACAGAAATGTTCCCGATGTCCATCATACCCAAGTGATGCCTAGTGCAGAATGTCAAGCAGACCACTGCCTTGTGTGTTGCAAACTTAACCTTCACTTTAAGCCCAAACCTAAGAAGGGCGGCATTCCAAGGAGGAGGTTCCAAGCTAACAATCTTCAAACAGCTACAGTGAGAGACAGCGTGTATTGGGAATTGGTTGAGTGTTGACATTTTTTTGGCCTGTGTTTTGGTTGACCACCTGGAAAAAGTTTATTCTTTTCCTACCAAACTACTGGTAACAAGCATTGATAAGAGGACAGCTTTGCCCTTGAAGACGGAGCTCTGTGTAAACTAAAGAAGGTGGAACCAGAGACCTCTGACTGGGTGGTGCTGGCCACACCTACCCAGTCAGACACCACATGTAGACTGTATTTAAGAGCAGATGACTTTTGCTCTGTTGCTGGTTTGCTTCACAAAAAGACCTTGTTTATTAATAACAGGGATGCCTGTTATTGCTGTGACCCAGCCGGCACCTAGAGACTGCAGTCCCTGCATCTTTCTCCAGAGAATCTAAGTGTTCTGGGTTGGTAAGACAACCTACATGAGTAACCCCTTGGTGAGTGGGGTGCTTACACTTTTGGGGTTATTGCCTTGGTCTCTCTCCTTCCCTCTCTTCCGCATTCTTTTTCTAAAAACTCCCATTATTTAGCTTCTTCTGGTAATAGATATTATTTTGCTACCCTCTCAACACTGCTTTTGTCTCACTTCCCAGCATTTCTTAGAACCCACCCTGTTACAGAGCTTCCAGGTAAACCTTCCAACTAGACTTCAAGATAATCACATAGATCCCTCTTCTGAAGCACTTTGGCAACATATTAAAAATAGCATCCTGCAGTCCTCTGAAGATTCCTTAGGGCTCTCCACCAACAAAAACAAAGACTGGTTTGATGAAAACAATCAAGAAATCCAGGAATTGTTGAAGAGAACTGCTCACCAAGCACATCTTGAGCCATCTTGCCCTAAAAGAAAAGCTGCCTTTCATCTTGCATACAGTAAGCTCCAACAGAAACTTTGAGACATCCAGAACAACTGGTGGCTCAACCTAGCAGAAAAGACACAACTATGTGCAGATTCGGGTGACCAAAGAGGATTCTATGAGGCCCTGAAAGCAGTTTATGGTCCCACACACCACGTTCAAAGCCCCCTACTCAGCACAGATGGCCAAATGCTTCTCACTGATAAAACTTCCATCCTGAATCAATGGTCTGAACATTTTCAGACATTCTTCAGCACCAACCGTGTAGTCCAAGGCTCAGCAATTCAACACATTACACAACAACACGTGAAAATTGAATTTGATATACTATGGGAGAGATATTTAAGGCCATACAGCAGGTGAAAACTGGCAAGGCAGCTGGAGTTGATGGAATTCCACCCGAAGTCTGGAAGCATGGAAGTCAAGCACTCCATGCTAAATTTCACAAGCTTGTTGTGCACTGCTGGGAACAAGGTGAACTACCACCAGATCTCCGTGATGCAGTCATCATCACCCTGTACAAGAAGAAAGGAGAAAAATTAGACTGCTCAAATTACCGAGGTATTACTCGGGTACTCGGGTAGAACCCTTCCCAAATCTTCGTTTGCAAAGCCTAGCCATCATGATGATGATGATATAATATATCCATACAACAAAAAATGCCACTTATTTCCTCAGCAGGTAGAGGCAGGTAGCTATTTCACAATCATCACTTCCTTTGCTTCCTACTACTATTATTGCACAAAATAATGAGAATTTCAATTCTGGCACATTCATATGGTTACATTTCTTATAGCATGGCTCGGATTCTGAAGAGAGTTACACTGCTGTGAATTCAGCTTCACACTAGCAGTGTTGATGAAGGTGCTCTGTCTTTCATCATGCTTACTACAGAACACAAGTAAGGCTCAGTCAGCTTGTCTCTTTTATTCTTATACATCAACCTGAACATATGCAAGAGAGACACACTCCTGTATTCAGCAACATTGCAGTTGGACCTGGCGGTTCTCCGCTCCTTTTTATTACCTGCTAAAACCTCTTGGTTTCCAAATACTCGGAAATGGTGTCACGGTCATCATCTAACAGCTCTGCTAGGATTATATTCTGTATTGGAACTATTGTATTGCCCTTGCAGTTCATTTTTTATAGCTCCTGTTTTTCAAAACATAGCTGCTAGAAAAGGATTCATCACTATTAGATGATGAATTATTTTCTGCCTTGTGTAACAACCTCAGTAGGCACACATATATGGACAACTAAAAGCCTGGAAAGTGGGAAAGTCTACTAGAGGTTGCAAGTGTTTCCACAGTGAAGTGATAGCTGAGTTGAGTTTCTTAGGATGACATGCTGCACTTAGCTGTAGAAGTTTGACCACATATGCCTAAATCTTCTCTTTTTGATGTGGCTTTCAGCTTTCCCCTAACTGGAACACGGCTTAGAGATATTTGCCACTCTCCTGTCATGTAAGCAATGAAAAGTTTAAAGGCTTATCCCCCTCATGTTTCTTTGATAAAGACTTTGCTAAGCACATTGAGCATTTCAGTTTAATGGTAAAGTCTGAGCAAAAGCTTATGGCTGATAAGTGAATGAGTGAAAGAGGTTTGGAAATGGTATATGCAGTAGCTGATCAGAGACAAAGCTAACAAAAGTAACATTGGATGAAGTCCAACATAAAATCCTTCTTTAACTGGGACATAAATATCCAAAACAATGTGCCATGCTCCTTTTCCGGCCCACCAGCCACTGCAGCTTCCTAACATCACTTGGTGATGCCTGTCCAACCCTGCTTTGAAGCATCTATGTAGGAAAATGGGCACCTGCCTCCTGCAAAGAGGTACATTGCAGCGCTGACCATGGGGGCAGTGGGGCCAGATATCCTGCTTGTGTTTGACACATGGCTGGATGCCCTAATTCTTACCCAGCCTGGGTATCGGGACAGAGTCACCCAAGAGAGCCTTCAGGGAAGAGCTAGGAGCAAGTGCTTTCCAAGGAGAAGTATCAGTGCTGAATTTCAAGACATGCTGCAAATCTGCTTCCCATTTCTTTCTTCTCAGAGACACAAGCTAGACAACCATGGCAGTTCATCCCATTGGTTTTACTTGAGCATTTTTCGGAAATAAATAAAAGTCTTGTTTGTATCAAGGGGCACCCTGAGAATGGGCTCGATTTGTAGAGAAGCAAATATTGTCTGATGTGCATGACTTCAAATGTAAGAAGCAGTGATAGTCACTGAATGGCAGCCCACAACATTAAACTAACCCCCTCTGTGAGCAGCATGTCTTTTCAGGATTAACAATTTATGAAGTTAATGCACATCTAAGTACACAGCTGTCCTTTTCTATTTTTAATAACCAAAAGGAAAATGTCACCAAGTAAAGAGGGGAAAAAAAGCTGTTTCTCAGTTGGGACTGTACAGAAACTGGCAGAGTTATTCTCCATGCTGTTAAATAATACTAACGAGTTTTGTCATGGATATTAAAAACACTAGATAGAACAAAAAACTTAAAATAGTCTTCATTTTGCCTTCATGTTATTATTAAAGTGTTCTTTGAAAGAACTTATTTTAACTCTGACCATAAAACGAATACTACCTCACATGTGTGTCTTGGTATAAACAAGCATTAAGCAAACTATATATAAATTTTCCATGATTTAGTTGCATTTTCTTAGGGTTTTACACAAGGACTAATATAAATAATCCTTTACTTTTCTGGGAATTTAAGTGTGAAGAATCCCTAAGTGCTTTGAAAAACTGTATACATGAAGGAGAACTTTCAGTGTTTAAATGCAGCAATCCTCTGAGGGGTTTTACATGTAAATATGTAAATTTTTCTGTTTGCCACCAGTTCCTTGGACTTTGGTGATGGATGTGCCATAAATACTTTGAGATGAATAGAATCTGCGGTGGCATGAAAAGATAAATTTTGAGCAATAAATACTTTGCTAAGATATCAGTACAATTTCTCACTTATTTGGGGAATATTGTGAAACTGCAGAAAGAGCTGCAAAAAGCCAGACAAGAATAGGACTGATATGGGACTACAAAGGTGGCTACAGACTTGAGTAAATGGGAGCGTAAAATTGAATTGTTGAGCTAGGGAAAAGTCACGAGTTCTTTTTTTTTAGTTCAGAATCATACTTGAGATGAGTCTCATTTAATATTCATAGTAATGACTTTTGCACAGAAGCATGCTGCTAAAATGTGGTGACACAAAGGTGAAAATTATTAGTTAAGAAGGAAGATCACTGGAAAAATGAAGTGATGCTGAAGACCTAAGTGATAGAAAGAGGATTAAATGTAGTCGTTCAAAACACATCTTGGACATTATTAACAAGAATTTCTTCTTTAAGCATCTTAGTGGCAAGAAAAAGAGAGTAAAGAATTGGCTAATTGATCACAGTCCTCCAAACAAAGTAATACAGTTAATAAAGAAAAAGTTGTATGCAATTCCAGAACATTTTAAGTGAGATAGTTACATACCTAGAAGGAAATACTGTGCTTCTCTACAAGGTACAGGTAAGACCTGACCTAGAATAGTGTGTTTAATTATGGCTTCCCATGCTTACAAAAGACAATTTCAAATTAAACAAAATGCTTGTAGCTTTTCCCACCGTTTTTATTTTTTAATTTTTTTTAAAAAATTTGAAATCCAAAAATAAAAAAAAAATACAAAAAAAACCCCCCAAAAAACAAAAAAAACCCCCCAATGCAAACAGAAGTGACAGTGTTGGTACAAAAGTAAGTTGACTTTAACCAGTTATGAGTTCAGAGCTTTTTAACAAGCAGAACAGCAAGGTTTTGCAGTTTATACACAGGATTATGTGTGGTTCCTTGAGATAGTACAAGTTCAGTAAACTGAGAATTATCTTCCTGCCACATCTGTGAGATCCCCAGATCAGCAATAGGGATAATTTCCTTATAAGTACTTCTCAAAGACTTTTGATAAATGAGAGAAGAAAAAAAGAAAATCAAAACCAGGTATTCTTTGAATTGCTTGTGCTGTGGACTAACTTTTTTTCTGGGAATTGCACACCTAGCAGCTTTGCAGTCCATTTCTACCTATAGTAAATGCAGTGAGGGCACCATGCAGAAGCAATCTTTCTTTCTTTTGCCCAGCCTACATAAAAGCTCAGTGTACCAGCTTACAGGAAAATAAACACAACATGCTTTCTGTCATGCCTCGCAATGAAGCTGGTCAGTTATAAATAAAATAATTTTTATAAATCCTTAATTTTTCCCAGAAAAACAAACAAACACACACACCCCGTGCCCAACAGGTCTTCCTGGGCAATTTGTTCTGCAGCTGCAGTAGCACATGTATTGCTCACATAGTGCTAGGAACATGGTGGTATCAGCCAAGCTCTCTGTTGAGCATGTGGGTTAAAGACAGTGTGCCATCCCTGATAAGAAAGGACTACAAAATATTTTAAAGCCAGATGAGAATAATAATCCAAACTTAAAAAAAAAAATAAAAAATCAAAATCTTTATAATGGCAGGAGACAGGATGAGATTGTGTTAGAAGATCTGCTGGATTCAACCAACTTTTATTATCTATTTAAAACCACGTACGCTGGTCTTGATCTTTTAGAAACTGTCTTAATGAGTCTGTTTATGTGTAATCATAGCAGGTCCATCTTTTAGTGAAACCGTGTCATAAAAATTGGTGATTATGCACCGTACATGTTGTTGATTTCATAAGACTTCATCACTTCCATGGCTGTCAGTCTCATCACTTGCAATATTATGCTCCTTCCTCTCACACTGTAATTTCTTTAGCACAGGCAGGCAGTGGAGCATGATGTTTATGCTGCTACATCTACTGCTGTTGCTAGTTCATCTAATGCATCTGTGATACAAGTTGCTAAATCATCATGAGAATAATAATGTGTTATGAAGCAGGCTACTTATTATACTAGAATTATTCAGTAATGGTATTTTTAATGTACATTTAATTTCTATCATCACTACAATCTACACAGAGCTGCCTGTAAGTCTAGAACAAAATTAAATAATAGTAATCCAGAGTCTTTAGTGCTACAGGTTATGAAGTAAATCCATAAACACACATGAAAGCCCTCCTTGTAATTCAGTAAGGTTACTCTTTTGGGGTCATGTTAATAACCTTTTTCCCTAGTTTATCTGCATGAAGTATCAGTTAATCTGTTTAAAAAAATAGTATACTGTGTCCACTTTTAGGGCAAAATGTAACATACTTTGTTTCTCTGAAGGTCTCAGCAGCAGCTGAATAGAATATTTGCTGTCACTGGACCCTAAACATCTTTTATTGGGAGAGGAACCTTTAAGGTTTCATCCAAACTCACTCTGAAAAACCTACACTTCTATTTATACACCCGTACAGTCATTTCAGGGAGAATGCTTAGACTTGCAATCCCTCTAGAAGCCAAAGCAATTTATCTCTTTTTTAAAGTATATTTTTAAGGCAGATACCCAGCGCATACCAACACAAGCGGTCATCAATAGGGGCAGAATTCAAAGGACATATTAAAGTAGCAAGAGCAGACATCCTCCAGCAGATCTCACTGAAGGAGGACAAGAGAACTAAGGCTTAAACTCTCTTGCTCTCCAAGCACCTCTAGAAGAGGTTATTGTGCTGTGAAACAGTAAAGAAATTCATGGACTGGCACCTCAGGTGCCTCAAATCACAGCCCAATAACCACATCTATTTATAAAAACTGATTTCAGTGTTGCACTAATAAATATCATTCTTGTTTGTTTCTGACATCATACATCAGAGATGTTCCTTGTATCACTGAGATACCATGTATTTCTAATGTAAACAACAGTGCAGCCTTTTAATTTATATGCTGTAATTTTTTCAGGCTGTTTTGCTCAATAATCCTGTAGTTCATAGATAATATTCTTGTTGAGCAGGTCTACTGGTATAGAGCAAACACTTTACCCATAACTGAATATATTTAATATGAAGGCTTTATATTCTCTAGAATTTTGTCATTAACACTTACTGAAAATTAAGGAAAATGTAGATAAGTATAGAACCTAACTAGCATCACAATGTGTGCAAAAATCCCTACATAAATGCAACACATCATATCGGAAAGCTATTGTTAAGATTATCTATTATGACTCATATTGTGACACTACATACTGGGTAGTGCCTGGTTAAAATAGTGTTTACTTGTTTTATTTATATCAGTGTGGTTATAACTGTTGCAGATATCCATTTGGCCTTGTTTTCCTTTTTTCAGAATTTTATGTAGCCCAGTCCCACTTTCACTACTCTGCAAAGACATTTCAGTGTTGATTTTCCTCATCCTACAATCTAAATTAATGGAATACACTGAAATCTTTGGATTGCAGCATAAGGCTGAACTGTGCAAAAGAAAACCTCTACAAAAAAAATCCATACTGGTACATATAAGAAAACTCATCTAGTGGTAAAGGATTAGCCAGACTGTGAAACTGATGGCAGGTTTCTTTGAACAGTTATATCCACTATATCAACAAGCTCTTTTTCAGACTATGTTTGAACATGGTTTTGGAAATAGCATGGGTCAGGGCCTGCTCCCCCAAGGCTGGCTGCATATGGCCACAGTGTTTTTGGAAGAAGAGATATTTGGTGTATAACTGCAGACTTTTTTTGTCAGAAACAGTTCTTTCTTCAATTCCTTTGATGAGGAGCCTAAGAAATAGTTCATATGGGATCAAAAACATACACTCTAAATATAAATGGTGGTGTACAAGCAATTTGCCTGTGTCTGCTTTGCTGCTGTTTTCCCTAATGACCAGCTGCAGAGATAGAGAGTTAACAGGCATTAAGCAATCCTACAGCAGCTCTGATTCTTACTTCGGGTTAAACTCCCCATGTCTTCAATGCTGCAGTGTGCCACGGTCACTCTTCTGGAGTCTAAAGAAAGATACATAGTGATACAAGACCCTCGGGACAAGAAGTGAGGGGGCAGTCTTTTCTGCAGCAGTATTTCCAAATGAAACACGCATGTACTACGGTTTAGCAAGATATTACTTTTGAAATCATTAGGAGTTTCTTGTTGCAAAATGCTTTGGAAACAAAGAAAGCAATTCTAGCTTCAAAGCAGAGAAGCGTAATTTATCAAACTGTGGGATGTATTTTGGAAAGCGAGAGAATACAAATGAAGAAAAGGAGAAGCATATTTAAGACAATTATGCCTTCCAATTACATACATCTTTACACCCTGTATAGTTATCTTCTGACTTACACGTCAGCTTCTATTTTCCAAATAAAACACCTCAACACTTTAATTGAAAACAAATACGTTAAAAAACAGAGGAAGAAGCATTTCCTAATCCTGTAAAGTAAAGTGATATAAAGCCAGCTAGCAGCATATTAAGATAAGGAGTACAGCCTAATTGGTGATAAAATGTCAATTTTCCAATAGATGTATACCCACAGTCCATTAGATTTAATTAGGCTCCCTCAGCAAGTAATAAATCATGTAAAAGAAAAATTGAAAAATAAATCAGCTGATTGCTGGGAAATGTTCATGGCTTGGTTTACCAAGGCTAATCTTTAAGTAAATTAGGAACTAGGACAGACATATTAAACAGAGGGTTTCAAAAAAAGACCAATGTCCAATATTAGTACAGGATTAAGAGATTACACAAAGACACTGTTGATCTACCCAAGTTTTAATTATGATCTCATTTACTGATATCATAAAAAAGTGACATTGTAAAAAATTTTAAAAGCACACGAAACACAGAGCAGAGCACATGAAGGAAAAGAGTAGGAGGTTTTGGGTTACTGTTTCTAAGGCATGATAGGAATGAGAGAACATTCAGACTTGATGAGAAAACAACAACTAATTTTTTAATTTTTTGTTTTTGCAAACTAATCCCAATTGTAGCCATTTCTATGGTTCTGATAAAACTGGGATAGAACTGACACAAGAGTGCCATTTTCCACAGGATAGACCTTCTCTAGTCATGTGTAAAGAGCAATAAATAGTCTTCATTTATTCAAAAGGAATGCTATGACAGTTTGTATTAAGCCCTGAGACAGGCATTTAGTCTTCATGTACAAATAGAATGGGATTGGTGAGATGGGAAGATTGAAGAAAAGTTTCTGGGATTTTTGGCTTTCAGGAAGAATTCTTTATTCTTTCAAACTTTGGGTCCTAATCTGCCCTCTGTGAAACTATAGAGCAGAGAGAAAGCGATAGGAAAAGTTCTACAAGTGTTTGTAGATTTAACAATTACCTCACATTTGCCACTTTTAACTGCATATTAATATTCCATAAAATAGGTCATGGGTAGGGAGGTAGGTAGCCAGGTGTAGGGATTTATTTTCTTAACTTAGGTACAAAACATCTTCACCATTATAAAAAAAACACTGGCTTTGTGCAACGCTTCAGTTTCAGACTATCCAAGTTACTGAGAGCTAACATATGACACCAACAATTATCTACGGTGTATTTGCAGTGCTACACCTGCGCATCAGGGCAGTACTAACATGCATCAAGTGTATCACTTCTGACATTGGACAAGCTTCATTAGCACTAGCTGGAGTTGTGCTTCACTGCCTTGTGTAGACCTGTCCTATGGGAGGGAAAGAGTGCCCAAGCTCCGCTATGCCTTTAGCAGCTCATTCTTCTTAATTTTGTTTTTATTAATTTGGAAATGTCCTTTATATTTTCTATTTATAGAAATTATAATGTACCCATGCAACCTCTGCATGGCTACTATGTTTAAATGCACTACTACTACTGTGACAGCAACCAGTGAGTCCATACAGAGGGGGGAAATTTGCTCAAGGATTTTTTTCAGTATTGGGCAGTTTTTAGAAGACTGGAGCTTGTAACATGACACTTTCTGATAAATAAGATCTGATAAACTTCTATTTTTCAGTAAATTTCCTGTAGAATCGGTGTTCTCTTGGATAAATGTATGGTAAAGGTTTAAATCTGCATGTAAGTTTATGTGTTCGATATTTTTTTAATATTGCCTTTCAAAGTGGAATTTAGATGTTAGAGCATAGCCCTTTGGCAGTATTAAAGCACTTAATATTCAAATTATTTAGTGAAACAACTCTCAAAATTATTTAGTTAGGATCTGCAATACACATATGCAGCCACATCCTTAGACTCACACAGAAGACATACAGAGATAGGCTATTTTTGGCATTAACTTGAGGATTTAATTTGTTTGATTATGTAATTCCAGTTCAGTAGAGAGTAATTTTCTGATTTGACCTTGCTGTGATGGGGTGCTTGATATTTGTTCAGTTTAAAATTATGTACAGTACCCTAGGTTTGTTGATGTGTTTTGGTAAGTGTTTTATTAAAACGTACTGTCACATTTTGTGAAATAAATAATTTGCTTTATAACTTTTGAGGGATAAAAAACATTAAACTCTCATCCAAATCAGTCTTTGTTTCCTGCAAAAAACTTGCACTGAAATTTTCTTGATGAAGTTACAGAGCAAGAATTAAGTATAATCTGATGCTTGCAAACCATCCTGTACATTAATTAAAAAAATAATAATTTCAAAATATATGCCTAATGGGAATCGACTATTTAAGGGAGAATTTGGCATTTAAATTTTACTTTAAGCTGTTAATGTAGACGAAAAAAATGAAAACAATGATACCATTAGACCTGATTAATAAAGAATGAAGTAACTCAGTTGAGGAAGCACTTTGGTGATGGTTACTGAAAACTGCTCATATACTGATGATGCCTGTGTACTCTTTTACTAATCAAAGAAACTACCCTAAAAGAAAGTTTATTTGGTGTTTTCTGAAACTGGGTCTGTATTTCGACAATGGACAGCATTGACCTCCCAAATCACCTCTGTTGGTACCTCTGAAGCATTTGCTGGTAATGAAAGAAAAGCTATTTATGCTACAGAAACTTGACACTGAATGAAAAGTGTGTCTGCATGATTCAGAGCTGTTTGGCTAACTCTTAGAGTTAGAGATCAAATTAAATATGAGGTTGGAATGGACCAGGTTTGGATCATCCTGTCCAAACTCCCACTGAAACCAAGTTCAACTACAGCAGGTTGTCCAGGGCCATGTCCAGTCAGGTTTGGAATATCTCCCAGGATGGAAACTCCACAACTCCTCAGGTGGCAACCTATTCCAGTGTTCAATCATTCCCACACTAAACTTGTGGGTTTTGTATGTTTGAACTGAATTCCCTCTATTCCTTATCGTGCTCACTCCTCTCATCCTGTCACTGGGCACCACCTGGAAGGGTCTGGTTCCATCTTCTTTACTCTCTCACACCAGGTATCTATATACATTGATAAGATCCCTCCTAAGTCTTTTATTTTGCAGACTCAGCTCTCTCTGACTCTTCCTATGTGACACAGGCTCTAAGCCTTTAATCATTTTGTGGCTGGACTCTATTGAGTATGTCCATGTCTCTCTTGTACTGGGAAGCCTAGAACAGAAGACAGTGCTCCAGATGTATCTCACCAGGGCTCAGCATCTGAGCAGTGCTCAGTATGTATCCAGGGGGTTCATGAATAAAAGAAGCTTGCTACTTGAGAACATTGTTAAATCTCTTGATACTAAAGATGAAAATAGGTGGTTCATTGAAGACTGTGAAACCACATATAACAAGGAAGCATGAAGATGCAGTAATTAATAGATTTTGTTTCCTGCTCTTTCATAAGTTTTATGCAGTTTGATTTAATTGATGATGATGGCTAGGCTTCATGAACAAAGATTTGGGAAGGGCTGTACCCATGTGGGTGTGTCCTTCCAGCCTGTGCAGTGGATTTTTAGGTGAGGCACAGTGTACACAGAACTGGCCCCACCCTTTAACTCCTAAGGTTCATCTGCCACGGCCGAGTGAGCTTGGATGGTGACAGTGAAGTCCTCAGGACTAGAACCTACAGGCCCCGGTGCTCCCAGGAGGTCCCCCATCCAAGTAGTACTAACTGGGGCTGATCCTGCTTAGCTTCCGAGATCTGACAGGATTGGGTTTCAGGGTGTCATTTAACTGCCTTGTTTAATTTAATTTACAGCTAGATGATTGAAAACTATATTGTACTGTTTTTACCCATGTTACCAAAATTCTGTATTACACTGGCAGGAAATTTTAGATTCTCTGAACTAAGCAGTAAAGTACAAGTGGTGTACTATTTTCTTACATGGAATGGGAATCATTTAGAAGTATCATACAAGCAACTTCTCATAATTGATACTAACTTGTAATTACATTTTCTCTATCAAGAGTTTTGCCTAAGAACTTTACAGAGAAAGTCATATGGAAAACCAGAAGGGACTCAAGGAAGAGCTGTCAAAGCCACCCAGGCAACATCTGAACCACACAATCAATGGGATGAAGTTCAATAAGGCCAAGTGCGGGGTCCTGCACTTTGGCCACAACAACCCCATGCAGCGCTACAGACTGGGCACAGAGTGGCTGGAGAGCCGCCAGGCAGAAATGGACCTGGGGGTACTAATTGTCAGGAAGCTCAACATGAGCCAACAGTGTGCCCAGGTGGCCAAGAAGACCAATGGGATCCTGGCCTGCATCAAAAATAGTGTGGCCAGAAGGACCAGGGAAGTGATCCTTCCTCTGTACTCTGCGTTGGTGAGGCCACACCTTGAGTATTGTGTTCAGTTCTGGGCCCCTCAGTTCGGAAAGGATATTGAGGTGCTGGAGCGGGTCCAGAGAAGAGCAACAAGGC
>JAWWEV010000134.1:48358299-48376725 GCA_035583235.1 Hafferia zeledoni | reverse complement strand
AGATTGGATGTGGCACTGAGTGCCATGATCTAGTAAATGGACTAGAGATGGACCAAGGGTTGGACTCAATGATCTCGAAGGTCTTTTCCAACCCAATTGATTCTATGATTCTATGATTCTATGAATCACACTTAATGCTTCCCCATCACCTCCTGGATTAGAATATGACTTCTTTCTAAAAAGGAGCTTTGTTGTGACAGGAGGGTGCACACTCCCCCTGTGTCCAACCTGATCTTTTGAATCATGTGAGGATTATTACCTCAGCTTGTAGCCTTCTACAAACTTATAGGGAAAACCAATGACATACAATGGTTTCCAGTCAACATCAGGGCCACCTTTATAAGACAGCATGCACACAAATACAGAGCCTTTGTATTTTCAGCACAGAAGATATACCCAAAACTGGCATCAGCATAAGAGCTTGCATGAGGGAAAGAGGCAGGAGCTTTACTGACTACTTTGTAATGGAGATTCATGACAGAAGTGGCCACCAAACAGCTGCTTGTTACGATTTGTCAGGGTGATGAAAATTCATCAAAATTTACAAACCATGCATGTTACTTTTGGGGAGAGCAGGGAGGAGCAAATTATTTTAGCCTCCATTTTGAGTACAGAACATGGGAAAGGGTAGAAGATACAGAAGTGTTCTAATAGGTTATGGCATTTTTTACCTCAAGAACTTTACAACTTTATATATATTGCCACAGTTATTTTTTCTGTACTTTTAATAGTACACTACCCATCACCTGTGCTTTCCTTAAACTTTCCTTCAGACAAAGAAGTAGAATAAATTCATAGTTCTAATAATTAATAGTTATAATGAAGGAAA
This sequence comes from Hafferia zeledoni, assembly GCA_035583235.1. Classification (NCBI taxonomy): domain Eukaryota; kingdom Metazoa; phylum Chordata; class Aves; order Passeriformes; family Thamnophilidae; genus Hafferia; species Hafferia zeledoni. Next base: position 48,375,896 of record JAWWEV010000134.1, on the reverse strand, counting down.
GCTTCTGTCAAATTGTCATTTCTGTAAAAATATTAATCCATTTTTAACAGCCATACCTGATAAAGACAAAGATGAGGAAGAGTGTGTGCATGCAGACAGCCTTCATATCAAGCATTATTCATAATTTCTTTCAAAAGATTTCCTTAAGCATACATTTCTGTGGTCATCAGAAACATGTGTTTCAGAAAAGCGTTCTAAGTATCCCTGGTTTAGGTATTTTTTTTGCTATCTATTATACCCGCATGTCACTGCATCACTGCCTATATGGCACTACTACTTTACTACTAAGAGGAACATGGGCAATAAACATCTATTTAAAAAATGGAAAATAAGTGCCTCTGAATTCAGTGCCTATTCAAAGTATTTTGAATGTTACACATAACAATTCATTTACTTTATTCATTGACTGTTCAGCCAAATATGAATGAGTATATTCTAATAAAGCTAAATTTAACACCTATAAATATTCAGAAGGAAAATACTTTTCCTTTGAGGCACATATTCATTCATTTCTTCTACCTAACTAGTATCAGCATCCAGAAAAATTCCATGATGAGAAATTGATACTATCCATGCAAGGTACAAAATTCTTCATTTGTGACCCAATACTGAGTTTTGTAGATTGGAAGCATCAATTTCCCAGCAGTGATCCTCTCATGAGAAGCTGAAGGATTCTGTACTTTCTGAAGTTCAGAAGATTTTAAAGCTTAAAAAAAAACTTAATAAAAAAATTGTAGGGTACAGGAAGCCTGAAGGAGGCTATTTTTAGGCTGAATGACATGAAGCAGGCTGTAGACCATGATTTCAAATTCTATCTACAAGGTACAGAGTAATATTCTGAAATCTTTGAGATCTGCTTTTTCTGCTTTCAATTTTTTAAACAGAAACATATATGAGCAAAAAGGTTGATAGCTATATCCTTTCTTGAGAAATCATTATAGTTTGGGGACATTTTCATTTAGTCTGTTTACCAAATACAAAAGTTTCAATTTCTCATTTCTTTTAAATAAATGAGAAAACATTAAGAATAAATACATAATTAAGTGCACAAACTCAAGATATGTTTTCCCAGCTGTAGTAGATTGAATTCTATAGACAAAGTTAAAAGAAGAAATGGCAACAAGGTTAACAAGAAAATATTTTTATAGAATCATTTAGCTTGCAAAAGACCTTTAAGATCATGGAGTCCAGCCATTAACCCAGTACTGCCAAATCCACCAGTAAACAATATGCCTAAGTGCCACATCTACACATCTTTTAAGTACCTACAGGGATGGAGTCTCAAACACTTCTCTGGGCAGCCCATTTCAGTGCTTGACAAAGGTTTTGGTGAAGAAATTTTCCCAATATCCAATCTAAACCTTCCCTGGCACAACTTGAGACCATTTTCTAGTCTCATCACTTCTTTCTGGGAGAAGAGACTGACCTGCACCTGGCTACAACTTCCATTCAGGTAGCTGTAGAGAGAAAAAAGGTCGCACCTAACCCTCCTTTTCTCCAGACTAAACAACCCCAGCTCCTCATAAGACTTGTGGTCCAGACCCTTCACCAGCATCTTTGCCCTTCTCTGGAAATACACAATGTTTAGATTTCTAAATATTTAGAAAGTCTCTTCTTGAAGGAAGAATTTACCAAATGCCTTCCTGTTTACAGAATTTACCACAGTGACTACAGACTTGAGAAGTCACAGGACTATTCTTGAAAGAAAGCACTGAAGGTGTTTACTAAGTTTACTAGAGTAATGAAGAGATATGGTATATAAATCTTGCAGTATCATCTCAACATCTTTGACTTGAGAGGCAGGAAAAAAAAATAATGTACCCTGAATTTCCTACTATTTTCCTTTCTGGTGCAAAAGACTCAACTATTGACTTAAAAGTGCTGATAAATGAAGGAGCAGTTTGTTTGAAGTCTCTGGAATTACACTTTCTGAACTGAATTCCAACTTGTAGTCAGAAGCAAAAGAGCTGTCAGAGAGATTTAGCTCTCAAGGAGCAGTGTATGGTAGCACAGTATGTTAAGTTTCATGTTTTTATCAAAACATACTAATTCAAAACTGGTTTACTTTAGGAATGAAAATTTATAGATCAAGCATGTTCCAACTGTAATAAGTAAATAAAAAGCATAAAAGAGGAATAATTCACTTTCATTAATGCTTCAGGCTGTCTTTCCCTTGAGAACTCTTTCAGGAAGAATAGTTATTTGTTCACTCCAACATAGTACTACCAAAACTGGCTCTTGCTATTCATGCAGTAAGGAAGTGTCCTCTCTGATCAGGAAGTACAATCAACCATCTTACGAAATAAAAATATTTAATTAGTTCTAGTTTATACTGGCACATCTTGAAGAGCAGATGATAAGTTGATTTTTTTCCTATAAAATAGTCTAAATAAAGAAACTACAATGTATGATTTATAGCCCCAAATGATCAAGTACTTGGTATACAGGTCTGATGCAGTGTTTCCAGGGTCTCTCTTGACTTCATTTTCCTGAGCCCCACGGTATCTCAACCCTAAACACAGGACAGCCTTTCAGCTACAGGTCACCAACACATTTCTCTCCTAAACTATAGTCTTCATGAGTGTCTACTGCTGTCACTTCCACTTTAAGAATACAGTCAATACATATTAAAATTAGATTAAAAAAATCTGAATTCCAATCCAATATTGACATAATCAAGTAGTTACGTAATTTTACCAGCACAAGAAATGTATCTTATTTCTTTCTATAACCCATTTTATTATTATATGCTTCTTTAAAGAAAGGGTAGAAACAGAAATTAGGTGGTAAACTTCAGAAAGGCTCTCATTTTTTTTACTTACACAGTCAAAAATCTTGATGGTTTACAGGTACTGTAATCATAAAGTTTAATAATAACCCTGTTGTATCGCTCACCAAATAATATTGTGTTGATTTTCCAGCAACTTTGTTCTGAGGAGGAAGATTCATTTAGTGCATGATTTTGTTAGAACTGGTGGGGTCTATGAATTGTCTGAAAATAATTTTTACTGTAAGTGGAATGAGGAATATTTCTCATCCTCTGCTGCAGCATGAGATGCAAAAACATTTTAAAGGAACTACACGAAAGGAAAGAATTTCCTGACGAGAAAGAACAAAAACTCAAAGAAAAAAACCTCAAAACATTAAAATAAAACAAACATCAAAGTGGAACTTTGACAGGATTATATTCATAATTCTTAAATGGATGATTCTGGAGTTTATTGCATGTAAAGAAGGAAAAAAAATCTATTGATATGTTATAAAACTGTAGGCTAAACTTGAACGACATATAGTAAGCAGGCCTCCAGCAAAGTCAAAGCACTATGCATTTGCTAGCTATAAAATACAGTATCACTGATTTCCAATGCACTATATGGCTTTGCTGATTTTCTCATATGAAGCCTCCTTGTAGGAGATCAAGGACCACTAATGATGAAGCTTGCTCAGAACTTGGGCTGGTTTCATCTGCATCAGCCAGAAATCTATACCCTTTGGCCTCAGAGAGGAACTTACCCTGGTACAGAGATCACCTATGACAGGATGTGGAGACTAGAGGGTCTTCAATGCATCTCATGGGGGCCTCATGCTTTAACTCCTATCAAAGTACCCCAGAGTCACTATGACCTGTCTTTAAACAGCTTCTGAAAATCAGCAACTCTACTTTTGCAATTTTCAGTACCAAAATACACACTGGTTCTTCTGTCAGAGCAGTTATGTAAGTTCTTCACATAAGCCAAAAAAAAGCCCAACTGAATGGGAGCAAAAGCTGCTGAAGGAGCTCAAGAGGCTAACCGTGAAGTCTTCATATGTTTTATTTTACTGAAGTCTTAATATGTTTCTATTAATTCTATAAGAAAATACGTGAGCACCCCTGAAAATACAGTATCATTTTCAGACAAATTCTATCTTAATCTACTGGAACCAAAAGACAAATCAATTTTAAAATCTTAATTACAAGAGCAGAGCTACTAGTCTAGACACCAAATCAAAACCAAAATGCAATAGGGGCAGATGGCCTGAAATAAGAATTCTTTCATGCAATGCAAAATCTCTTAATCCTTAAAATGGAAAAATAAAAAAAAAACAACAACAACAAAAAAAAAAAAAAAAACAAACCCAAAAAACCCAAAAACAACACACAAAAAACAAACAAAACCCACTGTTTCTAAAAGTATTTGGCCTGAAGCATTATATTTTTAATGTGTTAACTACTTCTGCTGTTTTTCTTTACACAGTGTTCAGTGTAGGCTGTAATGCATTTTCAAGTATTTATATGCTAAAGTGGGAGAATATTTTACTTAAAACAGTTTTTCTGTAATATGAGGTTTAACAATACTTCATAGCATTAAGAAAGCCCCACCTTTGTTAGAACTGCATTTGCTTTTTGGTGAGATTTCCTATATAATTTCCTTTTAATCTCTTCCATTTGGTGATGTCATATTAAAATCATGAAGTATTTCATGAAGACAAAGCAAGATGCTTGAAAATCATGGCCTAAAGATTTTCAGGCTTTTCAATCTGTACCATTTGGCTCTGGATTTCCAAAAACTTCCAAGGAAGTCTTAGATGAATTTAAGTTCTTATCAGGGTCTGAAGTTTATGATAGCAAAATCCTCATAAATAAACTCCAATTTTCAAGTTCTGTTATACTAAACAAATGAAGAGAGAAGTAATTAACAACTGCTTCCTTAGCTTGAAACTGCTTTATAAAGTCCCAGCAACCTCTTGAAACAAATGGCTGTGGTGTGCTAATTTCAATTCAAATAAGTATGTGACCAATTCAGATGATAAGAGTGTTTAAGTACCTAAAAACTGAACTGATCATACGACCTCAGTTGTATGTCTTTGCAGGACTGAATCCAGCATGTTTAGAAAAGCTCATTCAACTCCCACCCCTGTCGATTGGTAGGATTAGATGAAAATGAATGCCTGGCAGAGATGTTCAGTTTGTTTGATATTATTTCCTATATATATATATATGAAATAAATAATTCCTTCTAATTGCTACAATCACCTCAGCTCTTCAGCAGATAGGAGGTTTCATTATTGAGCTCAGAAGCTGAGTTCTTTTACCTTATTTTGTAGGGAACAATCCAGATGGTGTAACCTTGCTGTTGGCAGCATTAGTGACAAAGCTGATCTTAATTCCAGTTAGAAGTCTTGCTTGCTCTTTGATCACATGAAACAAGGTCAAACTTATTCTACCTGAAGGTGTACCCTGTAAAACTCAGAAAAGTGCTACAAAGAAGCATTCATAATTTAAATGACAGTATGTTTTATACAAAGGGCTGTCAAGGAGTATGACAAGGCTATGAAGTATATTGAACAGAATTCAAGGAATCAATTGCAGGTGGTAAAGCTAAATGACAAGGATCATAGTTAAAAGAAAGGGCAATGGAAGTGAAGGTAGTTAGAGACAGATATAAAATCACTTTAGTGAGTGCTAGCACATTTCTAGTATTTCACAAATAAAAAATAATTACCAATTAGGAAAAAGTAGTTTTTAACAGCATAATAAAAAAGAGAACGGAAAGATTTAAACTCGAATAACCAAAAGACTCAGAAAAGAAGATGGGGGAGCCTGCGAACATATTTCAGTTCTAAGTTGAGGTTCTTTTAGTGGTTGAAGTTCTCTTACTACTGAAAACATTCAGGTGGTCTTTACACAGCTGACTGGTCTTGTGTAAGTCTCAGCAAAAAGATGCTGTATAAAGATACCATGCAAGAGAAAATGGAGTAGCTTAAATTGTGAATTTTCTAGTAATTTCTTGAGGATTTTTGAGCAATACTGAGGAAGATTGTCTCAGATGTTTTACTTGATTTTTTTAATGGCAAATGAATCTTTTTCCTGTTTCCAGTGCATGCACACACACACAGCAGTCTTCTAAAAGAATGCAACAGCAGAAGAAATATCATAATACTGCACAATTGTTTATCTAACTATAAAGCTTTATGATCTAATTACCAGCAAGCTCATAAGAGATGAAAATAGAGTAGAAAATATGAGAAGACCCACTTAAATGAAGCCATGAGACATCCCAGGGATGGTTTCTATCTATACCAATGTCCCTGAGATGTTCTCATTTGCCTGGCAGTATCTCATGAAGATGAATGGGCCACTTCATAAGTCTTTGAAGAGTTTCTGAAAGGGCATCGAGATACAAAAAAGAGAAATAATAGCATTTACTTTGTGTATCATTTAAAAGATGTTTACTGGCATGGGGATCAAGTGCTTTACATTTTAAAAAATAACAAAGAACCGCTTCAGTTCTTTGAGATTTTTCACTTTTCTTGCCCAAGTTTTCAAAAGCCACTAGTGAGGTTTCTTTTCTATGTTTCTTCTAATTAACAGTTTAATTTTTCAAATTCTTGGTGGTTAAAACTTTCTATTAATATTGTTACCTCTCAAATATAGCTTCACAACATGTAAGTGCTAACATATCTTCAGAATGTATAGGATTCCTTGAGAATCTGTTAATGCAGCTTTGCTCCTTTTTAATACAGATGTACCTCGTACCTTTCTCCAGCTGATCTCAAAGTTCTTAGTTTGACTTCAAGCAGCAGGATAAGCCTGTTATTAGACTAGCTTGACAGAAATTTCAGTCTCCTTATTAAGAAAAATGGGGGTAGGTAGAAAGACATGGTGGTAAGTGAAGTTCTGGTACAGCTCTAATTAGGCCAATGCAATTTCGCAGAAAACAGTCAGGGCTTAGAAAATTTCAAGTCAATCTTGAAATTAAAAATATGCTGAGATGGTACACTTCATCCACCACATAGTGGGATCCAACCATGCTCCTTTCCCCCTGAACAAAACCACCTCTGGATGAAGGTGAAGATTGCCTTGCTGCCTGAAGAGACAACTGATGTTTTCCTGATGGAAAAAAAACGGACATTCCACAAATCCAGAGTCACTACTGCATCTGCTCCTGATTCGGTATGGATTCCTTCCCTGCTTTCATACACGGAATTATAAAAGTCAGTCATAGTGCTAGGCCTTCACTGCGAGTTTGTGGAGAGAAAGGGTTTTATCAATATGTGCCATCTCTTCCAATAACTGTAAGGGAGAAAAGATTGATTAACCCCACAGCTAGATGACATTTAGGTATGCATTTAATAGAACAAAACTCTTCCTGATAAATAATGTAATAACATGATATAATCTTGCAGCAACACATTGCAGCTTAAACATTGGGAGAAATTTTTACATTGGCACACACCACTCAGAGGAGCTGTGAAGCCCTTTCCTTTGCAGTTTTCAAGACTCAGCTAAGGAAAGCTAGGCTGACTTTCTATGAATCAGTGACTGTCCTGCTTCAGGCAGAAGGTTGAGCAAAATGACCTTGGGAGGTTCCTTCCAACCAATACTTGTTCAGTGAGCACTATACACTAAGGTCAAGTTGGATGCCTTGAGGCAACAAGTGGAACCATATTTGTAGAACTGTCAGATGGTACAGAGGCATTTGAATATGCTCCTTACCTGTGGGACCTTTGGGATTACGGATTTCTTTCCATCTGTGTCCTTTAAGTACGTCCTGATGTTCTTCAAGTAGTCAAAATGGTCTATTAACCTTGTTAGTATAATAAAGCTTTAGCTTTAAGGAATCTGTAGCTTCCTTAGTGACTTGGAGAACACAAGCTCTATATTCCTTTCTCATGTTTTTAAAACCATTATCCGTGCCAGAATGTGTTACAAAGAGGTACCAGAGAAGTTTTATTTCCCTGAATCAGAATTTCACTTTCTCATATTTTAAAATTTACTAGATATAATAGAGCAGTCAAAGTCCCAGCTGATAACATAACACCACCATTTTGTGGAAAATTTATCACTATTTAAAATTTGCTTAAAGACAATTATTTAAACAGCTATATAAACAATAAATGCTTTGAATAGCCTAGCCTTATCTGTTATACTGAACATGTAAGTTTTTCAGCATTTTTCAGTCTCTTGCTCTGGAGGATCAAGTCTTTAGCACCACAAGATTCTGTGGCATACATTGCAAACATAAAAATAAGGAAAATGCAGAAAACATATATTTCACAATTGTTTTAGCAAGTATTTAAAAGATGCAGATTTTTCTTGAAGCATTTTCGGTTAAGTGGTAGTAATGTTTAAATATCCTGAGGAGTCTGATGTGCTGTGAAGTTAAAAGCTTCATAAATTCCATTCCAAAAAGAACAATAATCCATAAGATCACTTCTCTTATGCTAGTGTTTTTCTTCACTAATTTATGCTTTGTGTTGGAAATTGAGAATTTTTTTTAAGTGATGTTCAAAAGTAGTTCTAATCTGATTTTTTTGAGTAAACGAGTTTTAAACTGAGCTTTAGTGAAAGACTGTTTATGGAAACAGTTTTCCAACTAAATCTATTCAAAATATCACTTGCATTTCCAGGCTACTATGAAAAAAATGTTGTTCCAAATATGGCAGGCACATATTCCAATAGTTTTATAAATGCAAATTCACCTTACATAGACATAAATTAAGAAAAAAAAAAAAAAGGTATTTTAAGAAACACTTTTAAAGCAGGTTTTACATAAAACATTTTTAAAGAATGAGATTCTTTTTCTCACCCTCCAAATGTGATACAATATTTTTAATACCAAAGTATCACTTTTCTATTAAAATACATATTACATGAAGATTGCTAATCTGATGTGTTAATTTTTCAATCATGTGTTAGTCTTTTCTGCTTAATAAATTAAATGAAAAAATTAATCCAGTTGGGTTTAAGTCAACTTTGCCTGACTAACTGTTATAACAGAGAAATTAACATATCTGTAAGCAACTGAATAAACATTCAGTCTTCGTGAAATAAGGTCATGTATCTATAAGCATTAATTCTGTAATTAACCTAAGCAACAAAAACAACACAGAGTAGCCGAATGACACTGTTTACTAAAAGGGTGATTTTGGTAACTCACACACAAAGGAAGCAAAGCTGGCATTATCTTTTCTTCCTGTCTTTCAAAATTCTAGTGAAAGGAACAGCTCATATGGAGCCATTTAACTTGTTTTTTCCTATGTTGATGTCAGCTTTGCAGTTATACTTGGCATAACAGCTTTGATTAAACATTTTATATAATTGTAAGCTTCCTGAGGGGACTCAGAAAGGGAACTATCAGGTGCTTGGGTTACATTCCAGATGGCAAGAGATTTGCTCAGCTTCACACTCTCATTCCCACTGATGATACTAAACCACAGCGGAATTCATTTGCAAGTAATTCCAGGAACCATCAGGCCGAATTTCAAAGAATTAAAAAAATTCAGCAACTCAGCTCTTAAAACAAAGCAGATGATTTGTATATATCTGTTTTATAAACAATTTCAAGGCTTTCTCTTGAGAAATTTCTGAACTTGTGGCTGTAAGCATTAAATTCTAAAAGTGCTGCTGTTGCACTAACATTACATATGAAATGAAATGGCTTTCTACAGTTAATCCTTTCCCACTCCTGATTTAACATGTTGGTAAATGAATCAACAACCTCTGGAAGCAGACACATATGGTAAGGGCATGTTGAGAAGGCATGCCATAACCAGATTCATTTGGGTTGCCATCACGAACGGCCACTGTATCAAGATAAACTTTATTTATCCCAGCAAGTTAGCATCTGCAAGACATTAGGAGGGATCCAGCCTCACCTGCAAAAAGAGCAATGTCAACATACACTTTCAGGATGTTTGGAAACAAACCCGAGGACACTGCAGCTCTACAGTCTGGAGAGCATCAGATGTGGAGGGCTTTGAGGACAAACACAATAGCCATTCTCAGAAATCCCTAATAAGCCTGTTCTGCTGTTTGCCATTTTCCTGATTCCAGTGGGCTGTCAATTGTTCACACTTGTTTCTGACTTGCACATAGAATGTTTTAATGTGTGATTACACAAGCATAATGGTAGAGCTGAACTGGCTTTTGGAGTTTTCCTATCCCATGAAAACAGACATCTAGAATGGAACTTGAGCAGAGTGGAGGTATTTCCACCCAAAGAATCATTCCAAAAATTGTCTGATGACTGAATATTCCTAAACTCACTATTTTAAGTTCAGACCCACTGCTTCTTGTCATGCACAAAACTGAACCAGGCTAAACTAAATATCTGTAATAATACCTAAATACTGAATTGGATATTTTTTTTAAATTTTATTTTAGCACCCTAAAAGACTTGATCTGCTGGATTTCAGGCTCAACACCCAGACTGACTTTCCCCTTCCCCTAATCTGTAGCACGTGACTGTGACAGCCTGAGGATAAGAACAAGCAGCCATGGAAGACTAAGTACTGGTTTTATATTTCATCAAAAGACCATTAACAATAATGATGTGATTGTCCTGCAAGAACTTTGAAAGAGTGGGTAAAGATACCCAGCTAGAGAAGAGGAACTTGAAAAGATACTTCTTTTCTAACCTGGAACCATAGTTTTGTTCTGCATGTGGAATAAAGTTGTAATGCAGAATGAGAACGGAACTAATGCTAACAAATACCAGGAGCTGATGGCTGAAAATAAAGGCTCATCAGAGCTACTACTATGTGCAGATTCACTCAAAGTTACCGCAACAGACAACAGCAGAAGTGGTAACTGCAGTGAAATGAATGTCTGATTTGTTGATCCCAATTTCTTTTTCTCACTCTGTATTATCTATTTTCTTACTGCTAACAAGAAAGGTGAATGATTAAATACTAACACAAAATGGTATGACTTGATTCTCATGTCAAAAGCTACAGAGGGAATGGCATACCTTTGAATGGGCTTCACTTTTATGCAGTAGACCAGTTTTCAAATGAAGATTCATCAAAATACTGTCTGACAAGAATTCATTATCCTCAATAAAACAATCGAGGAACTTGAGGTAGGAATTTGAAAAATTAACATCAGTAATCTAATATCAGACTTTCTTACCAATGAAAGGTAGATTAAGCAACTCTTGGATCTCAGGTTATTTCAGGACATGGAGTATTTAAAACCCCACTTCACTCTGCATAAGTAGAATATAGAACAATTGCACTGGAGCATCTTAACATAGTAACAGCATGAACATGAACAAATTAATTTTGTGGAATGACTTCTGCTTTCTTATCAATATTCGTTGCAATCAATATATATTACTTTTGACTGATAGGATGTTAAAGTTAAAGCAGTGTTTCACTATAAGGGATTCTTTGATTCAAAGAATCAAAGTAATGTGAAACAGAAAAAAGCTCAGATGTATCTGACCTTGGAAAATTGGGATGAACTGCAATTCTTCAAAGCTTCTGAAATATCAAAAAAATTTGAAAGGATGGTCAATAAAGGATTTAGTCAATTTGCTTACGAATAACACTGTAATGAAATGTAAATCTTATGTTCTATCAGACGTGAATGTCATGCCTGAACTATATTACAGATCTAGCAACATAAATGAGAATTAGAAAGAACATTCTTTCATCTCATATATGATATTATAGGACAAGTATTAGAAGTTTGAAACAGTAATGTATAGATTTAAATGTTTGTTCATGAAAATAATGCTTAGAAAAAGGCATTGTAATAATAAGAAAAGTCACATGACGTTAAAAATTAATATACATCCAAAAATATAATTTAAATGAAATGTTAAGTTTGAACTCTGTTTTGAAATTACTACGACAAGAATTTAAAGGTATGTGTATACAGTACTGGTAATTTTGGTGTATTTGTATCTAAACCTTAGTTCTAAGATTTTAATCTTATCTGTTTATTGGGATTTTTTCAAACATTAAAATACCAGTCCTGAGTTTGAAGAGAGCAAAGTCTGCAGGACATAAGCATCAATTATAAACCCTTGTTCTGACTGTCCTATTGATTAAAAAAAAATAATAATAGAAAAAAATTTCAAGTCATAATGTAGTCTTATGGGACAGGAAACAACTGAACAGCAAAGCTACAAAAATTACAATTTTATGCCACTTTGGAGACTTGAACATGTAGAAGATTCAGAATCCAATCAAGGAACAACTACCTGAATTTAAATAACCAAAGTTTATCTCTTCTGTAGCTCTTACAGAATTTTTTTTTTCAAGAGAATAGTCAAAAATGGATAGAGCAACTTTAACCAGGTTGGAAATCTGCAGCAATATGACCACGCAAGGTGGTGGATCTCTGCAAATGATGACTTTGCTTGCAATTCAGCTGATTTAAATCTACTTACTTCCTTTTCTCTTAGCTACTTAGAAAATTCTTTACAAGTATTTTCAAAAGAATCTCTGAAATCATTCTCTTTCCATAAATAAAACTGCCAATAAATATCTCATACCTGCTAGGAATTGATGTGCAATTACATAACATCCCGATGTTTGGAAAGTTAGATTTCAATGTCATAATGTCTGAAACTTGGATAGTCAAGGACTTTTAATCTGTCAATGATATATTGGAAAGAAGTGGCTGTGATTACTCTATTTATGCAAAATACTATTCTCTATTCCTACTAGGAATATAAAGCATGGACAATAAAAAAAATCACTTAATGCTATACTAATTCTTGAAATAAAGCTATTTTTGAACCTATGTGTTATACATTTATTTATAGTCATGTTTTATCTCTGCCACGACTTGTCACAAACACCTAGGAGAGCTCACCTCAGAGCAATCTTTAAAATTTTGATGAATTTATGTTTCGTCAGTCCTAAAATGCTGTAAAGTAACAAAGTTTCCTTGTTCTTCCTGAATGGATAAACAAATAAGCAGTTGGAGAGGTCTGGGGGCATGTGAAAAGCCAAGAAGTTAAAATGACAGGATAAAATTATTTGCAGATCTAGTGATGCTACTGCACTGTCTACTTAAGAAACAGCTTGTCATGCTGTTAACAGTACTTATTTAAATAATAAATATCTGAAACTCCATTAATTTTTAAAACCTTAGCTATCCACTAGGTGTGTTCTACATTTTCAATCTGATAAGGTCTTCTCTATTCAGTTTTACAACCTTCTCCCTACTTCTGAAGCAGAAAATATGACTTACCTATGATGAGATAAAATGAAAAGTCTCATGAAGAAATTATTTATCATGTGAATAATTTCATAGATAGGTAAGAAAAATTCCTCCTTTTTTAAGAACTATGAACAATATGAGGCCAAGGCTGCCTGCCTGACTGGCTAGCCATTACAAGTAATCAGAATTTTTGTGAAGAAAGACATGTTCATAATGAAACCATCTTAATGCTTTTAGATTTTTCTTTTCTTTTAATGCAGACTTGTGTTGCCTGTTGTTTTTAGATGTTTCAGGAGACATATATGAACATTTTGAACAAAAATGTGGCAGCTTCTTAGGGATTTGCAATACATATATGTTTCAAAAAGCCGTTATGGGTCATATGGTGCCTGACTTCTGTGAAGCCAAATAGACCTGCAGAAAGGAATAAATCCTCCATCGTTTCTCTTGTGCATCCATCTGGGAAGAACAGCAGCTCCAATATGGAATAACACAGCTGTTCTTTCTGCATTTTTGCCCTCAGAGAAGTTTCTGGACTGCTTGGACAGTACTTGGGAAGGCAGAAGGAGTCTCCTGGTCTCTTTTAACAGATGTTCCTTGAAGTGCATATCAGCTGCACACTGTGCCTTTGTGCGGACACTGAAAGGAAATGGAATTTTCCAAAGGATTCAAAAGGAAGGGAAGTAAATGGGCACACTGGGTTTGTTAAAATACTGTTTCTTGTAACAGTCAAGTGTAAATATGCCTGACCTTCCTCTTTAGCATGTTCCTCTGCAAACGAATCAGAGAGAAAAGTAAACCTCCAGCTACACAAAGACAGAGAAAGGAAATCAGGAAGATAAGGAAAGAGGCAATTGTTTTGTTTCTTTACTAAGTGAAAGAAAGGAGAGCTCATGGTTTCTAAACAAGTTACAATTATTAGCATAGTCTTTACCCTCAAGGCAAATTAGACAACCCAGACTGACAATGAAAACCTCCCACGACAACCAGTAAATACAGGTTTGGCATTTTTAGGACAGAGGTTCTGGGACTGCCTACCCGAAAGATTCATCAAAAATTTACTGAAGTTGGGAATAGGGCAGCTTTTTTCCTCATACAGGACTACAGTGAAAACACACAAATGTTCAAACCTTTCTAAGAAAAGCAACAATGTATATTCATTTATTTCTGAATGGACTCTTGCATATATTAAAAATAATTTTCTGATTATGAACTTTTACAATGAATAGAAAGACTTTAAAGACAATGAGGAAGTGAAGCAGAGCATATAATACAGCAAGGAAAGTGAGAGCAAGGCACTTTGGGGTTGCTATTTATGGGCATTGTTTTTATTAATTAATCTCACAATCACAGAGCATCTGTCAGCTATGGCAAAATATTAAGGAAGAATGAATGAAAGATTGCACTGTAGAGAAAAAAATAATGCATAATGAGCTGGTATAAAATAATCCCTGTAGACCCTCAGAAGAATAGTAGGTTGAATCATATGAGGAACAAATGAAACGTGTTCATACACCCTGTGCTGGGAATGAACACAGCCACATCTGGCTGAGACAAGGGAAAAATGCTACCTTGTGTTTTTATTCTCATGGGCAGTGCAGATTGACACTTTGGGTGACTGAAACCGCGAGCTTAATATTCATTAGAAAATACATGCATTATGAATGCAGGTAAGCCTCTTCTGAAACAATGAACCATTTACAGGTGTATGTTTTCCAAATGTGTTCTTTTTTTTTTTTTTTAAATGATTCAGACAATTTAGCTGAATATACTTCTGCTGGAGAAAATATTGATACTTGTCTGGACTGTTATTGCTCCTTATTTCCGGCATAATTCTTGAAATCACGAAATAAAGGAGCAAAAAATAGAAAATGACACTATGTAAAGGTCTTCAAAAAGTACCTACCAAAATCCATCCTGAAATTAAGGTTTAAGATGCGCATATTTCCCTGTACATACCTTTTATAATGAATAACAGATATAAGCAATGTGATTTCGATATGAATTTTAAGCAATTAATATTTAAAAATTATTCTTAAGTCCAAGGAATTTTCACATGCAACTGGGAAGTTTCTGTATAATCACAGATAATGAATATTTTGACACGTAAGTCAGAACTATATAGCTTTGATTCATGGAAGTGTTTTAAACTTTCCTTACATCTCCAATCACATAACCCTGGGTTAGGTGCA
This sequence comes from Hafferia zeledoni, assembly GCA_035583235.1. Taxonomy (NCBI): domain Eukaryota; kingdom Metazoa; phylum Chordata; class Aves; order Passeriformes; family Thamnophilidae; genus Hafferia; species Hafferia zeledoni. The sequence continues at coordinate 48,360,764 of JAWWEV010000134.1, read as the reverse complement.
TCCCAGAGCTCCCAATGTAGCCCCTTTTAATCACTTCTCATTCACCACAAACTACAGAAAAGGTTAATGCTGCCCTTTCATATTCTGTGCACTTCTTCTTCCAGAATAGCCAGATAGTGATTTCCTTCCGCTGAGTCCCTGACCATTCTGCTTTGGTATGTTTGTATTCATAGTGCAGTTCCAGACAGATCTCCACTGTCCGTTATATCGCAGGCTGATGCTACACCACCAGAAGTATATTAGCACCATTGCTGACTGAAGAAGATAATGAACTGAAAAGCTCCAATGCATTCTTAAAAAGGAGTTGTATTAAAGGATCTAAATCTGAGTAACTGCTATGTGGCTGCTGCTATAACCAGGAAAACTCCTACTTCCATGGACTAAGCCTGTGGTGATACAGTTGTGAACAGGGACTGCCCAACTGGTTCACCTTCTGCCTGTTGAGAACAGGTATTTAATTTCTGTATTTCTATTGCCTTTTTCCTCTAATACCATTATACATGGGAAATCAAAAGATTTTCCATAACAATATCAAATCAATTATTAAAACTGAAATAGTTCTTATGTCTTGGCCACAAATACTTACCAAGTATATGAACTTCCCTTAATTGCACCCGAAGAATTAAAAATGTGTTGCTATTGTGCAATTCTGCTAATAACATACTTTATCTAATGACATTGCAATGAAATATTTTGTGGGTGTTTGTCCCTACAAGTCAGAATTATTTTTTTATTTTCCAGGATAAAGCAATACCAGTTTTACTTTTCAATTAGAAGGAATTATTGTAGTGGACAGTTTCCAGTTGAATAGTTCTCTCTCTGCCTAGGTGTTTACATGTCCCTTGGCATATGTTTCCTTTCTTGTAGCAGCTCAGCATTTCTCCAGTCTATGCTATAAGTCACAGCAGGTTATCAAATGCTGTGACTTGAAGCTATGAAGGCGAGGAAATGAAAGATAAGCAGGTTCTCATACGTATATAGTCCTTCCTATTACATCCTTTCTGTATTTTCTCTTTCCCATCTTGCAGAATTGTTATAAACACATCATCCATTCTGGGCCCACAGGTGGCAGGATGCAGATACCAGCAAAACCACCATGTCTCAGGAGAGGCCGTGCCCAGATAATCATTACTGTGTTTGCCAAACAGGCCAACACTGCTCGATACAAAATGTTTCTTAGCCACATTTGCCACAGGAAAAAGCTGTAAGCAAAAAGCCTCCCATGAGCTCTCATACAGAATTCACTGAGATGAAGAACAAAATCCAAAGCATTTTGACTTAAAAATTACAGATGCAAACAACTTGTAGCTATGTTCTCCCGCCCAATAAAGCTTTCTTGACAGATCTTTTTTCCCACATAAATGAAACATGTTCCAGTCCAAGCATGATATGTTTTGCTGAACACTTTAACATAGATGATTAAAAGTTTAATGATGTTTTGATACAAAAGACCATTTGCATAATTACAACAGAAAAGTATGAAGCTAATACTAAATAAAAAAATCTGTCACTCATTCAATACATTAAAGCCAGTTAAGGTTTTACAGAGCATCTGCAAAGGTTTCCATGAACTCTCCCAGTGTTTACTTTAGTGTGAACTGGGTTCATCCCTCTAAATTATGACAGGTGTCAGTAAATATAAATTATTCACAGCTAATGAGGTACAGGAAAGCCCTCAGCACTCCTGAGGTTAGAAGGACAGATGTGGTGTTAGACCGGTATTCTGTCAGAAGTGATGCTTGTATGTCCACTAAAACAACCTTAAACTGATAATACGCCTCTACAGCACTGAAAAGTAATGGTCCTGAACTCCATAGTTTAGCCCATACTGTTCTTGGTATCCTGGAAACAGCAAAGTGGATATAGTTCCTGCTACAAAGACAACAATCTAATACACTAATAAACAAACATATTATCTTATGACCACTTTCTGACCTCAGCTATACTTCTACCAATCTCCTGTAACTTTGCTGTAATTCATTAACCAGCAGTTTTTTCTGTAAGGTTCCAGAGTAGGTATGTAATACATATAGTGTTATATTAAAAAAGCAAGTATCATTGTTCCCATTAATTTCAAATACAACTATTTACTTTCCTAGGCAATTAAATGCCTCCCTGACATCCAATCCCGTCAGATCTCAGAAGCTAAGCAGGGTCAGGCCTGGTTAGTACTTGGATGGGAGACCTCAAGGGAATACTGGGGGCTGTAGATTCTAGTCCTGAGGACTTCACTGTCACCGTCCAAGCTCGCTCAGCTGTGGCAGATGAACCTTAGGAGTGAAAGGGTGGGGCCAGTTCTGCACACGCCTAAAAAATCCACTGCACAGGCTCAAAGGGCACACCCACGTGGGGAGAGCCCTGCCCAAATCTTTGTTTGCAAAGCCGAGCCATTCATTCATTCATTCATTCATTCATTCATTCATTCACTTTCCTACCAAAATTTGCTTTAACAGAGCATAATCATT
>JAWWEV010000134.1:48295632-48358199 GCA_035583235.1 Hafferia zeledoni | reverse complement strand
CATTCATTCATTCATTCATTCATTCATTCATTCATTCACTTTCCTACCAAAATTTGCTTTAACAGAGCATAATCATTCATATATTTTGACTGACCTATCTACTTTCAAATCATTTCATTCAGTCTTCTGGATTCCAGGAAGCTGACAAGACATCTAGACATCCATCACAGAAAAAGAAGTGCTCATTTCTAGATATGCCTGCTCAGGTAACAAATGCCTTATGTATCACATGTTCTACTGCAGACTGTGACTACCAAGAGCTGTGGGCTGCAGACCTAGTGATCCCAACTAATGTACAAGCTTTGTATTGTAATGCAAGACTACGAAGATACTACGAGAATTATCAGCTCCCTGTGTGCTATCTTCACTGAACAGTGTCTCAGTCACCTGCTGATTCCCAGCATTTCAGCATTTCCCACCTTTCCCCTTCTTCCCTTCCCAAGCACAGTGATTTTCTACAATAGTTCTGTTTCCTCGAAATTGTGAAACTGTACAATACAGGGAAAGGATTCTGAATACAAGACATTACACATTCACTGGAACCAGAAAAAGACAAATGAATTTACTATGGGAAGAAAGATAAATGATTGTGGGCCATATTGATAGGAAACTGCAAAATCAACTCTTTTTCTTGTTTCATGCCCATTGTCTTCATGTGCATGCAGAAACACCTGCTGATATACATATACATAAAGTACATACACACAGGATTGTTTGCAGTTTCATGTAAAAAATATTCTAAAAAACACCAACAAATAAAGTACACATGATTTTGCAGATAATTCTTTTTTACAGTAATTGAGATTTAATTTTTACCTATATCACAATTTTCTATCAGATTGGGAATCTGTTAAGGAGAATCTCTAGCTTGTCATGGAGGATACCTTGACTATCTGAAAAGGTCACAAACTTCACCCTTTTTCAATTAGAGTTGTTACAAGTTCTTTGCAGTATTTCCATAGATCATGAAAATACAAGTATGCAATAGAGAAAGACTGTAAAAAAGAATGTACATTTTCCCATAAATGAATAATTCCATTTAACAGATTATGTTTCATCTCTAAGATGCAGACCAAAGTTCAGGAACAACCAGCCAGTTGAAAACTTACACATTAAGAGGAAATTGAAGAAAATAAATGTAATAGTCCCAGTCAGCAATGCCTATCAAATCCTGTCCCCAAACCAGCAGCCTTACCTCAGACTTCCTCAATACAAGCCAAACATTCTATTGATACTGAAAAATGTCAATTCTCATATCCCATTTAACCTTACTACACTTACTGTTATTATTAACATCATTTCATGATAATAAAGCCATTTCATCTTGCTATAATTTTTCCAAAGAAGCAAATAATGTTTCTTTATGATACATTAGATACATGCACTGTATTTTTGCTGTCCATAATGCTGGTATTTTATTCTGAAATAACTCCCAAGGGCCTGCTATCAGTGGACAGCAGATGGAACTTTATTCTTTTTAGTGGCTGGAAAACTTCCCAAAGTAATATATGGCTCGTTCTTGTATTCATTGCTCAATTCTGATGTACACTGGCCAGTTCTCAAGTTAGAACCATACCTACACAGAAATGGAACTAACTGTATATTCTCTTTTTAGGGAAGATTTACTCTTCCAAGAAGTTCAACAGAAGCCTTGAGACTATCCCTTCAGCACTTCTGAACACTGCCTGTGAGGATAAGTCAGTCACAATGGAGATGCTCAGAACTTTGATGCCTAAATTGACCTTTATAATTAGAAGTAAAAAAGAGAAATCTATTACATGCATGAATAATCTTACATTAATTGCCAGCAAGTGAAACTAGCCTTTTTTTTTTTACTGCCTCAGTGTTCCACATGGTTACAATAAAAAGCTGAATTTCTGGTGCTTGATAACAACTGAAGCTCAGGAGAGCCAATTACGACAAGAAGATGGACACATTTTGACACATGCAAGGACAGACTGTGAAAGAGTAAACGCTTTGATCTGAACCACAGCTGGAGGGAGTTACAGGCCACATATTAGGAAGCCTCATTACAAATTTTTGAATCTGGCATTTAACAGTTGATAAGAAACGGAGACTGGGTCCCATCCACCTTGGTAAAAATGTGCCAGGTCAGATTCGGGTTTACTTTCACATCTGTCTCTATAATGAAATAAGCTGATGCTGTGACATTAATAGAACATCCAAATACATTTTATTAAATGTGGAAAAGTCCTACTTTGACATCAGAATCTGCTATTTTTACTGCAAACTTCACTAATCACAAGAGTTTGTGAACAACTTGGGGTCCTCTGTGCTCTTTCAAAGGATTATGTCTAATGGCCCTCACTTTGAGTATGGTTTCTGGAATGCCATTTTTTCAGTTTTAGATTTCCTTTTTCCTTTATACTGTTATCCTGTGTGTGCATCTAGGCCTTCCTGTAACCCTGAGTTTCAGAAGTCATATGAATATGGTTACTTTTCAGGTAACTTTCAGTTTAAAGAATTACAAATTTTCATAGCAGGGTTTACTGTTTCGGTTTTGGCCAGGCTTCTTGAATTTTCCAACACTGGCCTCCTGAATGGATACTAAAACACAACTAGGTTCCCCACCTCAAAGTGGTGACAGTCAGATGCAAAAAGAGAAGAAAGAGAAATAAAGGAAATAAAAGAGAAATAAAAGAAAAAGAGAAATAAAGGAGAAGATGCTGCAGCTAAATTTTGCCTCTTTTTGCATTCAAGCAACTGAGCCTAATTTTACCAAGGTTTTCAGGGGGTGAAAGGTAGCTGGTATCACTCACAGCTCACCACATTGCCATAAAAGATGGGGAGGGGGAAAGTGAGGAGCCTGAAAGGCACAGAACTGTAGGCACTAAGAAAGGTTAATTACCTGACACTTTTTCAGAAACAACAAAAAACGGCTCTGAATTTTTATTACTTTTTTTGCAATTTAAGGCAGTTTGCCAGTTCTACAGGATGAGACACATCACTGGACACATAACATGTCTCCTCATCAGTTCTAGGAGTCTGAAAGTGTCTTTCTCCCTAAAGGTGTATCTAGTCTCTAATAACTTCTGCTCTTCCACCGTGGTTCAACCATTTTGGAGTATGAAAAAATTATTGAGTATTTCAATCCTCCACACAGTGTCCTTACATGATTTAGTTATTCGGGTATATATTTTAACATGTAGACTTAGTCAACAGATGTACTTTTAGATTCTCTCTCATTTATGAAATGTAAGAGGGACATAAGTCCACAAAGGTGAACTGTACTTATTGGCTAGTCTGGGTAGACAAAGAATTTTTAAATAAATAATACTAATTCCAAGCATCCAAATTCGAAAGTCTACAGTCATAACATTTGTTTAAAGTCCTGATAGGAAAAAGGGAATAGGATTTATTGTCCCCATTTCATTCTACCGAGGTGCACTTGCCAATCATTTCTTTCCAAATTACAACAGGCAGTAACCATTTTAAACTATAAATAATAATAACAGCTTAAATTCTGAATGATCAGGTGAATCCAGGAGCTTGGCTGTAATTTTTGGAGAAAGAAGACTAAAATGAGGTGGGAGTGAGAATTGTTGGTAAATCAAGGGAACTGTTACAGAATTTGGGGCAGGTAAAATGTTACATAATTTTACTTTATAATAAACAGATATATTGATATATGTTATGGCGTAATAACTGCATGTGGCTCTTAAATACACTGTCTCATAAACAGATATCAAAACACTTCATGAAAGCAATCAGAATCAGTACAACTACTTCACACATGGAAAAACTGGGACAGATGAAAAAATTGGGACACAAAGGACTGAAACTACATGACAAAGGGAGCAGCCAGCAAAGCCCTCATATTGACCTTGTAACTCAAAAATCCAACAGAAGTTCTCCTTACCCAAGAGTATCCCAAAAGAAGCATCTCTACACCTAAAGATTTCATGTATAGACAAAAAACTGCCCAAGTTAAACAAAACGTAGCTTATTATGTGCAGTATCTTGCTATTGTCTCATCCATTTTTTTTATAAAAACCTGTTTCTATGCATATGATAAGAACCATTTCCTACAAGCTTCAGATCTGATCTAAATATAAATACCTATCTGTATTGTCTTTCTGAATATGTAAAGTTTTCAGGTCTTACATTAGGGTGAAAACACATCAAACAAATTCTAATTGCTTTGATTCTCTATCTTGGACATCCAAAAAATTAAGTTAGGGCAAAGTACAAAAGAGAAGGGAAAAGCAGGCAGGACAATTTCAAGGTAATGCCCTTGTCATTGCCCTAAGCATGGAAAAAAATCAAGAGGGTGCATTGCTAAACATCGTTTACCAAGCAGAAAACTTTTGTCAGTATTTAGTGTAAATATTTGGCAATCAATACCTACATTTTATAATTTAATCCTCAGAAGACTGATGAGCAAACTTAAATTTACTCCAATGCTTAAAAGTTTGTGTGCATAAATCTTTGGGATCACTTCTGAGTCATCCACTTAATGACTGTGATATAAAACAATGTGTCATCATATAAAGTATTGTATCACTTTCATTATTTTTGGAATAGGAACTTTGTTTGGGAAGCTAACCCTGACCTTATGGGCTGACAGGAAACATTTCCAAAACTGCACACTTCACATGGGAAAACCTGGATATGAAAATAATTAGAATTTTCAGAATTATAGCTGATGTTTACAAATCTCAGTAATATTGAAACATACGAACATTTGGCTGATTATTTATAGGTTAAAATTCTTGCCTAGTTTTGACCTATTACATATGACAAGCCATTAAGTTCCAAAAATGAAAAAAAAAAGAAAGAAAGGTAGCATGGTCCTATAAAATAAAGCATAAAAATAATTTTATATTTGTAAAGGCTCTGCACTGTAAAAAGGTTAAATTCACAAAGAGCTTCCGTTCATTATGGAGCATACTTCTAATTTCCTACTGCTGACTCACAGCAATTAAGCTAGAAAACATACTCAAGATAGAAAGACAGGCAGACGATTCACTATTGGCAGATAAACTTATTCACAGTGGCAAATTTGGCTCTAGAGACAAGAAATGAGCTGTCATGAAATCCTAGAAAAGTAAAGTTTTTGTGTGCTGTTATCCAAAAATTAGAGAAAATGGAAAGAGGTGTATGGAATAATAAGGCTGACAACAGTATGTTTTTTAGTTACAGCAGACAAAGCCATAACAAAATCAAAAAACTGATAACAGAAGCAAGGTGCATAAAGCATTGGGTCCCTATACATCCTGAATATTTCCTTAGTGATGGAATAACCCCTGTCACCTACATCAAAGAAAAGATTTGGGTAAAAAAAATCATTATTCTTCAGCATATGCAAACAAACAAAGAAATAAAAGTTGCATTGGTGCAAAGGAAAAAAAAAATCCAAGTCATAAATAGGGCTTTTACATATGATCCCATGAGGCAAGAGATATCAAGTTTTCAATAGCTGGGAAAATACATTGAGCCAGAAGCTTGATCACTGCTCTGTTATAGTAATATCAGGCATATTTCATATCCGTGATCTTTAATCACGAGTTTTTATTTCTTTTATTTATTTAAACCAGCTATGAAACTAACTGTGTTCAGTATGGAATGAGAGGACAGAGATGTTTCTGACAGGCAATTACAGCCCCTCATGCTAAAGTTTGCATGGTACCAGTTCACAGCTGGCTGAATCACGATAGAGAACTCCAAGATCCTAAAGGAACTGCTAGTAACCAGAGAGCTCGGACAAAACACTGGTACCATCTTCATGGCACTCTCATAAGACTGACCATGACAAAAATGAATAGCAGGAAATGCTGCTTCAGTTTTTTCAGCTACCTATCCTACAGTAACTTGTTAACTTCTCTACCTGCATCTGCAAAGAAGATTTCACTTTAATATTTGAGATTACTTAATTTTTTTTCATGTTTCATCTCAAAAATACTCTTAACAGGGAGTTTAGCTACCCAAAAAAAAAAAAAAAAAAAAAACCCACTCAGTATTAAATCCCAGATATTCATCCTTTCTAGTGGTACTCAGTTTTTAATCTGGTGAAGAATTTGTACGGCGTTTGGAAACAGGTTCTCTCAAATACTGCAACAGTGACCGGGGATTTAAATTGGGGTGTGGAATTCTTAGAGCAAATCCAGGAGGGCCATGAGGTTGATAAGAGAACTGGAGCACCTGCCCTATGAAGACAGGCTGAGAAAGTTGCAGCTGTTCAGCCTGGAGAAGAGAAGGTTGTGTGTAGACCTCATAGCAGCCTTCTAGTATGTGAAGGGCGCCCTATGACGAAGTCCAAGAGGGACTCTTTGTCAGGAACTGTACAGTGATAGGACAAGGAGTAATGGATACAAATTGAAAGAAGAGAAATACTCGTTAGATAGTAGGAAAAAAAAATTTACTGTAAGGATGGTTAGTTACCAGAACAGGTTGCCCAGGGAGGATGTGGATGCCCCAACCCTGGTAATGTTCAAAGCCAGGCTGGATAATAAGGCCTTAATTAGCCTGTTTTATGGAAGCTTTCCCTGCTCGTGGCAGGAGAGGTTGGGATTGGATGATCTTTAGGTCCATTCCAACCCCTTAACATTCTGTGATTCGGCATTTTAATACCTTCTTATTTGAATCCAGTATGCATTTTTCATAGGAAAATGTTTTCTACACTGTGAAAGGGGAAACAATGATTAATTTGATTCATTCTTCAAAAGTCACTTTATCCATTATGCATCTTCTGTTTCCAGAGTTGCGTTTTACAACATAGATTTAATTTATAATGAAGGGCATTTCAACAAGGGAGCAAATACATTGCATGTTTACTATTATTTCAGATCCCCAGTATTAAGGCATATTTCATGTTGTAAGATCAAACATGTTAGGGTTAGTTTATGTTAGAGTGGTCCTTGCAAGAGCTGCTGTTGTAATAATCATTAACACATAAAGTGCAAACCATTGGTCTGGGCAAGCCTTTCAGCACAGATGGGCTGTCCCTGAAGGCAGAGATTTTCAACTAGCTCAAGCAAGATACAATTACTTCCCACTTTGCCCCTGAACATCTAGAACAAAACAAATAAAATCAATCTCTGATCAGTAGTGAAGTGAAGAAAGAAATATTCAGTGCTAGTGGAAACACTGCACAGGAGCAAATACTATCTGCCTAGTTTTCCAAGTAGGTGTCTGAAAAAAGATACATAAAATTTGAATAACTACATATACAAAGCTAAAGAGTTTACAATATTTTTACAATCAAATGCAGAAAGGGTTGTATTTTTTTTATTATGAAGATAAGGTTAATATGCTTCACCATCTTATTGCCATTTAAAACTTGCAAGTACATGGCAATATTATTTAGTACTAGGAGATTGTTTACCATGCTCAAGGTCAAATGCTTACTTACAGCCACCAGACTTTAATCAGCACCACTGCTCTTTAAGAACAAGTATCTTACACCATGGATTGTCTTTCATAAGATGAAGAAAACATGACGGTGGGAAATTCCATCTGTCCTGCATTCTATAAAAGCACTTCCATTGAATATAATTTTTTCTCTTTTGCTTTTTATGTTGTCATTGGTCAATTAACAAACATAGAATAAGTTTATAAACATCTACACTTTACACTCCTTTTTGCTACCACAAACCTTACAGAGTTCGCTCATTTTAAGGGAAAAGATAATATATCTTTAATTAACATGCTCCAGTGAAAGAATTTCAGTATCGTGAGTCATGGACCTCAGAACTTCAGACAGGAAATCACAGAGATATCTGAAGACTTACATGCTAACATCTACAAAAAAATTTGTTGTTTACTCTCATTTCTTCTAGAAGAGGGGTGTACAGAGTTGCAGGTAAGGGTCAAAAATATCGTATCAGTCCAAACATATCAACCATTTCTAAATTCAATAATGGTTGACAAAAAAAAAAAAAACACACATATTGGCTCAAAATTATGAACTTAACTTAAAATTAATCCAGTTCTCAAAACTTACATTTTGATACTGGGTAAGTGTTCATGTGAAGTATTCATGCAGGAGAGAAAAAAACCCCTAAAATCCTGCAAATAAATTATTAATTATTTTCTCATCTCTTTTTCAGGACACCAAGTGATGTGCTTTGGTGTCTCCAAGTTTTCTTTGCTTTAAACATAAAAATATTATCATATTTTAAAATTTAATGATCAAGTCATAAAGATATTACAAAGGACCCATGAATAATAGTTACTTCAGAAGTATTTTCAGTAGGTAAAGTTTAATGTTGACTTTAGGATGAGTAGTTTATAATTTGCCAACAAAATTGTCTACTTTTTCTTGGTCAGGCAGTTACTTCTGGGCAAGATGTATTAAATTTTAAGGAAAATACATAGTTTGCAAAATTACTTCCCAAAGTGTATCCAGAGATCTATTTTCAGGCCTCATGCTTTGGGATGCCAATATTTAATTTAAAATATTAACAGCCAAATACTGTTGTATCTTTATATACAAGTAGAGGAAGTACCACTATAGTATCATCAGTATTCATAGATCTTTCTGGGCATTTGCTGTTTGACATTTATTTTACCTGTTCTTTATTACTCTCTCTTTCGTACCATAAGCTTTAAGGCAATGTATACTTCATTTTACTACATGACACTTTGGCCAGTAGATCTTGCTCATAAACATCTTCTTCCTCTACTTCGAAACTCTGTTCCTCCTAAATGGTTAAACAGCTGATTTTGTATTGTAACATTTTGATTAGCTTCATATCACCTCTTAAAACATTCAAGACCTATTAAAAAGTTAGTTTTATTCAGATGAAGTTTTACATTTGAGAGCATGAACTTGATATAAGGTAACACTAAAGGAAGTCATCTTAAAATTGGCTGTGCTGGTTTTAGGCAGGATAGAGGTAATTTTTCTTCACTGGTGCTGGTATGGGGCTGTGTTTGGGATTTGTGCTGAACACAGGGTTGGCAGTACAGAGATGGTTTTGTTACTGCTGAGCAGTGATACACAGAGCCAAGGCCTTATCTGCTTTTTGTACTGCCATGCTGGTAAGGATGCCGGGGGTGTGTGGGAAATTGGGGTGAGACACAGCTGAGACAGCTGAACCCAACTGACCAAGGGGATATCCCATACCATATGACATCATGCTCAGTATATAAAGCTTGGGGGGGAAAGGAGGAAGGGGGAAATATTTGGAGTGATGGCATTTTTCTTCCCAAATCACCATTATGCGTGATAGAGCCCTGCTTTCCTGGAGGTGGCTGAACACCTGGCTGCCCATGGAAGAACGGAATTAATTCCTTGGTTTGCTTGCATGTGCAGCTTTTACTTTCTCTATCAAACTGCCTTTATATCAACCCACGAGTTTTCTGGCTTTTACCATTCCAGTTTGCTCCCCAGCCCCACAGCTGGGGGAGTGAGTGAGCGAGTGAGTAGGGCTTGGTTGCTGGGTGGAGTGAAACCATGACATAGGCATGCAACTTCAGTCCTCTGGATTCTGCTGCAGGTATGTCTCTCCATTGACTATACAAAACTAAACACAGATGCTTTAAACCTTACCTAGTCTAGATACTTATAGGTAAAGTTTGTAAGATGAAGATTCACCACAAGCACAGTCAAGACATAAGCCCATTTTTGAACACTATTACAGTTACAATTGTAATTGTAATCCCACATAGCAAAAACCAAGGAATGGGCAAGCTCATATACAACAAAGAAGTTCTTAAAGACAAATTAAAGTAGGGTAGCCAACTTTCAGTGGTGTGAATTTACTAGTGAAGAAGGTCTTATTTAAAATGTAATCTAGATGCAATGATATCATAGCTCCAAAGACATCAATTTTCACTTGGAGACTTTTATTTTGGTTCATTAAATTTATATCTGTATACCTAAACCCCAATTTATTGGAATGTGGTTGAAATAGTGCTTCTAGATAAACATTTTAAATATTAATAATGTACTTTTGTTTAGATTTTGTATATTGTGCTATGCATTATTATTTCTTAATTATGTTTTGTCGCAAGCAAGAAATTAATTTTCATTATACTTTTTGACTTGAAAGACTTCTAGAACCTAAAGGCATTCTGTGAAAGCTTTGAACTTTCAATTTTCTTTGTACTTTCAATTTCTCTCCCTATTCTGCTGGTTAACACATATTGAAGAATATAGCAAAAAAGGTCACAAGTGAAAAAGAGAGCTGTAGCAGCACTAAAAACAATAGAGTATTGGAGTAAACAGAATGGAAAGTAAATCTTTATAAACATAGTTCATGAAGGCAACAGAAACTGTTGTTGAAAGAATTTAGTAAATTGCTTTTTAGTGACAGTTGGCACTAGAACTTAGGTCTCATCTCTGAAGTTACTATAGAATTGAATGTCCTTGGCATTCCAGTTTTATAAACTGTAAGTTAAATTATTTCTTGAGAGGACTTGAATTACTAAGACCTGATGTTTTTCAGATTTCCCTTAGAATCTCATACTTTCCATACAAAACCTTTTTACTCATTATAGACCTCTTGGAAACAGAAATCATTACCTATTCCTAACTAGAACTGTTGTTTTGTATATAAACAAGTAAAATTAGCCAAATACCTTGAGTTTTAGTTTTCTAAAAGGACAAGGCAACTGAGTTTATTTCAGAGCATTTGCAAATAGTGGTAGCTACACGATACCCAGCTGAAATAATTAGCTTTCTGTAGCAACACTTTAACAAAATATGTGTAATATCTTCCAGAAATATTGTTATTTAGGAACAAAGTGTAGTTTTGAAACACCCATACCAAGACTTGACATCTGTATACTTTTTGATATGGATCACTGTTGGTGATACACTTACGGTGATGTAGTGTACTAAGGAAGCTGTATTTGTCTATTATTTAATTCTATAGTGTTACTTTTTCTGCAGACCATATGCCCAGTTATAGTAATGAATTACTGGTGTTGATATCAAAGCATTCAAAAAACCCAGCATCATTAACGGCACTAAATTTTTATTTAATTTATAAAAATATAGTCAAGTTTCAGGAATTACAAAAGGCAATTACTAATCAGCAAATATATCTATTGCAAACAATCTGCTTCTTCAGTGCCAGAAGTGCAAAGAAATGACATATGGTCAAAACCAGATCAGCTGCGAGCCAGCAACCAGATAAGTGAACAATAAAGAGGACAAAGTTTCAACAACCTAAGTCACTATTTGCCATGTCAGGCTGTCAGTTGGGTTTCTAAAGAGATATGAGGACTAAAGAAGGAAACATTAAAAAAAAAAAAATCATAATATTGACAAATGCAAAGAGGCAATCACAATAGTGGTTGTGTTGGACTTGATCTTCTCCCTGAAAAAGACACCAGATACCTGCACAGATACGGAAATAACAGCAGAAGGCAAAAAGTGTTATGTATGCATTAAAGGCACCTTAAATTGAGGTATGAATATCCAGATGAGATGCCACTGCTGCATATGCAGAGAATATGGTTTCTGGCCTATTAATAAATTCTGTTACACACAGTTCTTCCCTGTGAAGGCAATTTTGTTCATATTGCTAACCACAAGAAGCCACACTTGTTTGGTATTGGCTTCTTCAGCAAGACTCATCCCACTCCACAAATCCAACTCTGGGGCTCTGACAGGAAGGCTGTAATCCTACAGAAGAATGAGAAACACCAGCAGAGGAGTAGCACTGCTAGTCAGAGAAGGAAACAGTGGTCTTGAGAACAATCAGCAAGGACTCACAGTGTAAAGGGCTATTGCAATCACTTGAAACAGTGTGCTTGCCTGGAAATTGGATCAGCACGGCTGGAATGCATTGAGCAACTCAGTGTAAGTGCTTCTGCATCATGGGATTTGATTTCAGAATTCTCTAAGTTCAAGAATATTTTGAAACAAGAGAGATTAATCCCAAACCAAAACGTGCTATTCTTTCAACTACCCATGTTTGCCATTATAGGCACTTATTGCACCTGATGTGTGGAAGAACAAGGCAAAAGATGAAATCATAGCCAGTTACATTTCTGCCTACATCAGCTGTCACTGACTGGATATTTCGTTTCACAAATTCAGCAAACTCATAAGGGTACTGCTGCCTCCACCGCTGAGTACTGATGAATCTTTGAATGCTAAAACATTGGCCATTCCTTCAACCACATGTTGTGGGGTCTGCACTCCATCAATCACCATCCTCATGATGATGCACTGCAACAGGCTGCCAGATTGTGCCATGCTACCTGTAGCAAGTCTGGATATTCATTTCCTTCGTTGGCCAACCAAGTCCTAGAAATGACTGTCACATAAGCACCACCAGAACATTTTCTCCCTGAATGTTAAGAGATTGTTTGAAAAATTATTCAGAAGAAAAAAGTCATATCACTATTCTTGAAGACAGTTGTTGAGCAATCTTAGCCATGTTACAGCATACCCAATTCTGAGTTGGAAAGCACATCCAGAAGAAAGTGATAAATGAGTGTATCACTAGACAGACTACTCTGTGTGACATATAAGATGCTATCCAAGAAGCTGTTGTCTCGAATCTGCATTGATACCTCTGTGTTATTCAAAAAGAACACCCAGACTGTGGCAGACTTACTCAAAATGAGTCAAGATCACAAATAGCTACTGCAGCAGTTTCTGCTATTTTTCTGGTGTGACTAATGAGTTACCAGGTCCCATCATATCCAGCAATAGACCTGCATTTCTAATGAATTTGAGGACTTTGCAAAAAATCTCACTCATTTAAACCATCACCATCAAACAATCAGGCTGAAAAAATGATGTAGATATTTAAAAGTGCCTTGTAAAAAACTCCTGAGGGAGACCAGCCAACAAAGCTTGTCAGATACCTCACTTGTCACATCCACAGCTGGGCAGAGACAACTTCTGAGCAGCAGTACTACAACGCAGATTCCACCTATGTCTCTGCTGAGTGTGCAGGATTTTATTCCACCACTAAGCAGCTCTGATTCACAACCAACTCTCTTTACTCTTGTTACTCAAGAGAGATAGAGTGGTGCCGGGATTGTGGTATATGGGGATTGTCAGTCTCCCAAGAAACTTGCCCTGTTGAGGGAGGTAGGTTTCTTGCAGAACTGTGCTACATGTGTATGTTGCAGAGATGGGTATTTCACACGAGGAGAAGGTACATACATGTACAAGGGAGACTACAGTTTTGGAGCATAGGATTAAAGTTTACACAGCATGTAGGGAGATAATACAAATACAGATGAAAGAGTAAAAACTGGATTTAAAGATTGTCCCAGAAACATCCCTTGATAGACCAGGGACTAGAGGAAGGAAATGGGAAGTTATACTTACTGGTATGTATAGTTTTGCATGCTGTAAACAACTGTAAAAGTGCTGACCATCTCTCAGTGGCTATGCACGGAATTACTCTGGGGAGATGTTTGAGCCTCACTGCATGTGGGTTAAACCAAGATGCTCTAGTAAAGCAGCTCTGTGGATCTGCTGCAGAAACACTCTTGTCATCAATGGCCAAGGTCCTGGCTAAGACAGGATAGTGTAGAGATGGGGAGATTTTACTCACACTACTGTGGAAAACCTGTCACCATGTGCACTCACGACAAGTTACAAAGAATCTGGAAGCACAGGACAAGAATTTTAGAAAATATGCAGTTCTTTCACATAATTTGGTTTAGAGGAATGAAAGACTGTCCAGATGATTCACAGTCTTCTTCTGTATGTGTGTTTGCGCATGGCAATACTTGGGGCAAGAGAGGAGAGAATGTCATGTCTTTCAATTCCAACACACTTTTTCTTTAAGTAAGGGGCCTCTGGCAAATGTGCACTGGTAAGACATACAGTTTTCAGACCCATATAGTTTCAGAGCCAGAAGGGATGAGCAGAATTGAAGGCATGTCTCTTCAACAGCTGTTGGCAGGCAAAGGATCACTTCAGGCATAAGTAGAAACAACAGACATAATAGCAAATCAAGCTACCTGTGTAGAACCCTGTAGCAGACTTGAGGCATTGCAGCTTAAGGTGAAAGTGAGTGCAAGAAATAAGGAATAAATTGTTGTCTGGAAGGCTTGCTGTTGATGGCAGATTTTGGTAAAATTTATATCCATTAATTTTATCTGAGTTGCTTCTAAATACTAGGGAAATGGTCCAGGGTCCTACAGAACTCTTATTCCAACCCTGTCTTGTCCCTCCTCTTTCTCTGTCCTGATTCTCCTACTCTTATCATCTGGCTGTGCTCACCAATCTGCTGGGCCACTGTCCATAAGGTGAAGCTGATCAGTTAGAACACAGTCGAAGCCTCAGCATGTAATGCTGAGACAGAGCTGCATCATCACTTTCTACCTGTTTTGAGCACACTTCACAGGCCTGTAGCCACTTCTGTATTTTGAGATCCTACAGGATGTGGTTTTCCTCAAGATGGATGCCTATGTCTCACCTCTTATGCATAGTGAAATTACCCTGTCTGGTCTAGTTTGAAGCAGCTCCCTAATAATCAAAAGTAGGCAGTTAGCTTGTGTAAGGTGTTTAATTGCATCTTAGATATCTAATTTCCCATCTTGCAACATACAGACTCATACAGTTTACAAGAAGTTGCAAATATGTATACATGTTGGATAGGTGCTGTTAAGGATAGTGACAGCAGATTGATCTTAATGGGAGGGAAGGGCACAGGGAAGTCCAAAAGGTAGTAAAACAATTTTTACCAACAACGCATGGGAATGGGAAGGCTGTAGCTGGAAGAGTAGTCACTTATGCTAACAAGCTGTAAGTAGGGATGGAAGAGAAAGGCAAATTAAACAAATGGGCTAGTTACGGCTGGGAAGAATGCTGATTCAATAACTGAGAGCTACTCAGCAAGATACAATCTTTGTGAACACAGAGCTGAAGTGAACTTATTGTTTATAACTAAAGCTACTTGAAACCAGTGTTAAAATAGGTCACAACTGCAACAGCCCAAAGCAGCATGGGAAAAATGAGCACAGTATGTTCTGCTGTGAAGCAAAAAGTCAGAAATCTAAAACTGAGCAGTTGTATGAGTGTCAATTACGAGAAAAAACAGAAGTCAGTATCCATATCTTCCCTTGATTATTCTTTTTATATATAATAATTTGTTTAAGATTACAATGGAAGTGTCTAGGAGATTGAAGACAAATAGTTGATTTTAAGGACAGAAACTTTACTGACATTACTGGTGGCTGTGTGGTGGTAATGAGGAATCCTGAAACTGAAGATTTAAATATGAAACACCTTCTTATCTTTATTGCCATATGTTTCAAAAACAAATCCTACCTATGGTGTTATTAGCAACATCAAAGCTTTTGAAATTTTTCTGGAAGTCTTACATTTTCCATTTGGCTCAGAGACACAGAGGATGGCTTTTCAAAGCCCTTGGGAACATGTCACAAGCACAATTTCAGATATTAATAAGAAAATGCTCTGCCTTGTAACAAAAAGACCAGCTTGCACATTATAACCAAGTCCAGAGGGACATATGCAGGTGGGTTGAATTACAGGTGGACTAATAAGCAAAAAAACTGATACCAGCTTATTTCCATTTCAACAGGAGCTTGATATTACATTAGATGAAAAAGGTGGAAATTTGTCAAAGAAAAATGTGCTTGGTATTTCAAAAGCAGCTATCATTTTAGCATATTGTGTGAAACTAAAGGCCAGAGGAAAAGATTACTATTCAAAACTGCTCACTTTTCTTTTTTTCTTGCTCAGCTACTCCCTGGCAGAAACAGAGAAAATGTACATTTTAACCTTTCAGAAATGTACTTCATATGATCGTAATATTACACCATCATATTTCTCTGCGAGGTAGTTGATGATTTTGATGAAACAAATCTTACTACGATTACAGACATCATGCCATTGATTGACCAAGAATTCGATTATAGACATTTCACAGAAAGAATATGAACTATTTCAAAGCTTTAATCTGGTAGGTAAAGTTATCCTGGGCAGGGATGTTTTGATGTACTTTATTTCCATCATGGAATTGACCAAAACCCGTAAAGTTTGATTAGATTCTACATCCTGGAGTATAACTCAAATACAAATGGCTATGCTAAGCATTTGAAATGTCCTTAAAAAATGCGAATTTGAAACCTACAGATTAGTAGTAAAGTATACTATTTCATTTAATAGCAACATGAGTGCTTCTCTTAAGCAGATTTCCATTACGGTATTCCCAAATGACTGTGTGTATTACAGTCTATAAACTCACAAGACACAGATTGGACTTTGTGGCTGAGAATCAATGAGCCTGACAGTGCCAATGATACCTTCTGTTATCATAAAATATATTTCACAGCCAAAAAATTACATATGTTAATATATATGTACAATTGACATTCCAAAACACATGGCATGCTATGGTGAAGTATTGAAAACCAATAAGAATTTTAAAATTCTGTAGGTTGATGTGAAAATGACATAAAATGGGACTTAATACTTGTGAAAAAGATCTTAAATAAAATCATGTGAAATTTAAATCTCACACTACTTCCTACTTATTGCAGCATGCATCTACTCCACACAAAGTTCTGAAGTGGACAGTCTTATCAATTCTGTTTAGACGAATTACTTCTGTTTAGACGAATTACATTGCAGGAATGCTTTAAATTCACTGTGTACCAAAAGCCTAAGGCAAATAAAGCATCTAGGTTAGTGCTGGGAATGTCTGTTTGACACTAAAAGAGATAATGAATTCTATTACTAAAAAAACAGCACTAATTCTGAAGTCACATATAAGTCATAACTTTGAAATTAGCACTTTTTTTTTTTTTAATATAGTGTCCTAGAAAATTGGTACATAAAAAAAGGAAAGAGGAAACAGCAGGCAACAATCAGCTCCTCAGTTACACATGCAGACTCTGAAGGGGTTGGATAACCCAGATAACTCAAACCTACATATGATACAGGATACATCTAAAACTCCCCTGTAAGAACACACTGCAAGGGTACAGTGGGAAAAAGGCAGCATTGCTGACGAGTGTGGAACGGGGAAATCCCCCAGCTGGCACCCGGCAAGAATGAAGAACATATTGTGCTCTCAGCTTGGGCATGCCTGCACTCCTCCTGAAAGGAACCCAGCTCATGCAGAGCCAGCTCCAGTATCTCTGCATCATCGGCACATTTAACCCTGAGTTTGAATAATTCATCCTTGGATAATCAGGAGTTGACTGTATCTGGATGAGCTGAGCCCATTTATTAAACATGTCACCAGTAACTGTGGCTACAACAAGCAAAGACAAGTTTTTCTTTGACATATGGGTTTCAAATACCCACATCTCCAGTGAATTAGCTGTTTTATTCAGCTGAAAGATTAACATTTCTCATAATGACTTTTTAGCCAGTATTATGGATGTTGCTTTAGTCTGCCATTTTGCTGTTGGTAGTTTTCAATTGTTTTTCTTCTATTTTCCTTTTCTTCCTATTTCAAACACTTAAATATATTCATGTAATTCCTCACTTGCATTTTGATTCTGTAAAGCAGTAAAATTTCCAGTACTCACATGCTTACTGTAGCCCTTAAAAATGCCTTGAAGATTTATATTTTATTCTTGGGATGCATTAAACTATATTTAAAGAAAATGGTAATCCCACATGTCCTAGAGATTATATGAGCACTAAATAATATATTTAAAGTGCATTAAAATTTTCAACTGTGAGGGACTACAGACAGAAGTTTAAAAATATTACTATGAATACTCACCTAGAGAAATAAGACTAATTACTTTTTTTTACCTTCTCATAGTATTATACTGCTATTGCCTCTAGTGGAGAACAAACTCTGCTGAGAACTTAATGTGTTTAGCTTCAGTCAAAGGACCTAGAAACATTTTAACTACAAACTTTGGGAACAGCTATGAAACATACAATATCAGGGAAGACTGCTGCTGAGTTTCTGCCAATTTGAATAAATATTATTTTAATGTTGCTTGTTATTTACTCCTGGGAAATGCAGAATTCTGACAGACTACAACCTAGAATGTTCTATTCACTCTAATACATGCTAAATTTATATCTTCCCCTTTAAATTACTAATGTTTAATAAATATTGTAATACCATTCTTTAACACACTGGAAAAGCATACTTTTCTCTTAAAACAGTCAAATGTTCAAGAATTCTATACACCTAATTTTCTTGAATCACTACATTAAAGTTCAGTAACAAAAAAATTCAAAAACATGGTAACAAGCTACTGAGCAAAAACCTAAAAATATATTTTAAACTCAGGATAATTTAGGGCCAAATGTACAATGTAAAGTCATTTTAACCCTAATGTATGCAGTTGTATGGCTACCGTAGTTAATAGCACAGTTAAAAACGTAATTAGACCAACTTTTGTACAAAGAAATATGCTGCTATTATCTCAGTTGGAGATAAGCCTGGCCTTTAACTTGAAATAACTCTGCAAGTTACCTTCCTGATAAACAATGCAATATTAATATAACAGCTGGGAATAGTTCTCTGAACACTCACAGCAGGTATCAAATTTGTTGCTTAATTTTTGTCAGAATTGTAGCATTCCTTTCTAAGGGGTATATTTAGCAGCAAGTAAGAGGAACAAGTAGAGTTCAAGATATAATTAAAGTAATTTCATATTAAGCTAAAGGACAAAATAATCCACTGAACAGCAAATATTACATCATGAAAAGCATAAGTGTAACAGATTATTCAAGCCACGTAATGGTATGATGCAATACTCTTAGGTGCCAGTAATAGTAAAATATGCATATAAAAATTGAAGAAAAAATCCGCAACACTTGGGGAAATGTCTGTGTATGTGTTCAGGTTATGCTGAGATTCCAAGTCAAACTGCATCATGTATTATGGCCCCATAGATAAACTTATAGTGGGGCCTGTTGTGATAAGACAAGGGGTAATTGTTTTAAACTAAAGAAGGGTCAAATTAGATTAGATATAAGAAAGAAGATTTTTACAATGAGGGTGGTGAAACATTGCAACAGGCTGCACAGAGAGGTGATGGATGGTCTATATCTGGAAAAATTCAAGGTTAGGTTGGACAGTGCTCTGAGCAACCTGATTTGGTTGAAGATGTTCCTGCTCATTAAGGGAGATTGGAGCAGAGGGCTTTTAAGAGGTCCTTTTCATCCCAAACTATTCTATGATTCCACAACCCACCCGTTCATTGGGGGGGGGGGGAGAAAAAAAAGGTATCAGTGACAATCTTAATGACTTTCTAGAGACTTAAAATACAAACAACACTGGTGTGACCAGAAAAGGGCAAAAGCCTGGCACAGCTATTTCTTTCACAACATTGATCCTCATATAACCACTTCACACTGTTTAGTATGCACCAGGATGAGAGGTTTTCTTTTTGACAAAAAGTACATTATTTGGTAACAGACTAAAAGTCAAATGTAACACAGATGCATGGCAGGACACTCTGCTCAATTATGAGATTATTCCAAATTATATAACCAAAGAATTCTCTTGAAAAAAAACAAACAGACTGTACCTATCATAAATCCATTCCTAAAGTAATTGTCAATTAGCAATTGACAATTGTGATAAATGACTGTAAGTGCTCTGCTGTTCTTTATTCTCAGTCTAATTTTACACACACAGCTCATTTTGGCATTCATCATAGCTCCTCTTCCCTTCCGTTAACACTTGAGATACAAGATTAGGGGTTAAGCCTAATGGAAAAAAAAAAAATCAAAAATAGAAAACTATGTTTCTCAAGGAAAAAGAAAACTGCACTCAAAATTTGAAAAATGTTGTTTTTGTGTTTGATGTTCATGATGATCATATTGCAAAGAATTTCTTTTACAGTATTGAGATCTGGAGGGTTTTTTCTGCTTCTTTTTTTCTTTTTTTTTTTAAGTGCCTTTTACATTGCTTCTATAGTAACTTTGGCAATTTCAAAGAGCAAGGAGATTTTATAGCTACAGAGTGCTCAGCAGTTTATGCACCAGAACAGTCAAAAAGAAACTTCTGAAATCCTACAGTCAGCAGCTCTTATCTACATTTGCTTTTAATTCTACAGAAAATAAAATGAGATTAATGAGAATGTCAGCTGTCCCACCTGTCAGTGTTACATAGTGATGGAACAAACAAAACATAGAAAGTAGAGACTGTGTGTTATATTGATGTTCTGCTGCACAACCAAAAAGCAGTCAGTGATTTTGTGCTGCCTTTCATAGAATCCTTCCTCTCAAAATTTCTTTTCTAATCTTAGCAGGTGTTGAGACCATATATATGATGACCAAAAGTTATTCTTAGAGGCCTTTATGCCTCAATATATTCCATGTATTTTTTTAACAAATAAAAGTTTATTTTCTTACAAAAATAATGCAAAAAATCTAGTGAAAATTGACTGTCAAAGATCTGCACAGTATGACAAACAACACTGGATGTAAAGAAACATGAAGAAGTATCCGGACTACCCCACTCAAGTAGCCACTACAGCCACACATCAAATAAATAATTTATAGAAGGGAAGTGCTGGGTCCTGCACTAGGGCCACAGGCTACAGGCCTGGGGAAGAGTGATTGGAAAGCTGCCCAGCAGAAAAGGACTTGTGGGTGCTGGTCAACAGAAGCTGAACATCAGCCAGCTGTGTGCCCAGATAGCCAAGAAGTGCAATGGCATCCTGGACTGTGAAATAGTGCGGCCAGGAGGAAAAGGGCAGTGATAGTCCCTCTGTACTCAGTACAGGTGAGGTTACACCTCAAGTACTGCATCCAGTTCTTGGTCCCTCACTGCAAGAAAGACACTGAGGTGCTGGAGCATGTCCAGAGAAGGTCTACAAAGCTGGTGATGGGTCTACAAAGCAGCTGAGGGAGCTGGATTTGTTTAGCCTGGAGAAAAGGAGGCTTTTTTTATCACTCTCTACAGCTACCCGAAAGGAGGTTGTAGCAAGGCCGGAGTCATTCTCCTAGGCAACAGGATGAAAGGATGTAGCCCGGAACTGTGTCAGGGAGGTTGTGGAGCCACCATCCCTGGAGGTGTTCAAGAAACAACTGGAGTGGCACTTAGTGTTATGGTTTAGTTGACAAAGTGGTCATTAAAAAAAAAAAAAAAAAAAAAAAGGCAGGAGCTTAGCATTCACTGTGGTCACACTACCCTGCATCTCTAGGTTGTGAGGGCTGCAGCATGGTTGCAACATGGTGGTAAGAAGACACAACTGCTAGAAGGTTCACCCAAGTCAATAAGCTATAATCAGAACACCAGGAAAGAAGAATCAAAGTAGTGTAAAATGCAATACTACTACCAAGTGAACTGATTGCTAGGCTAATGACAAGAAACTTTTTTGTTTGATAAAAAGATATGAAAAATATGACTACCTTAATGAGGTTAACTAAAGTTTGCATGATTTGGCTTCATGAAAATAGTTAATGTTATCCTAAAAATGTGTAAAATAGTACACCAGAATGATAAAATCTCATTGAATGTAGTCTATACAATTCTCTCTCCAGAAAATGTACAGTTAAACAAAATCAGATGCAGAAAATAGAGCTACTAGAAATCAGAGAATGGCAACACTATCATACATTAGCGCATATGATGACATCTTATCTTGTGCATCCTAGGAAACCAATACACACAAAAAACCTGATTGTTCTTTATAATGGAGAAAGAAGACCTATCAAACCTGAAGAAGTATCAGCACATAAAAAGAATAAACTGACTGACTAAAGCTAAGGTGGGACATTATAAAGTATTTTCTAAGCAACAAAAGCAATGATAGTGAACATAGTTTTAAATTGATGTAGATGTACATTCAAATTGATACAGAATACTGTACATTTATTTATTAATGTAAAAGACTAGCTCATTGGCATGTGGAACGTCACTCCCACGCTTGCAGTCCTACTTTCCCACAACCCTACCAGTACAGCTAGAAGTTGGACAGGGAAAAGTGAAACAGAAAGCTAAAGATGTCTCAGTGGGTTACCAGAGGAAATCTGTTATTTTACCTTTATCCTTGGTCTTAAGATACAGAATGTATTTCTAAATGAAGATTGAGAGAGGAAATAATCCACCTCACTCAATTCTGTGTGATAATTGATAGCTAATTATATTTTGTTCTTTAATTAAATGTGTGGATAATATTTGGGTTACCTTACATTTCCTTTCCTCCAAAAGGAGATGCAGGATTATATACAGAATTAAGGTTCACTACTAACCTGCAGGAAGGAAGACCTACCCTGTGATAAGAGGAATAAAAGCACTGTCATTCCACTCCCATACAGCCACACTAGAAGCACTGAGAATCTCTAATCTTTCCAGACCACATCATAATGATTATGATCAATTCTATTTTTACTCACAGAAATAAAATTATGGTATCCATTAATTTACATAACCTTTAACGTAAAAATGCATCAGACTGTAACTGATTCCTTGTCAGACCTCAGCTGGATCCAATCCTTCATACTACTCCTCAGCAGAACTACTTAAGCAATCATGAATGTGCAGGTTTGAGGCCCACTGTTGTATTTCCAGGAATTATACCAGCCACACAGGTATTACTTCTCAGAGGTTTCACTCCCAGAGAACAGATCAATAAGGAGCATCTTTACATCACCAAATGGGCAACATATATCAGCAATTTTGAAACAAAAAGATATACAACACCAAGAGTTAAGGAAAAGGAACAGGATTTCAAACCTTATATATTAGGCTACGTTTTTCATAAGAAGTCTGTAACAAAATTAAGCCAAAGGTTGCAGTTTTCTTCACTGGGCTCTTCTATTAAATAAGTACAGTAGATGAACAAAAATTCTGTGACAATGAGAATTCAAACTGTCTATACAGACACTGAACACTACTGTCTTCATCTGAACATCACACTAATTGCTGCCTCTATTGCCAACTAGTAAAATGTGAAGCATAATTCATTATGCCAGACTGATCTATTCATACCAGACAACAGAAACTTGTAATAAAATCAAACTTTTGCAAATATTCTATACATGTTACTATGGAAACCTAATAAGAGGTTCTTTTTCTGTCTTTTTCTTTTCACACAACTTCATTTGCTAGAAAATCAAATTTAACATCATAAAATCACAGAATCATTCAGGTTGGAAAAGACCTTTAAGATCATCATGGTAACCTGATACTACCAAGTCCACCACTAAACCAAGTCCTTCAGGAAGACCCAGAATCTTTTATAAGCTGGAAGGTGCAGTGAGGTAACATTCATTATTTTTCTCAAAAAACATAATATTTGGAAACAAGTTCCACCCTCCAGCCAGGTAAAGGAGAATTACATGCTAAGAGCATAAATTCAGCAACCTTTGCCTAGGGATTTTTGGCAAATACTTCAAATAAAAATCAGCATCTCCCCCAAATTAAATTATTTTTAAAATGTAAACCAAAAGGAGGAAAAATACATGATATGTGGTTTAAGAATGGAGGGAAAACTGTAATGTGATTTGGGAAGAACCTGAAGAAATTGTGATTTTCTCTCTTCATTGTGTCAAACAAAACTTTTCTACCTGTTTCAAGGGATTTTCAATTCATCTCTCTGATACAGTAAATAAACAGCAATTAGTACTAACAGGTATGGATTAAAGCTAATGGAAGAGAATGTTTTAGGGTGCATGTTCCATTTTGCAAGATTTAATTCCACTCATACTTTAAATGTCAAATAGAAAACTGAGTGCACTAAGACCCAAAATTATAAAACATTAGGCACGTCCATCAAAGTTCAAAAGAAATGTACTTGTGAATCCATTGTGTTCTGGGGTTTTTTAGTAGCACTTGATAAATTAAATCATCCTTATTCATACAGAAAAGTAAAATGCTTTCTCTCACTTTGTCCTGCCCTTGTTTGCAGACTCCTATGTTTGCCCAGACTTTCTGTCTCTAAGAAGTATGTCAGAGCTCTTCCTCAGACACCAGTTTGCTTTGCTCCTGCCACCCTCAGGAGAAACAGCACTGCCACAAGCTACCTACGGTATCCAAATGTCACAAATGGAGGAGTGACAAACTGCCCACACAATACCCCAAACTGTAACCATCTTCCAAAGCAAGAAAAAGAATAATTTCAATAGTAGTAACAGAGTTCCTCCAGACCAGCAATTTCGGATATTGAGATTAAAATGCCAGTTATTTTTTGCCTTCTGCTTATATACAGTGCTGCAATCATTCTAGATAAAGTTCCTGGGTCTTTTATTGTTGACTTCTTCAGAAATAGCATGATTGAATATGATGTTCCCTTCCCCCTCAAACAATTCCTCTTGAATTTTAATGCTTCATGATTCTCTTGTCATCTTTGTAGAGAGCAGTACTTTGCATAAACACTTGCTTCAATATTAAATTTCACAAAGTTAAAATGACAGTGAGGCAATGCTAAAATTACACACCTAAAACTGGAAAATCAAATATACAGAATACAGTATGAGTACAAAAAATAGCTGATGGGCATTTAGTTTTGTAGGTTGCCTTTTTAAAATTTTTAAATAAAATAATTTTCAAGTTCAGTGAAATCGGCCATTTTCCTTTTCACTTCTTAGAAACTTTTTTAAAGATAAAAAAATTCCTTATGTAATGATGTAGTAATATTAGTACAGATATTATTACATTTCAGTTTTACAAGTTATTGCCTCTAACACTAGGAAGGACATAAATCTGCCTCACTACCTTTGCTGCTATCTTTAGACAGTACACTTACATATATTTTGGTGAATCTCTGAAATGAGGCAGAGAGTTTAAAAACTGCAAAAAACAAAAAAATGGACAAAAATATAGACTCCAACAGCTTATTAGTTGTTATTTCATCTTTATGTCTACTTTTTGTATGTGTGTCTTAAGAAATAAAAATGTATAAATCTCTAGTACTTGTGCCTGTAAGGGCAGTCACAATTTGCCACATGCTCCAGCCTGGGAGTAGAATGTCCTGTCAGTGCTCAGGTCTTTACATAAAGAAAGTGACATAACTGCTCTACATCCAAAAGAAACAGGCATTTGCTAAATAAAACCAAAAACCCCACCCCTAAATGTGGATTTCAGTAGTACCCAGAGAAGCACAGAAATCAGAGGGCCAAACACTTGACTTAATTGACCTGGTGCAGGATCTGCCTGTACAGTAGGAAAACATCCACAGGAAAACTGGGTTGGTGAGAACTTGGGCATCCCAAGGGGTCCTTTTACATTTTTTTTATAAAAAAGGCTGCATCCAATGAGAAGCTGTCCTTATGCACACAGCAAGGGACCTGCACAAGTCACGAGTGAAGCGCACTGACTGTGAAAAAACCAGGGCAGTTGAAATGGTAGCATGAAAAATGCTAATCTGTCTGTTGTAGATCCTCCAGCAGAACATATTCACAGAGCTCTGCAAACTGTAGCAGAATTTTCTCACTTCTCCACTTCCACCAGAATTTTCTCTCTAGTGAAAAACTTGTTTTTTTCAGCAGAACTGAGGATTTGAATCTACAGTAGTAATCAAAAGTAGTAAACAATTTTGAGTATGTTGCAGAATTTTACTCGTGAATGTAGTAAATTAAGAATGCATAAATAATGAAATTCAGCCCCTCTTTTAAAAAACATTAACCGAAAGAAAAAGAAGGAAGTATGCCATTTTATAAAGAAAATACCAATCTCTTATCTCTATTATGCCACCCAAAGAACTTGAATTGATTTGGAACATCATGTGACCATAGCAAGTAACAGTAAAGGAATGCAAACAAGGGAGCCAGCTGTTTTTCATATGTGTGGCATGACAGAAATGAGAAAACAGAGCCAATTAAGAAACGACCAAAGCTGATGTCTTCTAAAGGTTTTAACTTTGTTACAAGTGAAATAAAATGTGACAGAGTGGACTATATGTGAAAAAACCACACATGGGCACAATCTTCAATTGCTGGTAGAACAATGTATTCCAATTAGAAGAAATTGTATAAAGAAAAAGAGCTTTTTAAATTAAAAACAACAAACAGACCCTACAAGGTAATTAAATAAACACAAGGAAAAACAAACAAACAAGGATGAAGCACTGGTGGACAATAATAGTAACACCAACAAAAAAATCAAAATGTTAAAAAAAAAAAACAAAACAAAACAAAACAAACAAACAAAAAAAACAAAAAAAAACCCCCAACCACCCAAACAAAGGAAAATGGTATTCCAAAGGAAGGGAGAATGAATTCATTTATAAGCCTCTGAACAGGAATATGACCAACATGACCCAACAATGTGCATTCATAGCCCAGAAAGTCAATTACATCCTGGGCTGCATCAAAACCAGTGTGCTCCACAGGTCAAGGGAGGTGATTCTGTCCCGTTGCTTTGCCCTTCTGAGACTTGGTGTGCTGCATCCAGCTCTGGGGGCCCCAGCACAGACAGGACATTGGCTTGTTGGAGTAAGGCCAGAGGAGGGTCACCAAGATGATCAGAGGGCCAGAGCACCTCTCCTACGAGGACAGACTGAGAGAGAGTTGGGGCTGTTCAGCCAGGAAAAGTGAAGGCTCCAGAGAGACCCTAGAGTAGCCCTTCAGTACGTAAAGGGGGCCTACAAAAAAAGCCAGAGAGCAACTTTTGACAAGGGCATGTAGTGACATGACAAAGGGGAATGGCTTTAAACTGAAAGAGGGGTATGTTTAAGCTAGATATTGGGAAGAAATTCTTTATTGAGAGTGTGATGAGGCATTGAAACAGGCTGCCTAGAGAATCTGTGGATGCCTTATTCCTGGAAGTGTCCAAGGCCAGGCTGAATGAGGTTTTGCACAACCTGGTCTAGTGAAAGGTGTCCCTTCCCACAGCACAGGGCTTAGAACTAAATGATCTTTAAGGTCCCTCCCAACCCAAATTATTCTATGATGGCAAGAGAAATGAAAAAAAGCTTTATACATCCAAGTAAGAAGGAAAAGGAAAAAATCAAGAAGACAGCAGGAGTGCTTAATGAATGTTTTGCAAGAGTATCTATGACAAGAAAAGCCATTCAAAATGGAATTTATTATTAAGATGGTTTTCTCAAGTCCAGTGAGTCAGAAGAATATTTTCCAGGTGATGGCTGGAGTAACTCAAGTGCAATCCACAAAACTTGACAAATTGGATGGCATAAAAGCTGCAAAGAGGAATGCTAACATTAATTTGGCAAGAGTAGCAACTCTGTTGTTCCTGACATGCAGATGACATTTCAGAATTAGGAGGCAAACAAAAAATTGGGGAGGGGAAGCAGCAGAACAAATCCATAAGGAACATTGGCTAAAGAGAACAACTTGAATGTTTTCCTCATGAATGCCAAACTGAACAGACCTAGGATTCTGTTTGGTGTGTTTTTCAAAAGCACAGCCAGAATAAACCCAAGAAAACAATCTGGAAAATCACATTGTCTTTTTGAGGAAATAAAGTTTGAACTAGAATTGTGTTAACAAACAAGGATAATCCTTGTGCTTACAAAGCCTGATTCTCAAAGGCAAACCTCCTGCTTTCAATTAAATAATGGATATGAGTAAAGACAAGTCATTTGGGTGGTTTGAAGCATCCTGTCATTCATTTGTTCTTCAGATTTAATCAGAACTGCCATGTGAGCAAGATAAAAATTTCCATTAGAGTGAATTGCTCTCGGCTTGCATGAATGAAAAAATAAAGAGGGTTCCTGCTGCTTCACAAAGTGCCACGCATGGCTGTTAAAAAAGAAAAAAAAAAAAAAAAAGAAAAAAGGAAAAATGCTACAGAATAACTACAGGTACCCAATAGATTCCTGTATCTCTGAATAATCGCTGTCATCCAGTCTGTGAAATTGTGTGCACTGGAACACTGAAGACTGAAACTCCTTGTACAAAGGGCAAAATCCCATTTTTTCATCTAGCCACAAGATGAAAGAGAACCAAACCACAACACAACATAAAAACAACCCCTTTAAACAAGAAACCTCTCCAAGTTCCAATTTCTGCCTAATATTGTCCGTATATTCATTTTTGTCTCAAGACGTGTTGTACCTTTCTCCTCAAACTCTGTTGCATGCTTCCTACTGATGTGAAGAAGTCTAACTAGAAAGCAAGTTTCTGTTTATGAAAACCTCTGAGGCAAGATATTTATATTCAAATTCAGAAAGAAAATAATCCTTGTTGCAAAATGAAAAGGTATATCCCTTGACAATCTAACCTGGTGATCAGAAAACTCATCAGGGAGGTGGGATATCTACATTCAATTATTTGTTCTCTCAAGTTTAAAGAACTGGCAATTTCTACCTACCACATAACTGCCCCAAGCCTGAGGCTCACTCTATAGCACCAAATGCCTGACGAATTTCAATTTGGCACCACTTGTTGCTTCCCCCAACTAATAAGGAATCATCTAAGCAGTACTATCAAACATAATTTGCACTGCATTTTTATAGCAGGCCATCTGCATCTTCTACTCTGGAAGAGTTATGTAATAAATTATAGGCAGGACTATCACTTTTTGTGACATGCAAAAAATGGCAGCAGCATGTTTTGCAAAAATACTCAGTTTCTGTGAATGTTGCAGTAGAAGATAGGTAAACATTTATTTGGCATGCCTTCCTTCCAGTAGTATTAATGAAATTTCAGCTACTATGGTAGATTCAGTAAAAAAAAAGTGAGAGAAAAATTTGTATTCCTGTATTTCAATTTTGTTTTATCCAGCTCATTCAGTAGGGATGTAACAAAAAATAAAACTGAATAAATAAGGCAGAAGCTGCATGCAGTAATGTCTCAGGAGACACCAAGTTTAGTTAGATTTTCTTTAAGAAAACGTATTCATGGCAGTACTCTTTCCAGCCTCAGGCAAGAGCTTTCCTGATTTTTCAATTTTTAACTTCAGCAAAAAAGATTAAGGTATTGTGTCAAACTTACCTTTGTGAATTATAAATTGGACTGAAACAAGGATCTTATTTTTAAGCAAACCCTACAATGAAAAGACTTCAGGAATTTTACAAGGAGCAAATATTTCTTTGACAATTTTTGACTTCCTGACATGGGGTTTTTTTAGGCACTTTTATACCTTCTTTCTTTCTACTGTTTCTCATACAGTCAATCGTTCCTATGTCCGATCTCTTTATTTCCAACTGCTACTTGTCTTTTAAGGTATTTATTTTCTCCTGATAATGATATGTGTCTATTTTATTTTAACTGCAGAATCTTTCAATATTTATTGTTTTTCAAACTCTGTCTCCTCCTTTCACAGGGCTAGGTGAAAGTTT
The DNA here is from genome assembly GCA_035583235.1 of Hafferia zeledoni. NCBI lineage: Eukaryota > Metazoa > Chordata > Aves > Passeriformes > Thamnophilidae > Hafferia > Hafferia zeledoni. Next base: position 48,329,120 of record JAWWEV010000134.1, on the reverse strand, counting down.
TCTTTAAAGGAGGTTGAAAATATGAACAGTTAGAGATAACTTCTCAGTTTAATAACCCTGTGTTTCCGAGGACCTCCTCCATAAATTTTGAACATTGTATCCTAATTTCAAGTTGAACTTCAAGTTTCCAGTTTTCAGCTTGGACCAGTTACTGCCACATTTACACTTTCAGAGCCCATTTGTTTGTAATCATGGTCTCCACTAACTCCTCACCATCAGAGTTCTATGGACCTTTTAGTTAGTTAAAATACTTCAAGAGAGCAATCTTCCAGTCTTTCACCTGACGTGCAATCCAGGATTGCATCCCAACTCGTAGGTGGATGGACCCTGGCTGTATTCCAGCACTAAAAGTGCAGTATTTTGGTGCACCACAGCATCTCTCAGCTCTCCATCTCCACTCCTCCAGCACATGGTTTTCTTGGAAGGAGAATGAAGCTGTGTTTTCTCTCACTGACTTTTCAGTATAGACAACATATGGCTCAAAACTGTGAGGCAATCTGCTCAGAGTCTGGACGCACTCTCAGCTCTTACTCAATACAGCATTCGCTTCAAGTTTCTATGAATGCAATTCCTTGGGGACAAGACTGAGAGACAGCCCCAGTTTATCTCACATACAACCAAGGCAAGCCTGGTTCCATCAGCTTGAATAGACTTTTGTTGGTACAAAAGAAGGGGGAAACAATTTGCATTTTGCTTTGCCCATCATTATGTGGCTCATCAAAATCCAGTCTCCTATCTGCAATTCTTTGAGTTGTGTACATAGAAGGAAGCATGAAAAAGGATTTCTTCCCCCCTGGTCAAATTAAATCAATTCCCCTATCATGCACTAGTGCTAAGGCACTGCCATCTAGTGTGGAAAATCAATATAGCAAAGAAAGAGGAAAAAAAGAAAGGGAAAAAACTCCCCAAAGATAAAGAGTATTTACTAAAAAGCAGATGATATTTTATTGGCTTACATTGATTTTGAACACCTACACACGATATTCATAACATTCATCATTCTACTTTATGAAAATGCACATAAGCCCTCCCTTTACTTGATAGGCCACAATGGATTCCATTATGTTGTACTGTGTCATGTCAGACAGGCTCAGCACAGCCCTTAATCCCAGTAGCCTCATTTGGTGTGACTCTGTGAAACTAAAAATAAAATTCCACAGTATTTAATGGCAGGAATCTCTTGGTAGAAAAGAGTTTTTCTTAATTACCATGTATTTTACTGCAAATTTAAATTTTCAAGACTTTTTTTTCTAAATCACGTTATATGGAAAGTTTGCAACATAACAACCTGCAGGACTAGAAAATCATAACATTTTTGAGTTTTGCCTCTTCATCTGTACTAGTTGAAGATTTCTCTTGTCTTCCAAGAACATTCCTGTCCATGTAGCCCCAGTTTCCACTGTTTTGTCTCCTATGAAATTACAACTGTTCTATGAACATGCAAAGCACTTGACCTGGACCAGCTTTGTACAGACGCAGTAAAGCACACATGAAATGAGCCAGTGGAGCATAGATAGGATAATTTTACAAAATTTGCAGAGCTTTCATAAAGATCACTGATTATAAACACTTTTGTGTTATTCATTGTTTCTACAATTTGTTGTAATCTCTATGTTACCGCTGAAATGATCAAGAATTTTAGGTACTTTAGAAACACTGTAGTATAATTCTTTCCAGAACTGCAGCAAGACAGTGTTACATATTGTTTGGCTGGTGCAGATATTCTGTATCATCCTTATTCCAACAAAACCCTCTTTAAAATACAAGCTCTACCAATGATTGAAAGTTTACATAATATGACTTTGTATAAAATAATTTAGGAATTCTTTCATATTGTAAGCTATAGTGCAAAACAAATAAATACAACATTATAAACATTCTAATAATCACCATGAATCAATAAGGTATTCACTTAACTTCTGTAAAATGTAAAAACTAACAATAATTATATATAATATGCCACTGTGATTCTGAACTATATTAGTACAACCTTCTACTTCATGCAGGTTATGAAAAAGAAATGAAGTATCTTGCCAAGTATTCAAAGCCTGTAAATAACATCATTAGGCAAAATACTGTCCATAAAGAACTTACTTACATGCCTCCCAAGCCACCACCACACAACTCAGTTATAATATTGAACCAGGATGTCACAATTTAGCTAGTCTTTTCTTTAAATATTTAGATTGCTAAATATAGACAGATAGATAAATATACATTATATATGATGCACATATTTAGGATAATGATAGATTTAAGAAATATTTGGGAATACTGTGTTGCTATATTACTGATGTAGTTACAGTGTTTGTCTACAAATAAGGGTGGAAAGAGAGCACTGAAAAGCTAGTGAAACATAGCATAGTGGACACTAGACTCCTGATTCAAATAATCACATATGAATTTCAGATTTTAATTTTAAAAATATAAAGCAATTAACTGGTCCTCAAGGTTGTGAATAAAAGCTTGTAGCTTATGACACAGATGTAAGCAAAGTTAAGAAACCAGTTAGAGTCTGGAGAAGAACCTGAAAGAATTTTTGAAATGAGGTGCCCCATGAAAATCACTGAGGGGCCAAGTTCCACAATCCATTGCTTACAGGTCACTGCACTGGGCTAGGAGGAGGAGAAGGGACGCGCTGAAGCCCTGTGGCTGCTGTTCCTCAGGATCTCTTCTTCCCCCCCTCTCTAAGGAAGACATCACCACTCTCCCAGAAGCAAAATACAGCCAAGCCATAAGAGTTTTAAATACTGTAAACATAACTTTTGCATCACATTTAATGTGGGCATAGACAGACTAGCTTACACTATCAAGACATCCAAACTTGCTCTAGGAGGATGTAGGTGAGCTCATAACAAAGGTATCAATACCAATCTGCCCAATCGCTCCATCAACCAAACTGTTGGTGGAAATACACCGTATCTTAACAATACATGCCCTGCTCAAGAGAATAATTTTAGAGGAGGAAGTATATTACTAGGCGTAACTGACACAATTTAATTGACATTGAAAGTGTTTTGACAACCTATAACTGACATAAGAACATCTTTTTATTAAGCTGCTCCTCTGTGACTACATATGTATATTTATCCATTAGGTGTCAATCAGTGCAAGCAATACTTCTGTTTTAGTTTGTTGTCACAAGAGAATTTTTAACAGCGTGAAGAACCTCCAGACACATCACTTCAACAATCTTTTCAGGAATGTGGGAAAAGCAAGAGGAACATCCAACTTTTTTTGGATAATCCTAGTTACTAGTGTCTCATGTTCCATTCTGACATTAAAATTTCAAGAAGGAAAACATTCAACTTGTTTACATATACTAGCAACTAACTATCTTGTATTCATGCTATACAACCATTCAGCAATGTATTACTAAAAAATAATTCTGCATTGTTAATATTTGCTTGATGATAATTTTTTTTTTAAGTTTTCAGGCTACCAAAAGAATCCTGTTCAGCATTTTTAGAGTTGCTACGTAAATTGATTCAAGCTATGCTAGGGGAAAAGTACAGAGGCTGAAAAATTCCAGTGAAAAAACATGTCACATTAAAGGAACTCAACACTGACTAAAAACATCTTAATGGAAAGTAACTCAAAGAAATCCAAGATTGCCTGTCACCTTTGTGACAGGTAGCACCAGAATCTCTAAAAGAATGATAATAAAAATGGTTAGAGGTTTAAACAGTGGTGATTTGCTAAATTTGTGAGTTTTTTCTGCAAGCAACATATGATCAACAACTGCAGTGCTATCCAACACCTATTTTGATGATTTTTTCAGATACTTTCTTAACTGTGGTCTATTTAACATTTTGTGGGTTTGAATTTGGGCCAGAAAGTCTTATAAGAAACTTTCTCTTGAAGTAATTGTTCCAATTCTGACTACAAGTAGGACACACAAATGTTGGAAAAAAAGACAACATAAAGTTAAGTCTTTGAAGTTTTTGGTTTTTAAAATAATCAGAATTTATAGCTTTCTAGCATCTACTTAATTTACCTGCAACAGTTTACTTTTCCTTTCCTGAGAAATGTTTTCAAATAGTCAATGCTAATGCAATTCACATCAGAGAAGAAAATCACAGCATAATTTAGGCATAGTCCAACCTCTTGCTCAAAAGCATGCTCAGTTATGAGGTCAGATTAGGTTATCAGAGCTTCATACAGAAAAGTTCTGAAAGCCTCCAAGGATTCACAGCATGCAGAGTATCACTGCATAGCTTGTTCCAATACCTGACTGCCTTAATGCAGGAAATGTTTCACCTTTTATCAAGCAACTTATAAGTCTATTAAGAAGCTTGAAAAATGAGTGTTATATGGCTACCACATGTAACATTTAATAGTTTTAATTTTCTGATTCACAGTCTAATACCATATACCTTCTTGAAGAGAAATTATGGCAACATGCTCTGAACCAGCAGTAATTATCTAGTAACTTGCAATACTCTTGTTATGGCTGCTTGATAATAAAAAGCTTTTAAGAGTATTATTTTCAGTGTTATAAACAGATTTAATTGAGGAAATTAATGACTGAGAGCTAACTACTGCTAGAAATCAAGGTGAACTTTGATAAAAAGTTGATTTCTAAACTGCTAAACTTCTAATATAACCAGAGGATAAAGAAGAATAGAAATGTGTGGTTTGTTGCCAGTCACAGAGGTGATACAAAAAACTAAATTTTCCAAACCAGTAGTCTGAATTCAAATTTGTCTATCCCTTCTGCTTGCCCGGGACTCAAAGTGCAGACAGAAATTTTCACTGAACTTGTCTGGATTTTCTGACAACACATTCCAGACTGCAAGCATTGATTTGGAGGTCAATTTTAGATTCATATTATTCTCAAATGTGATTCATTATTTGATTCCAAAATAATGTTTTAAAATATTTCTCAAAAAGTGCATCTTCTCAATGTTAAGAATATTTTTACTATATTCAGAAAATGCATCTAGGCAACCCCCAAGTTCCTTCATACCTTTAATGCATCATAAGAGTGAAAACATAGAATGGCTTGTATACAGTCACATAATTAATATTAAAGAAAACATTTTTGCGTAGTCTAAAAAGCAAATTATTTTTTTCCAATGTGGTTTTTTTTTCAGGTTACCAACTGCCTGCAACAGCTGCTTTTTAACCTCCATACTTTTCAGCCAAAAGTAAAGAATATTTATATTAACTATTTATATTAATTTTAAGGCTATTACTACTGAATTTAATCTACTTCAGCAGTATGGTTGCATAAACATAGTGTGCCGTATCACTGCTTAATATTAGTTAGATACAACTCTTGTCTTACTGGTGCCTTTGATCAAGAACCCTTTGTTTTCATACATAAAAATAACTCAGGTAATTATTTCTCATGTATTTCATTTGATAAAAAGTTTTCCAAATTGTGGAATACCCCACCCTGACTCATTACTCTGGTATTCCAAAGCCCCAAATCAGACCTATGATTAAGGCAACTGGCAGAGGTCCTTGGAGGATGCAGCTCTTGGCTCCTTTGCTGGTATTCACAGAGTGCAGACATGGTCCCCACAATGCCAGGCCCCCAGGGGACACCACCAGGCTCTTCTGGCCCTGACAGACCCACTGGGTTTCCCCAATTCAGCCCAGGACCCATTTCGGCTGTGCCTCCTCAGGCTGACAGACCCCAAGACAGCAGCAGGACACTTCAGCTCCCCATGCCCTGCCCTGCCCTGCCCTGCCCAGACATGGGCCTCATGAAGCCAAGCCCACCCAAAGGCACCATGAGCCCCACATGTGTTTTTGGCAGGTATCCCCAGTGCTCAGCCTTGCTCCTAGGTCCATGTCAGACCCCACAACTCAGAAAAGCAAAATCATTTTCTGAAGACATGGACACGGGCCATGCAGCTTTGATTCATGGCATCCCCAGCAGTGGGATTTAGGAAGGAAGCACTGCCAGGAGACAGTCGCCAGGGTTCTGATTAGACAGACAGCGTTTAACCTAATCTCCTCTACCATGAGCACATTCTGCTTCCTGAAATTAAATGTGATCACAGATGCAATTATTCAGGGGCATAATTCCACCAATTTAGATACAAAACTACTTCAGTACAGGTGGAAGAAGTAAAATACTGAAAGGAGAGGAATAAAAATGTCATTATGACTGGAGGCTGAATTACTAGGCAGTTAGAAGTCAAATGAAGACATAAACTTGGCAGGTTATGAGGTAAAACTTAAAAAAATTCAATAATCTTCAAATATCTAAATAACTGAAACTTTCCTGAAAAGCTTGTCCCTTCTTTCTTAAAGAACTGCAGGATTATTTTGAAGCCAAAGGATGTCACTATCTGCTACTCCTTATGTTTTGGGAGGAGAAAAACGCACCGACTTTAAGACTTAGAAACGTTATATTCATTTACTGAATCCCCAGAACCAAACTGACAGCATGAAGATGAGAAATTTATATTTGCAACCTATGACAACACTAAAACAGGTAAATACACACAGCTTTCTGAGGGATGGCTAACTGAGAAAATTAAAGTCTATGAGTCCTGGGAAAGTAAAAATTCCAGACAAGGCTTAACTACACATACAGATGCTGACAGTTCCTACTCCAAAGGGGTCCTTCAAATGAGTAAAAAGCAGAAAGGAAAACATGGAAAGCCAGGTGTGGGATTTAATGCCAAAATTTTGAAATTTAAAGAGGACACCACAACCTTACTTGAACTACAGCCCCATTCTATCTTGCATCATAAACAGCTCAATTCTTTTGTTCTCTTTTTTTCTCCCCTTAAGCCCATGTAGCTTCAGCAATATTGATCACACTTTTATAAAGCTGTATATTGGTATTTTTAGAAGAATAGAATGAGTGATATTTATATTACCCAGCAGTGAAAAGGGACAAAAATAGGTGGAAAGGCAAGAGTAGCCATGACTCCACTTTGTTTCAGATCTGCTGAAAAGCCACAGTAGGCATTAACAACAGAAATAGTAACAGCTGTCTGAAGAGAACAATACTGAGAAGTGACTGCCTATAAAAGGGTGACTGTGAAAAGAAAGGGAAAGAAAATGTGTTTACTAAGAAAAACTAGAAGAGTGTTGTTTAGTCGTAATCTTTTTCCACTGTATTATCTACACATTACACTGATTAAACTGTTGGCACTCAATTTTACTGATTTATTTTATCTGCCTTCCAGCCCTTCTATAGTTGATTTTCATATTATTTTGTATTCATGAGTTTCAATGAGAGTGAAAGAGCTGGATTAAGAACCAGAGTGTTAGAGAATACTTCTGTACACACAAAATAGACATTTGTCATTACTGTCATAGTTTTGCAGGTGTGGTGGTTTTAATGTAACAGACAGGGAGAAAAAAACACTTGTATAAAATTAGTAAGACATTATGAAAGTAACTGTTTTGCACAGAATGTATTTGTATAATCAGGAATTTATGCAATTCTGGGCCTTTTTCCCCCCTCTCTTATTAAATAAAGGTCTTCATGGATCCCTATGACCTACATAAAATACTCACCCACACAAAGTCTTTGGAATGATAGCACACTTTTAATAAGTTCCATATCTGACATAGTTGCAATCCTTACAAGAACCTCTAGACACCTACATTCAGTAAAATATAGATCAATTTCACTATTAATTTAAGTTGCAGAAGATTGTTTACAACAAAATGTGACAAGAGTCCCTGAGTACCAACTCTTCTCTCTGTGGGAATATTTGTTAATACTACTAAAGGGTAAAACCCAGCAAGGATCAAAGAGAAAAGGTAAAATGCATTTGAAAGTTATTTTTCTTTATTTATACAAAAAATAAAATATACTGACCAATTTAATTTCTGAATCAAATCTTTCTGCTAATGCAAAGAAAATATCTCTGTACATATTAAGTATAATACAACTGAATGTATGCTAGCTAAGTGAAGACATGGAATATTTAATTTTATTAATAAAAGTTAATGATGATGTTGGTTTCTCCCCTCAGTTTCTCAGCCCACACCTTCTTCCCCTGAGATATGTAGCACACCTACTTCAGTGTGCTAGTAGCCACCTGTATTTGCACTTGTGATTGAATTTTTGTCTTTGGATTGAGTTATTCAGTGTTTTTCCTTAAAAGTGGTGTAGTATTCCCTTCAAAAGGAAGTACAATTATTTTTTATTTTATAAGCTACACTAGTTTTCCCTGTTTGCTAAGTGCATGTCATAGGGACAGAAAACAGGTCAGGTACAGTGTGAGCAGTACAAAGCCAACCCAACATGTTCACAGCCCCGAGGCAGTGGCAGCCACCTGGAGGCAGCAGCACCTGTCTCTGCACCTCTTTTGCTCAGAGCCTCTGCCATAGGGTTCAGGCATACTGGAAGCAAAGAGAAAGGAAACATCTAAATTTTGACCCAGCTACTCTCAGCTGCAAGATGTTGAAGGAGCGATTGCAACAGCTGCAAGTGAAAGCAGTCCTGATGCTGCTTATGGCCAGGCAGACCCTATATTGTGCAAAGAACAGCTAAGCACATTGTTTCCTATCTTTGAATCCTGTTTTGAGCAACTTAGGGAAAGGCAAGATCAAGATAAAAGTAATTTCATGAGGAAATAATATTTGCATTAAAGTTTTTAAAGCATTGTATTTATCTTGTTGCTAGAAACATGAAACTCTCATTACCACTGTGATTTTTACAAATGTCTGGTGAAGTCCCCAAAATATTTAGAGATGTGATGATATAAATGGAGTTGCACCTTGTAGCAAGACGCGGCCTTTAGTTTAAATGTCTTCTGAACTTAAACTGTCAAAATGTAATCAACATCACAAGTTTAGCTACCACAATCTGATAAAATGCAACAAAAATGGATTGTATTAGCTTATAAAATAGCCATAAAAGTACAAATCATTATTACTTAACTCCTGCCAGGATTATGTGTACTAGAAACAGTTACGAAAGCAAATACCCACTCCTTTAGTTTGAATTTCACTTTTATGTGATAGACTAGCACAAAACTATTATGCTGCTTCAGTCCCAGTGAAGGTGCTGTTTTCAATGGAACTTGATTCTGAGTTTCACACACTATTGGTCCTTATAATTTATATGATTAATCCTATTTGGGTTAAATCAAAAAACAGAGAAGAATTCACTGAATATTCCTGAATTTATATGAGGCAAAAGCTGTCAGTGCAATGGCTGTTACAGTCTTAAAACCAAATAATAATAATAATACAAAACATTTAAATAAAAGTACTTAATCTCTGCTGAGAGTGATAATTTCATTCTAGGCATAGCTCATTTTTATCCTAACATTTAGTCAATACATGAATTTTAAGTACAGTATAAATTACCTCTTCTCAGTAAGAACATGCAGTTTTATAAAACTGGAGTGAATAACTACCCCAGGAAAACTATCAGGAAGCATTTAATTTGCCACAACAACATGAAATTTGCCTAGTAATTTTTTTTAACCATTTTCTGCTGGACTTCCAGGGGCTTGTTTTATAATAGAGCTATGACTTGAGTGGCATTAGTACTCCACATGCTTTAAGAGATACAGATCTTGCAAATGGAAATGAAATAAAATCATCCTTGGATATAAATATAACATCAGTTTCTTAGGTTAGAATCTTAGCTGGTATAGTGTCCCCAGCTTTTTTCAACAATTATACCAAGACAAATACCCCTAACCACACATCCAGTCTGCAAACATGACCTCGGCCAGCTTAACTCTGTAACAGACTTCTTACATGACTCCAGCAGTAAAGTACTCAAAATTGGAGACAGAAATCAGAGAAAAATCTGAAAGAGAATCCAGAGCATGGTTGTGCTGTTCACATCTCCTGCAGCATGTGATGCCCAGGACCTGCCTAGCTGCTGAGACAATGCAGGGCAATGCTAAAATGGCTGCAAACTACACCAAGCCCACCAGCCTTGAGCAGCCCATGATGCCAGAGGTGCAAGATGAATGCATGCCACCTTATGCACTCTCCTTCTCTGCTCATCCAGGTATCTGGCCCACCAAAAGTTCTCACCCTTAAACTGGTAACATAACAGAACAAAAACGGTTACTTCTGGTCACTTTGTTCAGGCCATATTGATATTTCGCTGGACCAAGAGGAACTGTGTTTCAGCTACTTCTCTCCTTATACCCACAGAATATTCCTTTTGACCTCTGAGAGAGCTGCCTGAGAAGTTTTTAATTTCTGGAGAGGTGTTTAAATGTGGAACTATGGCAAAAAGGGGATAAAGTGACAATCAATGAAATCCCTCTTGGTGGAAAGCTTAGAGAATTATAGTTTGCCACACAAATTCTCACCACAGTATAATAAATGTGGTATTTGCTGCAAAGGAGAATAACAGCAGTGAAATGCTGGCTATATCATACTGAGAAAGCAAACACATTGCAGAATGTATTTTATTAGCAATAACATTTTAATTTTAAATCATCTTCCTGGAACAATATTAAAAGGAAAGCTTTTGTATGCATAAATTCTATGCTTGAATAGCAGATAACTAGAATTACATGTTGACACCAAAGAAAAAATAAAATATGATTTGCTCATTCTACTGTGGAAAAGTAAACATTTCCCTGCAACTACTATCATAAATCCTTGAAAATCTATGAAGTGATCTTACACCAAGAAGTGCTTTTCTTGCAAAACAGTACAGATCCAGCAAAGTCAGCTTCCCCAACACTGTCACTCTTTTCCCCAGGTAATTCACAAGAAGTACCAGTCTGGGATAATCTCAAAACCAGTGTCTCCACTTTCCAACATAAGAAACAACAGTTGGAATCATCAATTCTTGCTTATTCCTTATTTAGCATTGATCCTGGTATATAATACTCAGGGATAATTGATTTTCTTAGTTAATCTCTAATTTTACTTTTAAAATATCACACAACAGTTCCAATATGAAGCTCTAAATATTAAAAAGGCTCCACAGTACTTAAAAATATTATTTTATTGTAGTAAGACCAGAAATTTGTTATACTGAAAAAAACGTGAACACGAATCATTGTATTGAGTTTTGCATATTTTGATGGAAATGTAAGAAAAATCAAGAGGTTTCTGGCACAGTTTTTTGCTGAAGCAGTGCCTTTAACAGCTGCTGAATGCAGGTTGTTTTCATTATTTACTAAAAAGCCAAATTTGTTCAAAGTTCTTAATCTCACATTTAAAATAATTCTGAAATAGAGTATCTTGATTGAAATGACTAAAATCAGAACACCAGATTCAGTAGTCCAGATTATCATGCATTATGTCAATCTGTAGCATAAGAAAGATATTCTTATATTAGTAATTCATGATCATACACTTTGATTCAACTCTTTGCATTCATGAACATATATTTTGAAAGAATGACAAGATAAAGAGTAGTATATTATTAATTTGTTCTTAAGATGTATTAGAGTTGAGCTGGAATCATAAGGCAGAATATCCTGAAGTTTTATGTCAGTTTTCCAAAGTCACAAGACTGCCTACAAAACCTCTCTTTAAAGGGCTTTGCTCATCAGTCCTATCAGAAATAACATTTCTAGATCTTGATACTGTTAGAAGTCTGAAGCTTTTATTCTGAAGCTTCTGGTTCAGGCTCAAAGTAAATTGTCCAACTTTATCTCAAAGTCATAGAGAAGCAATATCCTTTTTTTTTTTTTTTTTTTTTTTTTTAATTTTTTGTTAGTCTCCTTTTTCTCCTCAGCCTGGAATATCTTACCTGTATTTGTACCAGAGTGAAAAAAAAAAATAGCACAGATACACTCCACACAGTAAAAACTCCACCAAATAAGCAGTGATGGATAGAAAGCAGCTTGGCATGGTCACAGAAACCACATGCAGGATGGCTCTCACACCACTCTGCCCTCAAAACAGCAGTTTAGGGTTATCTGCTGGCCCACCATTCCCTCAGTATCCCCGTGGGATGTTGAGCTGGATTTGGCATTTATAGAGCAAAAAACATCTCAAAGTATTTTACATACATTTGTTCCCTATGTTTCAAGTGTCACCTTCTGTTTTCTTCTCTTTTTATGTTGCAATGACACAAACGATTTTGGCTGGGTGTTGTTGTTGAGTAGGGTTTTTCAGGGAGTTGGTGGTGTCATTTTGTTTGAGTTTTGGATTCTGTTTTATCAAAATACCATATTGTCTCCTGAAACTTTATTGTTTCCAACTGCTTATTCCCCACTGATTACAAAATTATTATCACTTGTTTATGACAATTTCCATAGCAACCAATATAATCTCAGAGTGCTGTGACTTCAAGTGGAAAATGAGCACCATAAATTCATGCAAATGTCACCTGTTACAACCAAAAACAAGAAACAAGGAAACAGAAACTGCCACATATGAAACAGGAGTGTCAACATAGAAAGCATGTGAAAGTTTTCAGTAAATGTTACTGCCTTCTTCCTACAATAAAGATGTCAGTTCAGCACAGAAAGCTTCCAGCTGGGCAGAGTACACTCAACACCCATAAGTCAGGTTGCATAGCAGATGTTAAATGTAAAATCCATTAAGTCCAATTAGATTTTACAGAAGAAAACAGTAATAGCATGCACAGGCAATCTTGCACTACACAACAGTACCAAGAGATACAGTGATACCAAGAGATACCACAAAAAACTCCAAAAAGCCAAAGAAAAATCCAAAACCAAACAAACAGAAAAACTCTACACATTTACATTGCACCCCTTCCTCCCAAAGAGGCCAGCTAACAGAAGGTATGTTACAGTGCCTGCAGCCACATGACGAGGGCAAGGTCTCCTGTCTCCAGTTAAAAGCAACATTTGTGAGGGCCATCACCTATTGCACACCAACAGATATCCATCATCCTTTATGGCAATTTGAAACTAAGCAACAAAACAATTTTAGCCTCTTTCCCAAATTGCATATGCATTTCATGTTACCCTAACCTGACTCAAGTAATTCTCATGTGTACTAAGGTAAGAACATTAATAGCATGGAACCAGGCTATTGGGGGGTAAAAACAAACAAAACAACAAAAAAAGGAAAAGTCTGTGGTACACTCTGGTAAAGTCTTTTCACTGCCATGTAAAAGCTTACTCCTTTTATTGGCCATTAAGAGTTGGGATTTGTAATGGACATGTGGAACAGATATGTGAGCACTTTTTGTAACTAAACCATCAATGCAAGGTGTAAGCTAAATTCTAGCCATGTACTTCACTGTGTAGATGAATGAAGATGTCATTGCATGCATGATAGCTTGAAAAACACTGAGGGAAAAAAAATCTCATTTTTTTTAATAGGATTTATACACACTAAGAAGGAAAGTCTGTTTTTGTATTTATCAGGACATTTTGCCAAAGGCTGAAGCACTATTTCCTGGTAAGCAGTTCCAAACAACCTCTGCTTCTTCAATCAGAATTAGTCTGCAATAATTAATCCATCCCTAGACATTAAGCAGTTCATAAATTAGTTAAATATATACGCAGTATCCCAGGTGATTTTGATCTGCTGGAATGTTTAAGAATATATACTAATTTCTATTTTATTAGAAAAGTGTTAGATGGTCATTTCAACTCAAAAAACCTACCAAAATTTGAGAGGTAACAGGAACAGACCTGAAATCTGTTCCACAAACCACAGAATAAACTTTTGGCCTTCAAATATTCCTTAGTAGCTCTTGGTAAGAAACTCATTCAGCTACTTATGGCCTAAGGAAACAGGCAGAATGTATATACTCTCATGTATGTTTACAATCACTTTGCAATCTACCATTACTAGGAAACAGAATTGTCCATGGTTCTCAAAAGAAATGGTGAAAGAGAAGTTTATATGACTGTTGCAGACTTACAGACCAGCAATAGAGTTGCTGATGGCTGCAAATGCTCATGCTGTGAGTAACAAATGCAGGTATGGCTTTTTCCAGTGGGACATAAAACAAGGTTTCTTCTCTACTTGCACCAAAATAAAAACTCGGGCACTGGCCAACACTAGAATAGGCTCCCTATAATCTTTTGCCTTGATTTTTTTTTTGTCTTTTTTTTTTTTTTTTGTCTGTAAGACACAGTCCAGGGTTGGACATTCTCCATGAAAGCTCTTTAAATCAGCAATTCCCAGCTAAAACTGCCTCCTTTCTGGGGTTCGTGGGGACATTTGGCAAGAACTAAATTGAAAAGCGACTGCTCTTCTTATGTATTAAGCTCTGTTTCTAAGTGAGAAAGGAAGACGGTCCTGGCTAATGCTGTGGGAGACCCTATAGCCAGTAACCATGACTCCTCCTCTCCCCACAGCTGGAGCAGAGCACTAAGGCTTAAAAGGTTTGCTTACCAGTTCTTGGACTCTTGTGCAGCAGTCAGGCAAGGCAATAGCAAGCACTCAATCCATCCAGGGCATATTATAATTATTATTATAAGTATTGTTTTTGCACAGTCTCCATCAATTGGACATCTAGTCAGATTAAAAAAAAAAAAAGAAAACAAAAATCCTAAAACGTTTACTTCAGATGCTGCATTTCGCATATTTCTCTTCTGACTTTGGTGATTTTCTTAAGTGTTGTTTCCGTCTTGCTATACTTCAGGAAAATCTATCTTATCATACAACAACATCTAAAGCTGTTATACAAAAAGGTTTCTAAATGCATAACAAGCAACAAAAATTAAAATATGCTTGGCATCTTTTCAGCCTACTTTTATCTCAGCCAATTTTTTGCACTCAGAAATAAAAACAACAAAAAAAAAAACAAACCAAAAACCAACCCACCCAAACACATTAAGGGAAAACATACATTTTCAGTTTACTGTATCAATTTAAGTAAATAAAAAACTGGTTTACTTTTCACAACATCAGAGGCTGGAGTACTAAAAACAAAAACAGAAATCATGATGTACAACATCCAATTCATTCCTGGCATTATTCCACCTAAATCAGTGGTATTACACCAGGGATTAATTTGGAACACTGATGTGAATTAGAGGACTGTTCTATGCAGCAACCTCATCGTAATACACAAACACTAAATAACCACGTTATGAGCATCACAAATGCACACAAATAATTTTGCACCTACAATTCTATTCCTGAGCAAACAGAAGAGATTATTTCACAGTTTTGATGATAACAATAAGAAATTTCAACCATTTAGAAAATAATTGTCCCTTTTTCCCCCCCAAAAATATTTAATAATAAAAAATACTTGATAGTAAAGTTTGCAATAGAAGTCCACATAGGACATATGTAAAGCTCCTCTACAGCTCCATTTTTACGTATCTTATTGAAATATGACCAGCTCTAAGTTATGTAGTGAATCTTCAAAAACCGTTTTAATAGCGTTTTGAAGGTAGAGCTTCAGTCTGCTCAGCAAATGGTGATCACCATCTCTAAAATATATACCAATGCAAACTATGTAATGAATTTCTCCTCCCAGCAGAAAACCATTCACATTTCCCTCCTCTATTAAGCACTATGCCTAGGTCCAGTTTTGCACGCAAAACAAGTTACTTCTATTCAGCTGCCCTAGTAGTGCAGTTAGTTAGAGGCTGCGTCTCCCACCTCACCACAGAGGCGGCAGATGCTCTGCCAATTCATTCCTCCTGTGCTCAGGGAACGTGAGACCACACAGAGGGCAAGAGAAGAAAGAAGTGAATGCAGGCCATCTCTCTCTTCCACGAACTCAGTCGACTCTTAAACACATCTGTAACGTTTAAAGCTGCCTCTGCCTTTCAAAGACAAATCTCTGCCAGCAGTTGGTGTTCTCCATCCAGCTACGGTTTCATTACCCGAACCCGCTGCTCAGTCAGTGCCCTACATTGCACTACATACTTTGCCAGATTGAAACTCATTCGTCATTGCTCGGTTTTCCTATTTGTGAGTGACCCGAAACCTTCAAGGCTACCCGCAGCCAACTAGCGAAGTGGCTTAGGAGCTGTGTACTGGCTACTCAGTGGTTTATTTTCTCTTTTTTATTTTTCGTCCACCTTGGAGCCAGACTCTTTCTTGCTCCTCTGGAAGTTGGCTGTGCCCTCGCTGTCCCTTTCCTCACGGGGCCTGTGCCCAAGCGCAGTGCGCTCACTTGAAGAAAACGCAGCGATAAAATATTAAAACCCTTCCTTGCTCGGAGCTCCGCCGCTGAGATCTCTGCGCCGCCTCTCTGGCAAGGCAGCCCCGCAACGCTCCGCGCCGGAGCGGAGACGGAGCCGCGCCCGCACCCGCGCCCGCCCAGAGGGACAGGGACCCCCCCGGCCCCGCAGGCCCCCGATTTGGAGCCAGGGCGACGTCCCCCGGGAGACCCCGGCACGAGGGGCCTGGCTCTCCCGTCTGAACGTTCGGCACCAAAAGGTGGGAGCAGCTCCCTCCACTCCATGGAGCAACCGGGGCAGCCTTGTCCCGCCCCCACAAAGCACAAAATGAAATTTGAACTGTGGCGGTGACAGAGCCGAGTGAGAGGGGAAGGGGGGCAGCCCCCGTTTCTCTTCAGCTACATGTTGCTTTGGGACAGCAAGGGCTGGAGTACGGGGATGCACCTGTACTTCTCACTGCACACCGCCACTCACCCCTCGGGGGTGGGGACGAGGGGGACGGCACGGGGGCGCGGGCAGCACTTACTGAAGAAGATGTACTCGGTGTAGCTGCTCCAGATCTTGTCGTCCCTGTACTGATTGATGAAGGCGGCGGTGCCGGTGGAGTTGCAAGCCACCATGTGGAAGCCCGCCTCGGAGAGCCGGTCGAAAGCCTGCTCCAGGTAGGTGAATTTGAGGTAGAAGCGGGAAGTGTACTTCTCGGGGGGACGGTCGGGATCGCGGCTCTCGTTGAGGGTTTCTCCGAAGACCTCTTTGGCCAGGGCGATTCTACCGCACACCATGATGCGGGCGACGCGGCGGAACTTGGCGTCCGCCTGGTTGTCCCGCACCGTGGTGTAGGAGCCGCGGTAGCCCACGGTGAGGAAGCCCGAGCGCTTGTCCAGCGCCGCCCGCTGAAGCCGGTCGCTGCTGCCCTGCGAATTGCTATCCTCCAGGTCGCTCTGGCAGCCCTCGTCGTTGAGCGAGCTCTGCTTGGTGACCTTGGGCGACAGCAGCTTCACCAGGTCGCCCAGCTGGAAGTACTCGGCCTCCCGCAGGAGCCGCTCCTTCTCAGGGAAGTGCTCGGGCAGCGCCAGCTGCTTGTCCCGCAGGTAATCCAGCACGTACCTGAAGAGGAAGCCGTCGCGGTCGATGAAGAAGCGGGCCCGGCTGTCCCTGGGCAGCTGGCGAGCCGCCGCCGGGCCGCCCCGGCACGGGGAGAACATGGTGGCCAGCGTGCTGTCCGGGACGCTGAGGAGCGTGGAGTGCCTCGTCACGTACACCTGGCCCCCCACGTTCAGCTCCACCACCTCGGGGAACGGCGAGCCCGACGGCCCCGATACCATGTCGCTGATGGGCAGGATGCTGCCGCCCGCCTCCTTCAAAGCCATGGCTGCGAGCGGGCGGCCGCAAAGGAGGGTCTCCCTCCTAAAAAAGCCGGCCTTCCTCCACCCCTCCGTCCCCTTCCCTCCCCTCTCCTCCCCTCCACCCACACCTCCCTCCCTTCCTCCTCCTCCTCCTCCTTCTTCTTCCCCTCCTTCCCCCGCCGCCCGGCGCGCCCGGAAGCTCCAGGACGGAGCTGCTGCTGTGCCGCCCTCCAGCCCGGCGGCGGGCGGCACGACCCCGGCCCGGCCGCCCCCTCGCTGCCCCGGCGGCGGGACGGACTGGGCTCGGCTGGGCTGGGCTTTGGCCCGCCCCGCCCCGAGAGCCCCCCTGCCCGCCCCGCCCGGCGGGGCCCCAGGAGTCGCAGCCTCGCTGGCATCGGGACCGAGCGGCCGCCAGAGCCGGTACCACTTAGCAAAGCGCTACCGCGCTGCCAAGCTCGGCCCAGGGAAGAGCGAAGCTCCTACCCCGTTTCTTCCCCTCGCCTCACCTGGCTGGCTTCGCTTTGAATTTTTTTTTTCCGCCGTTAATAATCTCCCAGCCTCCCCCAAATGTCTGCTCCTCTTACACTGTTGCACTGGTCAACACTCGCAGAGTGCTGGAATGATGGTCGTCCTTCCAAAAGTAGCATGCAGCACGATGCATGTGACAGCATTGTTCCCCATCTTCTCTCTATCAGCAACCCTTTGCTGTGAGGAAAGGGAGCATTTAATTGAGGGTGCAAAAGAAACCACTGTTTAGCTGTGCTGGTGGCACAAAACCAATGGGCCCTGGTGGACACAAATGCAATATTTGATGTCATGAGGCTACACTGTGGCATGGCACACTGGGATCTTGATTTCCAGAGAAGCTTGACATGCTCTGTAGCTTGACAATGGACTTGGGGTGATTCAGAGCAGAAAAAAAAGTCAGCTGCCATTAGGATCCAGATAACAGACACTGTTTTGGAATATGTTAGTGTCTGGATTCTTGGCTGTGAAGCAACTAAATTTGTACTCCAAGCAGTAGGGGTTTTAATTTTTATTTATTTGTTTCTACCCAGAGCCACAGCTTACCTGCATACAGTTTTCTGATGCATGTACTTTCCAGCTGTGCTGCTGGAATATATTAGACCCTAGACTTGTGCTGTGTATTAGATGAGAGATGTGCAATTGCTCTTGCCAGTAAAATCTGAGGCCTAAATCTGTCTGTATTTCTCTGACTACCAGTAAGGGATCTAAGTGTGACTGTTATGCTAGGTGGTTCATGCGTGGGAACACTTTAGCTTTAGGGTTTCTGTAACACTTTAAATATTAAAGGTTCAACCATTAATTATGCCACATAGAGTCAGAATATCAGTTTGCAGGTAGATGCAGCTGCAGTCTGTCACTTCCTTACTAGTGTGCTGTGATCAAGGTGACTGGTCATCCAAAGCTTGGTCAGGCTCTTTAAACCACTAGTGTAGACTTCTCTGTCTTAAAACAGTAACATACACATCTACAGCACTTCATCCGACCTGTCTTAGGTATGTTTCAAGGTGGGATGAATCTGTCCATGGTGCTGCTTTCCTCCCTCCGTTTGCTAACCCTGAATCTGTGTTTAGAGAGAGAGCTCCTCTAGCTTTTGCATGGTTAGTGCTAGGGGAGGCACATCCACCACCACTGGGTCAGGAATGTTGGACAGACTGAGAAAAGACTCCTAGAAAACTAGATGTGTTGTCCTTCAAACATAAGAATTATATGGGAGTGAAAGGGCATGTCATAGAGAACAAATGTGCAGGAAAGATTTCTGCAGTGCATCTCCATGACCACTTACTAAAACCAATTCATAGTTTTGAAAATAGAAATGACTGTAAGAAACTAAGTAAAATTCAGTCTCTTTCCTTGTTTATTTTGTGTGAAATTCAGAAAATCTGAAGGTCATAAAGGTTGGGGAAACCATTCAAAAGTCAGAAAAATCATTTGAACTGTTGGACGACAAGAAAGCAGGGCATCACTGTTCATTGACCATTTTGTCATATCTTTCTTTAGGTTCAAATCCTTAAGACGTGAGAGGAGGCAGTTTTCAAAGTCTTGTTCATTTCTGCAGGAGATATTGTTTCTCCTGCAGACTCAGTTGAAAGGTTTCTGCTGATTTCAAGAGGACAGATTTCATGGTCACCCTCTGCTTTGTAATATGGGATACTAGTTTGCCCATCTCTAAGACAATTCATGCCAGAGCATTGCATGGCTAGGACACTGCAGGATCACACTATGAGCAGCACTTAGGTGCTGTCATAACCTATATGATGCCACTTTTCTCCCCTTCAGAAGCCGGTGGCCTCAGCAGAACTGTATATTAAATCTTCTCTTTGGTGGCTTGTGTTTGTAAAGATATGTAATCTAAGGATACATAGTTTGGCAAAATAGAGTGAGATCATTTATCACATAGAATTGCCAGAGTTTGGCAGGTTGCATAGAAGTCATGCATAAAATAAATATTAATGTATTACTCAGGGAAAGAAGTTTCCTCTCAGGATTATCAGGTAAAGAAAGGAGAATCAGTACTGCAGTCTTCTTAGTCTCAACAGCCATTGCTGAGGCACTTGAAGAATCCTTATACTAAATGCTTGGAGACTTGCTTGCTTCTGTATTATGCTTCTATATGATACCTATTATTTGGCCAACTCATGGTTTCCTTGTGAATAAGTATATGCAAAGCCCAATAATGTCTTTGAGTTGGTGAAAATAACCCATATAGACCCCAATGGTAATTTTTCATGAGAATGGGCAGAGAAAACATGTTTGTGTTTCTTACTGTGGAATAAGAAGCATCTACTTCGAGGCTTACATTATGTTTAGTGCAGCAGCATCCTGGAGTGCTGTTTGAGTGAAGTCTGAGTCCAATAAAAGGGAAACAAGTAAATCTTTCAGTACATAACTAAATATCCTTAAGCTTCAGATATGCAAGGGTTTCTGGTGCATAAAGCAGAGGGGAAAAAATCCACGGGTGAAAATCTATCGTGATCTGTTTCCTTATTTGTGGAAGTGTTTTGAGATAGGACTGAAAAATCCATATTAATGAGAATTTCTTTTGGAGATTCCCTTATACAGGCACACTGGTGCAAGCAGTAGGCAACAGCAACATCCCATTTGAAAGCTGGAGGAGCACAGGCAGGACATGTTCCTCAGAGAAAAAACTTCTTCTCACCATAGTCCTTCCTGCCCTGGAGTCAGTCAGTGTGCTGTTTTGACCAGGCTACAAGATAAATCTACACCTAAATGAGAGGATCATGCTGAAAGAGGGGGAAGTGGCAGTAAGAGTCAGGAAGATCATCTAGACTACATCATGCAGATCACTGAGGTTGTTCTTATAAAAAATTCATGTAGATAAAAGTATGCTTTTATTGCTGCTCAGATTATCCAGTTCTGAGATAGAAATTAGAATATCAGGAATTAATACCTTTACTTGGTTTATTGCTCAATCCGGTTTTGAACTTATTTACCCAGCTAAAGGTAACTTTTTACATATAAAAAATATTACAGTAATCTCTTGTGAATTTGTGCTTGGTAAAATCTGTCAAATAAAGTATTTAATATTTCTGAGAAGGAGAGATGTGGAAGTGAGAGTTTTCATCATAAGAGACTTGTTTTAAAGACATACTTCAGCATCATTAAAAAAAAATCACCATTACAACCCAAAGCGATTGAATAACATGAAATGAAGGCTACGTACCCACTTGTCAAGTTAAATTGTAAGAAATCTTATTTCTCTGTAAAAATGAACAACCAAGTGGAGGATAATGTGTAGGAGAAGAACAAATACTGATAATAGGCACTTATTTGGAGGTACTTAGAAAGAGAATTATAAAAAATTCTGTAATCCCAGCAAGTGAATAAATTAGGTAAACTTTTGTAGTAAGGAGAAAATTCTGGTAAGCTCCCAGTGAAGCCAAGGGAACTTGGTCCTTTGTTCTGAGTTGCAGGATCAGGGAGGAAGAGTAGTTCATTATGCAGAAGAATATCCAGATGATTACTATGAGCAGGTCTGCAATAACTACACAAATCACCTAGTAAGAATTTAAGATGATTATGTTGTCTTTCAAACAGTCATCAGCCAAAAAAAATGACATTAAAATTGTAGACAAGAGTGTGAGAAACTGCCAGCAGAATCATATTTCTAATGCTGCTGTACTCTGACTCAGTAAGCCTAGAAGTCTTGGCCACTTTGACAAGTCCTCTCTTTTTGGTTGTCATTTCTGTCATTTTCACAGTTATTAGTATATTACTGTTACAAATTCTTTGATCGATCTTGTTGCTTTACATCTTACTCTCTCTTGGCAGCAAAGCACCATTCCAAAGAGATGGCTTTTCTAAAAACTCTGAGTTTGTTAATTTTCAACTCTTCAATATATATGTTATGTTTGTTCCTTATTAGCTCGTTCTTCACATTTTCCTTCTCGTCACAAAATTCATCCTTTTTAAACTTTAGAGGTATTTATATATAACATTTCATTATTCCAAAATTATTGGATTTCTGTCCCACAAGAATTTAGAAATGTTTATATTTTTGTAATTAATTCTCAGAGTTAAACAGAAGCACTCATATGTGTAAAGTTAGTGCTGTGGAAATTTGTATGTTCAGGACCTAATCAGCATTGTATACATTTATATTAGTATTATAGATTATTTAGTTGCACTACTGAGGCTGCAATCAGAAGAAATTAGCCTGCACACTTGATTCTAGGAATGTGGGAAATTTCTTCTTTACAGTCTGTAGTAATTCACAGTTCTAATTTAAGTTGCATTTGAAACATGGCAAGCAGTTATTAAGGTCTTGAAAATTATGTGTTCTCAGGAAAAATTTTTGGTGGGAAGTTTTGTCAGTCAGGTCAATCAAGAAAGAATTTAGCAACTCTTGCTTCCCAAGGACTGGAAGTTTCAGTCACTAATAGTTTATGTGTCCCTTTTCTGACAGTATTTACTGAGGTTACCACTGAAGTCAGCTCCATCATACTGTGGCTTAAGTGATTTCTTTGAATTATTCATGGAAACAGCTGCATTAGCGTTACCTGACAAATTCTTTGGGTGCAGAGTCAGTCAGTTATGAAAGTTAAAATAAAGGCTATGCTTTCATACTGTAGCAGTTTGGAGTATTCCCTACACTGTGCTACAATACCAAAGCAAAACCAAAAGAAAGAACAATCCCAGGACTTATAAACCAGTCTAGCTTTATTAGAATATTTCAATTGTATTATTTTATCCAACCATGCATGAGAATAATTTGATATTTTATGTTGTTGGATTTCTTCCTTGAAGAATGCACAATTTCTTTTCCATCATTAAGAGAAGCACTCAGAATTAGCATTCTGAAAGTACTTAGTTTGTAGTTCCTTTCTAGAGCAGAAATCTGTCTTCTATGTAAATTTACACTAACCTAAATCTAACTGAAGTCTAACTTCAATGTATCAAACTCTACATTGAACATATTCTGCCTATAAACACCCCCACAGCAAGAGTCTGTTAGCTTGCTGTTAATTAGGCCTAACAGCCTGAACAGTTATGCAAGTGTATTCCAAGCATGACAATGACATTTCTCTTACTTTTCTCAGTGTAGGCTGTATTTAGCATTTGAATGTACTATTTTTTCCTTCTTCATTCATTTATCTTTTTTAAAAAACATCTTTTAAATGTTGATCAATGTGAAGTCATTTCCATAGAAGTACTGCTTATTGATGTTCTGCTCAGCTGCTCATTTCTTTCTCACTCTCAAGCAATTTCCCAGAGTTTGCTAAAATGAACAGCTTGACAGAACAAACATATACATCTGCTGTCGTATGATTTCCTTATAGTAAAGTTAGGCTAAATTTCATTAATACCTGGCTCCTGAATATTGAAGCATATAATATGTTCATTTGCTATAGCAACAGCTTTTGTGTAATTACACACCTTTTGGCTGTCATTAGAACAGGGAGTCTCATATTCTCTCACTGCTACTTCTTTATGAATCTAAGTTGAATGAAATAAGAAACCTCAGGTATGGATAGGACAGAGGTGTAGTGGTACACACTTGTGCTGGAGCAGCTACAATCTGACTGTAACTGTTTTGTCACTAAAGATTTTGATTTTCATGTATTTTTGATAGAGTCTACACAGTCAGCTCCCTTTGGCTTCAGCTTATGTTTGTGGTGTTCATGAGTTCTGATAACTAGGCACTTAGTGTCTGAATGGGTATGTATCTACAATCTAGCACACAGAAATTAATGCAGCACTTGTTCATTTCAGAAGCTACTTACAGTAGTGCAAATTAGGGCTCCTTAAACTCAGTGTATATTTTTCCCGTTTCCTCTAGGTTATCTATATTGGAATAGATAATTACAACCATCTTTTCCTTTATCATTATGGGGGAAAATTGCAAAGAAAATATAATACACAATGCTTTTCCAATTTAAGATTATGCTTGAATTTTTAAATGCACAACACCAAGAAATGTCATTATTCTAGTAATGTCTTGACTTGCCATATTATGCCATATTATACAGTGTTTCTGTTGACTAAATGAAAAAGGAAGAAGAAATGTCGGGCATGACTCTGATTCTGCCAAACACTCAAGGCCGGATCTATAACAGAATATTCAAGAATCTATCCTGATTCACAAAATTTAATGAGAGTGAAGTGCCTAAACAGGATGTACCATTTTGGCACTGGGCATATAAATAATTTTGCAAATTTTGAAGAGCTCCATTGCCTATGATGAGAGTACTGATAAATGTAAAGGTGTTCACATGCGATGTCGCATCAGAGATTATACTAAGTCTTTGCTTCTGTGTCCATTATACCACTGTTTCTTTAGTATAAAATAATATTTATATAAAGCATAAAATAATAATTCATAATGCCTTAGAGCTTACTGTCTAGTCATGCCATTCTTCAAGAGACAAAATAGCATAGTGGAATATGAATATTTGTAATTTCCATATATTTTTCTTCTTTCTTTGTGTACTTCATATTTTCTTCCTGATGTTCCACTGTAGAACCAAATCAGACTACAAAGATAGAATGCAGGGGTCTGCATTCACAAAAGAAAGTTGCAGAGGCTGTTACAATGATAAATTAATGATAGCTGAAAAGAAAAGGTACGAAAGTGACAAGGCTCCAAAGAACAGCACAGTAAATTAACACATGTGAATGAAAGTCAGTAGTACTAATAACAATGTGCATTTGATTTTGCAGCCCAAGAAATTTTTATCACTACCAAAATAATATTAATAAAATCCATAAAGGAAAAAAAATTAAGAAAAATTTTAGTGGTGGCTGCCCAAAAGGATTTAGAGATGTCTGCCTCCCACACTTTAGAAAACAATAATGAAAGAAAAGTCAGGAAAATAGACAAAACCCCCAGACACATGAACACATAATACAGTTAAAGATATATTTTCATTTAAATGCTGTATCACATTATTTTCCCTTAAGACCATGTTGATAGTTTGTAACTGTTGCAAATGAGAGACTTTTGTTTGTTTGTTTGTTTGCTTGCTAAGGAACAAACATATTAACAGCCATATGTTTAAATATAAATTTTCTTTATGGTTAAGTATGGGATGTAAAATGCTGCTAAAGACCTGTACATAACTACTTCACTGTTAAAAGGTTTTTATATCAAAATAGACAATTGTATTATATATATTTAAGATACAAGATACATCTCTGTCTTAAAAGGAAAGAAGGCAAAACTACAGAAGCTTTCATATTTAGTCTCATAAAATGAAAGCTTAGAGGAGCACAATTACTGTACATGACTATAGTATGAAATTCTGAATGGCCATGCTGGCCCAGGGCCAAATAGATTTAAATTGATCACAAATACATTTATGCTGGAGACAGGAAGACGGTCAGTTTCAGAAGAGGGGTTTATGACCCATCATATTTTATTGCTAAAGTCAAAAGGAAAAAAAAAAAAAAAAAAAGAAAAACTTGAACAAAAAACTCAAAAACCCAACCTTAATTTGTTTTGAAATGTTTCTAGAAAGTAATGAAAGAATATATTTTATCTTTTAGCCTTGTCTCATATTACTTGTTTCTACATTTGAACTGGAGCACCATATGTGGTCACCGAACCGTCACAGTCGAATTTCTACTCACTTGCGCTGGTTCTTCTGGGTGACTTCCTCTTCCCTGGCACCTGCTGTAAGGGAAAGGCCATTGGGGAGATTTCTGGGGGGTGTCAGGGATAAGAACTGTCAAGGCTGGGACAGTGAATGGGAGCCATGACTGTAATGATCCTGACACAGAGGAGTCCAGGAACCTGCAGGGGATTAAGAAGGTGAGTAGCCCAGTACCTCACAACAGAAAGCTGCAAGTTGCTCAGGGAAAAGGTAGGTGGGAGGCAGTTCTTATAAGAGCCAGCCCTGCAGGAAAAAGAAGCTCAAAAGGGCTATCAGGACTATAATGATAGTCTTCCTAAAATGCAAGAAATGTTCATGTTGATGCTCAAGAAAAAAACCCAAAACAGATCTACCAGGAGGCTGGCATGGCTAAACAGGGTGGAGAAATACAAAAATTATGTATACAGGTGGTGGGAGTTAGGACATGTGTCACAAGAAAAGGGGGGAGAGACAGAAATGCAAAGATTTCTGGTCTCACCTGTATTAATATAAAGTTAATAACTATAAGTGTCCTTGGAACAATCAAAGCTTTATGAACCCAGCACTGCTTGTCGAACACTTGACAGAACACAGGCTGGAAAGATTTTTGACCTTCCTATGAGGACCACACTTAAGCCAGGGAGAACTTAATAGCAATAAGCGCCTCCAGAAAATCAGAGACTTATTGTCCCCACACTGCCTATCAAACTCAGGATAGCACACAGGTTGGAAGGGTCTCTGACCTCTGCTATGAGACCACACTTAATAGCAAGAAAAGAACTTTCCCTATGACAGCTCCCGAAATAACATTTATTAATACAAGTATGTGACAATGACTATATGGCTTACATAGTCAGTGATAACATTTAGCTGCAGGATTGTACAAAATACCCCAAAAGACACTGGCACAAAACACATTGTACAGGCAAATCCAGCAGTATACCCCTCCCACGACAAACTTAACTAACAGAAGATTACTAAACAGAAACACAACAGTTCAACACCACATGTAAACACACAGAGTAACCTAAAAGAAAAGCAACAGGAAAAATATAGCCACTTCCCACTAACACATATACACCCAGTGAGATATAACGAATTATAATTAGTAAGGCATAGGAAAAATAAAGTAGGAATTTGGTTTCTTACCCCCTAAATGTCTGATAGAGTGGGGGAGACTGGTTAGCTCGTAGGTTGCCCTCCCCAGAGATGGTGAAAGGTTTTTTCCCCATTTTTGGCTTATACTCCATCTCTTTTTATACCTTTTTTTTTTCCTCTAGGTGGTTTGTGTGACTGAAGTCAAAACTTTGGGGGTGATAGACAGATGCCTGAGGGGTGGCTCCTTGGGTCTCTGCAGGGTGCCACAGGGTACAGGCGAAGAAAGGCCATGTTACTTCAATAACATTCTATTCTTTGGTAACACCATCAATTCTATCAGCATACCTCCAGAGGGGCTGAGGCATTTCCCTCAACTAATCAAGACTTTATCAGAGCCATCACCCCACAGACATGCTATGAAAGAGGACATAAAAACACTGCTGAAGTGTGCAGTGATGGGATTGGAATACCAAAGCTAAACCACAGTTAGCAAGGGATATCAAAATCAAAAAGGGCTTCTGCTGCTACACAGACAGTAAATCAGGCAAGGAAAGTATGTGCCTACTTGTCAAATATGTTGAGTGATGCAGCAAATGCTGAGGTACTTGGTGCCTTCTTCACCTTAGTCTTCACTGACACTGGTCCCAGTCATTTTAGTTCAGAAGCAGGGATGAAGGAGCAGAGAAATTCCAGTATTGTAGGACATTCAGCTCAGGGATCTCCAAAGAAATCTTGTCACACAGATGTCCACTGACCCTGATGGGATTTCTCTGAGGGCATTTGAGTGAGCTGGCTGATGTCAGTATGAGGCCACTCTCTGACAGCTTTGAAAGGTTGTGGAGCTTGGGGGAGGAACAAAAGACTATAGAGTGCCAAGTGTTGCACCCCATCTTTAAAAAGGCAAGGATGATGATCTGCAGAACTTCAGGGCAATTATCCTTGCTTCTGACCCTGGGCAAAGTACGGTCTGAGTACTCTGGTAGCCATTTCTGGCCACATGAGAGGTGAGACTGATTGGCCTGTAGTTACCTGGGTCTTCCCTTTTTCCTTTTTAAAAATCGGATTATGCTTCCTTTTTTCCAGTCTTTGGGGATGTCACCAGATTGCCATCACTTCTCAAATATGACGTATAGTGACTTAGCCACTTCCTCTGCTAGTTCCCTTAGTTCCATGGACTTGTGCACCTTCAGGTTCCTTTGATGATCTTGAGCCTGATATTCTATAGTGGGTGGTTCATCATTGTCCCAGACCATGTCTTTGCCTTCTGTGAATCAGGCAGTGTGGCTGGAGTACTTGCTGGTGAAGACCAAGGGAAAGAAGTTGTTGAGTACCTCAGCTTTCTCCATATCTTCTGTAATTAGGTCTTCCATTTTCTTCTAGGGGGTGCCCACTTTTCCCCTAGTCTTTGTTTTATCACTGACATATCTATACAAGCTTTTCTTGTTACCCTTGATGACCCTGGTCAGATTTAATTCTATTAGGGCCTTAGCTTTCCTAACCTGATCTTTGAGTGTTTTTGCAGTCTCTCTATTCCTTCCAGCTTACCTGTCCTTGCTTCCCCTCTCTGTTTGTGTGGTCATTCTGGCCATGAGGCCTTTAGCTATAAAGTCACCTGTCCCTGCTCTCCCTTTCATCCTGACCCAAAAACTCTCATCTGGCTCCTTATCCATTCCCATCTGAAGCTCCATACTCCAGCTGGTCAGTGTGGCACCCACTCTTGCCCTGGAGATCATGGTGCAGATCCTCTTGAGAACTATGCTAAGGCACATGGAAATTAAGGAGGTGATAAGTGACTGTTAACATGACTTCAGTAAGGGCAAATTGTGCCTGAAAAATTTGGTGGCCTCCTGCAACAGGGTTACAGTTTAGGTGGATAAGGAAAGAGCAACTGACATCACCTACCTGGACTTGTGCAAAGCACTTAACACTGTCCCACACCACATTCCTGTCTTTAAATTGGGGATATGTGGATTTGATGGATGGGCCACTTGGTCGATAAGGAATTGAATGGACTGGTTGCAGTCAACGGCTCAAGGTCCAAATGGAGACCAGTGATGAGTAATGTTCCTCAGGGGCAGGTATCAGGATTAGTGCTGTTTTACATCTTTGTTGGAGACATGGACAGTGGGATTGAGTGCCCCCTCAGAAGGTCTAGATGACATATTGGGAAGAAATTCTTCTCTATGAGGATGGTGAGGCACTGGAACAGGTGCCAAGAGAAATTGTGGATGCCCAATACCTGGAAGTGTTCAAGAGCAAATTGAATGGGTCTTTGAGCAACCTGGTCCAGTGGAAGGTATCCTTGCCCACAGCAGGGAGATTGTAATTAGATCATCTTTAAGGTCTCTTCCAACCTAAACCATTATATGTGATTCAACTGCCCTGTCTCCTGTGAGACCATTTCAATTCCTGCTGACCCTTTCTGATTTAATATATTGAGTGGGAAGGAAACACTTCTAGAAATTATCTGAGTGCATCAGTAACTCATTTTTGGAGGGTATTTTAATGTTGGCAGAACATCCTATAGTCAGCTGAACCTATTAAAGTAAACTGAAGTCTTACCTGAATGTGGCCTTTCTAACAAATCCATATATAGAGGGTATGAAAACAAATACATGGAGTATATGGTAACAGTGGTTTGGGGTTTTTTTGTGGTGGAAATGTGCTATATGACAGACTAATGGGGAATTTATAGACAATAGTGTAATCTCAATAACAAAAGGCTGTTAAAATACCTATGTAAAAATGGAAAGCGCAAAGGGGAGAGAAGTGTGAAAGAACTAGTCATATGAAGAAATGTAGAGTATTATGGGCATAACTTAGATCTGGTTTGAAGATTACATTAGCTGAACTATTAAAATAACAGATACAGATTAGATAAATCTAGTAAAAATGTTAAATGGGAACTCTGTGAAATGAGAATCCTGTGCCTTTCTCATGAGTGGCAGCCCTAGAAATGAGACTACTTTATCGCTTTTTACTTTGGGGCAGAAAACTTAGAGAAGGGTAAAAAAAAAATGTTTTAATACCAGTTCAAATGAGCCAGGAAACTCAATTTGGTGGGGAGATGTTTGGGTTTTCCTTCCAGCTGGTCTACTCCATGCTATGAGAAAATGCAAAGAGTCAAAGCATTCCCTTCTTCATATTTTCCCATGGCAGGTGTTCATATAGGCATTGATTTGTTTGTTACTTGAGTGAAGAACAGTGGTGGCCTGGTCATTCCTAAGGTTGCAGTATTATTCAGGGTTGAATTTGAATTGATCTGCGAGAATAAACTAGTTACAGAAATACACTATATTTTGCCTTCTCCTGAAACAACAGCTCAAGTGTGAAATGACTGAGTAAATGAAAAGGCATATGGAAAGGTCAAGAGAGCTGCAGGAGTAATGGGAGATTTTCTTAACCTAGTCATGGATTTGAGAGACTCAGGTGGAAGAAATGAAGCTGGTAGTATATAGATATATATATGGAGATGAAACAGAACAACTATTTTCTACATCATAAGTTTCAAAATAATTTTAGCACAAATACTGCTGTGAATGACAACTACAAGTATGGAGAAGGAAGCATGAACGATGTCAAGCATAAAGATTAGATTAAAAGAAAACCTTGAGGTGAAACAGAGATGTGCTCCATTAAACATCAAACCAACATGTTTCAGGAACTAATAATTAAAATACAGTATGTTGAGGTACTACAAAGATTTCAACTACTGAACATACTAAAAGCACTTAGTGCTTCAAGCAGGTAATAAGTGCAATATAAATACTAGCATTATAAAGCATTAATACAGAATTAAGAGCATGGCAAACTAATTTTTGATTTGACTAATAAATTTTGTCTTAACATTGGTTCCTGTTTTATGAAGTGCATTTCATATTATAAATCATGAAATATTATAGGTGTTGCTCATTCTTCCATCTGTTGGAAGTGGAAATTGAGGGAATATATTTCTGAAACCCATAAAACATTAAAATCTTTAAATTTACTTTAAAAAAATATTTATTTGTTCTTTGTGTATGTTGCTAATGCATCTTAGACCTTTTGTTGACAGCCTGTGTTGTGTCAGCTCTTGCGGTCACCAAAAAGGTGAGTTCCATCTGAACTGAGAAAAAACTTGTTTATCTTGACAGAACGCTGAAATAAGTTACTGAGAGAAGCTGTGGAGTCTCCTTCTCTGGAGGTAATCAAAACCCACCTGGACGTGATCCTGTGCAACCTGCTGTGAGAGAACCTGCTTTAGTGCAGGGGTTGGACTAGATGATCTCCAGAGGTCCCTTTCAGCCCCAACCATTGCATTTTTCTGTGATTCTGTGACTAAGGTAGGCAAAACTACTGCTATGAGGTTGAAGTTTACTACATGATAGGACATAACCCCTTACAGATGATGCTAATCAGAAAAAGTTCAAACCACAACCTTAGCTAAATATAAGATGTGTCTTCCTCACAACAGTTGCCTGCTTTTATCATATCAGAGCTTTATATAATGGAAAAATCTCAAGTAAGCCCCCCAGTTCTGTTGTGGGAGGTTTGCACCACTTGGGTAACTACAGTTACTGTAGCATCAACTGCGGCAACTCTATGATGGAGAATCTATTGGACAATTCTTCACTGCTCCCATCTGTACTTGCAAGAATGTGTTATGCAGTTTGTGGGGTGATAGCCCTGATAATAGTTTAAGGAGAACACTTCAGCCCCTGGAGGGATGCTTGCAGGAACCATTGTCAGGGGACAAA
Organism: Hafferia zeledoni; assembly: GCA_035583235.1. Lineage (NCBI taxonomy): Eukaryota > Metazoa > Chordata > Aves > Passeriformes > Thamnophilidae > Hafferia > Hafferia zeledoni. The sequence continues at coordinate 48,297,840 of JAWWEV010000134.1, read as the reverse complement.
GAGACTCCAGTGTCTCCCTGAAAGTGCTTAAGTCATATTGATGGGGTTACTGAAGAATGGAGTGTTATGAAAATGACATGGCCCTTCTTCGCCACACCCTGTGACACCCTGCAGAGACCCAAGGAGCTACCCCTCAGGCATCTGTCTATCACCCCAAAATATTGATTATAATCACTCAACCTACCTAAAGGAAAAAAGGATATAAAAAGAGATTGGGCATGAGGAAAAATGGGGGGCAAATGCCATTGTCTCTGTGGGGGTAACTGAGAGCAGCTCTCCTGTCTCCTCCTACCTCTTTGAACAATGTAGGGGTGAGCAAACCATGTGCTGTCTATACCTTATATTTTATACCTTATACTTTGCTCTGTTACAACACCTATTACTTTATACATTCTATCTTATATCTTACACTTCTACTTTACTGCTGCTTTGATCCTTACTCTATAGGCACCTTATTTACTAACCATGTTTTGCTACTTTAGTACTAATGATAATCACATGCCTTACACTTCACAGCTTTATTTTGGTTGTTGTGTTCCTTTACAGTGTGCAGTTCCTTTTCAACATGTGTGTTAATGGGAAACAGCTGTATTCTTTCCTTTTGCTTTGTGTTATAGAGAAGATGGTGTACAAGTAATTTTGTTGCTCTGTGTTACCTAGAGGGGGTCTAGATTTGTGTTTTGAGTTGTTGTGTTTCTGGTTAGTAGTTTTCTATTGTTGGTTATGTCTGTCATGGGCGGGGGGGGGGGGTACACTGCTGTATTGAGACTTAGGTTTGGTATGCTTGTTTCTGTAGAATGTGTTTTGTGCTTGTTTCTTTTGGGGTCTTTTTGTCATCAATTAAATACAATCCTGCAGCTAAACATTATCACCAGCAATGCAAACCCCACAATAACTTGTATTAATAAACACACTTGTATTAATAAAAGTTATTTGGGGAGCTGTTGTAGAGAAAGATCTTTTCTTGCTATTAAGTGTGGTCTCATAGCAGAAGTCAGAGACCCTTCCAACCTGTGTGCTGTCCAGAGTTTGATAGGCAGTGTTGGGTCCATAAGACTGATTTTGTGGAGACGCTTATAGCTAATAAGTTCTCTCTGGCTTAAGTGTGGTCCTCATAGGAAGGTCAAAAACCTTTCCAGCCTGTGTTCTTTCCATGCGTTGATAGGCAGTGGTGGGTTCATAAAGCTTTGATTGTTCCGAGGATGCTTATAGCCAGTAACTTTATGTTAATACAGGTGGGACTAGAAATCTTTGCATTTCTGTCTCTCTTCTTTTCACATGACACAGTTCTTCAAAGGTAGCATAATTTAGAGTAGTTCAGAGGCTGTTTAATATTGTGCAGTTGCCTACATGAACCTAAAACTGGCTTTAGTTCTCATGTGTTCTAGTGTTGTGCAACAAATTACTGCTGTTTGCAGTAACTGATTTGGTGAAGGAAGCAGAAAAAAGTTTCCAGTACCATTTTATGGATTATTTTTTCAGATTCTGACCTACATGAATACATACATACTTTTCTTGATATAATTTCCATCTGCCAAGCTGATGACAGGTTTTGCTGGCACACACAAGAGCAACATCACCTTTCCACAGTGAAATATATCTTATTTCTAAGATGTATGATAGAAAAAGAGACTTTTTCTAAGGCATAGTATGATAAGGAGGCATATTCTAACTAGCCCAGGGAGTCTGTATTGCTTGTAAATCAGAGGAGAATTTGACCTATGGGACCACGTTTATCTCTGGGAGAAAATGCACACCTTCATCAGTAATGTTAAACAAGCAGTGAGTGTGGCCAAATTTTCCATGTGTGGAAGGAGTATGTTGTCAGCCAGTTTATTCATCTTTTAGGCATTATGTAACATATAATTAGATTTCTACTACATAACTAATCATAGAGGCTGGTTTTCTATGCGATAGAGAGGCTAGCTGCCATCCAAGCATTTTTACAGCATTAAAAGAAAATTTGTTAATAGTGTAAAATTTATACTCATAATATCTGTGGTTGAGAGTGTTCTACCTAGAAGATCATAACACTACATTGTAACAGTTATATCCAAAGGGTCAACACTTTTAAACTCTTCTAGTTGGAAAGAGGTACAAACAAAATACCTTTAGTCTTTTTGAGAACTTCCCAGTTTAGTTTTCTTATGGTTATGTTTACTGTTAACTATTAGTTCAGTGATGATAATGGGCTCAGGACATACATCA
>JAWWEV010000134.1:48271682-48289846 GCA_035583235.1 Hafferia zeledoni | reverse complement strand
CGCCCCCGTTTCTAATATTGAATACTTATTAATAAAAGTTCTTAATCAACGACTGTCTTATTTGTTAATTACATAGGGATGGATAGCTGATGAGGGAGGAAGAAAACTAAGATGTCAAATTATTGTTTCTGAAGATTTGTTGAACTTTTATAAGGCTGCTTAATGTGCTAGTGTTAGTGCTGACTTCTATCATGTATTCTTCTGGCTCCTGTACTAATTAATGAGCTTGATGGCTCCTGAGAGACACAGTATGACCTTGGATAAGAGAGGATATTTTGTTTTTCATTAAATATGGCATATCTCTGCAGTCTTTCAGAAGTGTGTATATCAAAATATTGGAAATAATAATTGAAATAATTAGATACTCATACCCAAACATACATAGGTATTTCTTCTTGAAGGCTAAACAAACCATGGTTCCATGAAACAAAGGCAAGAAGAAAACTCTTAGACCCCGCTGCACAGGTCTCCAGTCCTAAGTCAGTACTTAGAAAATGCAGCTAAGCAGGAAAGCAAGAAAGGTAAGAAAATATACAGACATGCTGTAGTCCCCATGCTGTAGTCTGTGAGCTCTACCTTAATCTTCGGCTCTGCCCTTCCTCCACCTTACAGGTACTGACAGAAGGCTTACCCTTGCACACTGCACTATAGTGCTGATCCAGGACTCACACTGCTCTTTTCCAGAGGAAAGCCTACTTAAGAGTGTCTGCCCCTGCCCTGGCACAGAAACTCTTCTTACCTACTTTGAAAAAGTTAGAGATTGAGTTGAAGTAGTTCAAGTAGGCATCTTATTATTATTTAATGTAAAACAAGATGAAATGCAAACTGAACACTGAGAGTAAAATGTGTGGTTTAGAACAGAGTATCCTCCATAGTCTCTTAAGACTTTCACAATTAAAACATCATGACAGATTTTAGTATTTTGGAATCTCTACCTTTCCTGTACTACTTCCAGAAAAACCTTGAATTTCAATATATGGAAAAGTTTATAGGTCGTCTAGTTTGTCCCATGCCAGGATTATGTTCACTGGTATGATGCCAGTTTTCTAACCACCTCCAGAGCAGCAGCTTATTTTTTCTCTTTGTCAAGGATAGTATTTTACTGGCAAGAATAGTATGAAAAAAATACTGCAGTACTTTCTATGGAGGCCAGCCAAAAAGGAAAAAAAAAAAATTGGAGTAAGGGAAAGAAACGGAGAAGAGAGACAATGGAGAAAATATTGAAACAGAAAAAAAAGGAAAGGAATAAAATAAATATGGCAACAGCACAGGAGAAGAACTAAGACATTAAGAAGCAAAGAGAAAATTAGCAGGGAAAATAGCAAACATCCAAAAGAAAAAAATAACTGGAAAATATTAGTAAAAAAAAATTCTTTTTAAATCCCCCAAAAATGTTATGTTGGCACATAATTGCCAGAAAGACAAAAAGATAAGAAAATTTAGTAATTATTTTTACTTTTTCCATTCCTTGGTATTTTCTTGCCCTTCACCAATTAAATTCTTTGTCACATTTTTTTTCTTTTTTTCTCTCCCCCCCGTGAATAACTTCTTTTTTAGCTTATAGACAGATATCTTAAGCAGTATTTTTCTAGATTATTGGGACATCCCCTCTCTATTACTTTCTTGGTGTGGTGCATCAACCTTCCTTATGCACCACTGCAGTGCTTTATTCATAACATAATAGTCACAGTTTCTGGCTATCTGCTATGATCATCAGTTTTAATAGATCTCTTTTCAGTGATTTTTTTTCCTGTTCAATAAGATGGAAAATAATAACAGGGACTCAAAGGGTGCACAGGACAAAAATAGTAGCGATCTGTATTTCAAATGAAATGAGAATTACTAGCGACTTGCTTGGATATCTGAAACAATACCACAGTTTTCATTAATTATTTGGGAATATAAAGACAAGATGGGCAATAATTCTGAATGAAACCTTTTCTAATAAAGTATTAATTAGTACAGAATTGAATTGCTATAATTCAACTCTGTCAATATATGCAAAGACGTTTTTTTGAACAGTAAAAATGTGGACCTTTGCAAAGATATTCAACCTTAAATTTCCAAGTCTTATTTCTCTTAACTGTCCTTAAGTATTCTCTGCTTTGTAGAAATATATTTTTTGTAATCCTATGCACACGGGTGACATTGTGGCCATGAAAATTTTGGTCATTCTTTTCTCTCAAAAAAATTTGAAAAAACTATGTTGTAAACATTCAATTCAGAAGTTTATGTGTACATCTGTACTGCTCTGTCACCACAAAACTACAAAATACTTCACAGTACGTATGGAAACAAAGGATTTGTATCTTAAAGGCTAAAATAGAGTTCAAAGAATCACCAGTGTCTTAGAGCCATATAGTGACCTGGAATTTATCAGGTGAAAATTCTCAGGATATCAATTACAATAGTTTGCTAATACAGAAAAACACATCACATCAAGTCTTTTAGAACCCTCTCATAGATAAGTCTTCCATTTCTTCTACACAGCAATAATACATAGGCATCTTATGTGGTGGCATGCAATGAGTTATTTAACAGAAAGCAAGTATTATTACTGCTCTTTCATTTCCAAGAGAAGATCCCACTGTTTGTAGAAGACATTCTTGCTTTAAGCCCCTAAGTTCATGCCCTCACCTTTAATATTGTAAAATTTCAGCTTTGCTTTAGCCTAGGGCGGCTTGGTTTTAGATATGATATTCCAGGCCTTCTTTAAACTGAAAATATTTCACTTCTGATGTCCCCACATTTTGTTGCAAAAATTGTGGAAGGACTATCAAAGTCGCAACACAATCAGTATGACTTTTCTAATACAGATGAGACCTACAAATGGGGAATTTTTATTGCTCTTTGGTTGATTGCTGCAGGTTTTTTCTTCTCTTCAAAAACAGTGGCAACTGAATTCAACAACAGAAAACTCAGTCTCACACAACAGTCCTGGTAGTTCTTTTCAAGACTTTTTTTTTTTTTTTTTTTTAATTTTCTTTTATTTTGTAGAACAATTGGTAAAATTTCAAGATGGGTGTTCCAAACAACTTTGTTGCAATAGATGGCTTGCTAAAAGTGCTCATTTTTCATACCTAACCCTTCTAGGTGAGAGAACCAAATCTGCCTTGGTACTGAGGACCACACTGTCTCAGGTTTTGGTGTGGAATGGACATAAGTGAAAAGAAATTCTGAGAAGCCTTCCAAGAAACACACTAACCTACAGGTGAAAAAATACAGCAGGCCCTTGAAAGATATAAAATATTTCGAATAACACATCCTAATCTCTCAAAACTTATTAGCCTGCTTTGAATATCTGAAAAGTAAGTCCTGCTAAATCCCACATATGTCTGCAACCAGATGCAGAGACTGTAACAACGTATAGAATTAATTTTTCGATTTTTTTTCATGTGTTATTTTGCTTCCAGTATTATCTTTCTCCTAACATTTCTTTAGGTTAGCACCTCTAGGGTAGTTTCTTTAGTGGTAACAACAATGAGAGTGCTGCCTCAAGCAGGAAGTAGTAACCATGTAAATAGCACACTTCTTACAGCTGCCTAGCATAAACCCAGGTAAGATAACAGAGTAGTTAAACTCCCCATAGCCATTACAACTTGCCTACATTTATGTTCCATTCTAAATGCTGAATAGAGTCCTCAGGACAAAGCTGAAATGTTTGGTCTGTTGCTTAGATACTACTTTCACAGGCTTCATATGAAAAATCTATGTATACAGGCAAATAAACAGATAAGTTAATAGGCTGAAGCCACAATGGACAAACATAAACCATTTCTTTTGTACTATCTTTTGTACTGTATTTGGGGATGGGAGAAAGGAATGTGGAATACACAGAACACTAACACAATGCAAAATAATCTATTTTTTTGCTGGTATGCCTGCTCCATGCATACATATTTGGGACCAGTCTACCGTCATGAAATAAGTTAATGTGAATCTGTATCCATTTGAGTCACTTGTTCAGCTGTGTATGTTCTTGATGTACGAGACATAAATTAATATCCTGCTTATTTACTTATACAGGAGTCACTTATAATTTGTAACTTTGCAACAACACATCAAAATCAAGATCTTAGCTTAAAGTTAGAAAATCACCTTAGTCAAATACTGTATGGGTTTTATTTCCTAACCTGGAGGAGTTAAATTTGCATTGGTTCACATATTCTATCCAGAATGCCCAAATTATATCTAGTGCAAACTGCTTTACTAAAAATAGAGGCTGCTCTGCATAAGTATTAGATTGGTTACTGCTATGCCATTTTCTCAGTAGTAAAAAATATAAAAGGAAAAGGAAAAAAAAAAAAAAAAGAAAAGAAAAAGCAATTTTGGTATGTGTTCTGCTCTGCTAATACCCTAAAATTAATTTGTTAATTTTTTAGCACCAGTAATTCATGACTTGAAGCAACATGCTCATCAACTGGGTGCTATGTAAAAGCTGGCAGTTACAACATCACAATACCAAAACATTACTTCTTGTGTAGTTATGGTGACACATACTCTTGTGATACACACCACAAATTATATAGGATTTTGGAGTAAGACCATTATGCTCTACTCAGCAAAATGAAATGGCTACAGAAACTGCTGCTTTTTCCCTTTTGTTACCTTTTTTTGTTAATCCCCTGCAAAATAAGTGCGTAATTCCATAGCCTTTGCATCAAGAAACTATTGTGAAAGCAACAAAACCAGAGCAGAATTCAATACTCAGATTCAATGCTCAATGCTTCTTTGCTGGAGGAAAGAACAGATAGTAAAATAATTCTGAACTAAAAATCAGTTATGTTTTGTAAACAAATTTTCTCTCTGAAATAGCTTTTAATTGTTTATTTTGTCCTGCCTTAAGCATTATTTTTGTATCAGCTTGTCATTTAGTTCACATACTTACTGCAAAGATTATAAAAAAACTGTGAAGATATTTAAAATGACAAATCAATCTAACTATCCACATTAAATGTACTTTTCATCAATTTCCACTACAAAAGACCATAAACTAGCTGCTCTGTAGCACTTAGGTAGCAACTTCAAGATGAATAGTTATGTATATATGCCACAGTTTATATTTCTGCACCTGACATTTTTTATCTGGAAGGGACATAGTAACTAATGACAGAATTACTGGTTTTAAAATTTTTCTATAAAGTCTTCTTGTAACAATAATGACATTTTTTACAATATATACTGTCTGGAAAATTATGCTACAGAAGATTATAATTTTCCAGACATTAGTTTTGGTGAGAGAGGCTGAATTTTAATAATTTATTTCTCTGTTTGCTTTTATGAAATGATCCATGCTCAAATATTATCAGTATAAATATACCTATTTAAAAAAAAAAATCTTCTCAGCAGGAATCACATATTAGCAGAGGTGATCAGTACTGTTTGGGGTTTTTTTTCTCCTAGAGAATATTAATAAATATTGTATTTTTATTAAATCTCATGTTCGATTTTTTCTCAACTTTTCACTACAATAATGAAGTGTTAACAAGCTTTTTGTCTACAGAAATAGGTAGTTATTTAACATTTATATTCTACTAAAAAACAAGCGAACAAATTGTTTAAATTGAGAAAGAGACCCAAGCATTTAATCAACTGTTTTGACAAATTATAATGAAACCAATCAAAATTGTGTCATAAATTTCCTATAATGAACTCTTAGTTCTACTCTGCATGGCATATCTTCCTTCCCTTTGAGTCCCAGCTGTGCCTTACATTGTGCCAGCTGACAAGGGGATGGGGGATGTTTATACAGAAAACCAGTTCAGCTATTTGGTGCTTATAGGGTTTCCAGAGTAGGGAGAAGGCATTCATGTACCTAAATTCTTTGCTGGAAAGGAAATGTTTATTCAGCCTTCAGGTCAGATGACTCTGATGTGCCATTAGGTTCCTGATGGTTCAGGTCAGGTACCCAGCAGGGCATGTGGAAGCTCCCTCCTGGCCAGCCCCTGAAGAAATCAGGGTGTACAAAGGCAGGGTATATGTACTCAGGTCTCATCCTGGCATGGAGTCACAAATCCTGGGCATAGTCTCTCACAACTAAAAGGTTGGGGAACGTTCCCATACTCCACAATGCAGCTACAGCCTGAGATACCTACCTTTGAGTCTTCCTTCTTCTGAACTTCTCTTTCGAACCAAGGGCTGGATTTTTTTATACTATGAAAGTGTATATCCCATGATAAAAAGTGATGAGAGGTGAAAAAATTCCCATGGAAATTAATAAAAACATAAAAACATGTGAGAGCGAACAAGTTCATTATCCCATGCCATCCTATTGCAGGAAGAACCAGCAAGGAAATGAGGTCATTGCAGAGGAATGCATCATGATTTATGCTTCTTGATATTCTATTTTAGCAATAGTGTAGAGATACAGTTGCATAGGCCTTTTGAGTAGCTGAAAGAATTATATCATATAAAACTGTGGTTCTATTTACTGATAATTAAAGTAATTTGATATCTCAGGGTTAGATGGTTTCTTTCTGTTTTTAGCGAAAGTGATACAATATATAGTAGTGGAAGTATCATAAGTGCAGGTGCTTCAATTCATAGTTTATAAACAGTAACACTATTTTTATACATACATTATTTACTGAATTGTATTTATATAGCTAATTAATGTTAAAATACAATGCATAACAATTTCAGATTCTTAGACTGGTATATGTTACATCCATCGTCCCTCTAGTCACTCAGTGGAATCCCTTCCCTTCCTTTTCCTATCAAACATTACGGTTCAGCAACTAAAGTAATGTCTGGATCAGTCGAGCTAATGTCCATAGTCATACAGACAATGGCAGCAATTGCTCATTTAAGTGACTGTTTTAATTATAAATTTTCTAACTGACATGTTTATTAATTAATTACTGGTTTAAATGACAATTTTAATTATAAGATTTCTAACTGACATTTTTGCTAATAAATACTGAATACAGAATTTGAAAATCTGAGATTAAAAGATAATGTGGGGGGTTTAGTTAATTTTATTATAGGTCAGTAGGTCTCAGGCAAGTTGTCTGGTTTCAGTGACTGAGTTTCTCAAGATGATATAGATCCTGAGGAATAAATATAAATCTGCTAGACTGCGCTGGTTTTGGCTGGGGTAGATTTAATTTTCTTCACAGTAGCTGGCATGGTGCTTTGATTTGTATTTGTAATGAAAACAGGATTGATAAAATAGAGATGTTATTGTTATTGCTAAGCAGCACTTGTACAGCATTAAGGCCTTTTCTGCTCCTCATACCACCAGTGAAGGGGCTGGGAGTACACACGGAAACTGAGAGAGGACACAGCCAGGGCAGCTGACCCTCACTGACCAAAGGAATATTCCACCATATGGCTCCATGCTCAGCATATGGAGCTGGAGCAGGAAGGAAGGGACATTTGAAGTGATGGCATTTGTCTTCCCAAGTCATTGTCACATGTGGTGAATCCTGCTTTTCTGGGGATGGCTGAACACCCACCTGCCAATTGGAAGGGGTGAATGAATTCCTTGTTTTGCTTTGCTTGCATGTGCGGCTTTTTCTTTAACTATTAAACTGTTTTTATGTCAACTCATGAGTTTTCTCACTTGTAGCCTGTTGATTCTTACCCCCATCCCACTGGTGGGGGAGTGAGCAAGAGCTTCATGATGCTTGATTGCTGACTGGGGTTAAACCACTACACAAACTCACCTCAAAAAAAGTAGATATAGTTCATCAGGGCATTTAGGCTTCTTTTCTGCTTTGAAGATCTTTGGACATAAGTCCCTCTTCAAAGGAAAGTTCACCTTACTTTTGTTTCAGTCAAGAGATCTATCACACCTATCTATCTCTTAAAAATCAGCAGATTTTTCTATTGGAGCCAGTCGGATACAACAAAGTGCATTCTCAATTTTCCCCCCTGACTGGTTTATTCTCTTTGGCTAAGTCTGTGCTTAAATTTTTATTCATAAAAGCAGCTGTCCTTCAAGAGCACATCAAATGGGCATATAGACATAATGAGAGGCATTGTAGATTTTTCATTTACCAATGATCCATGTAATTTAGGTGGACTCCTCATTGCAGAGGTACGCATCAAAACTGACTTCTGACGGGTATTCTATCATTTAGGGAAGATGTTTTAGGGTGGCAGAGTCTCAAGGCTTGAATGAATGCAAGGAAACAAGGATGAGGAGCCAAAGCAAGCAGCAGTAATTTCCCAAGAAGAGTTCAATGAGGATAGAGACAGCTGCTAATCTTTTTCTATTATTATTAATTTATGTTTTTTTAAGGAAACAAGAAACTGATTATTTGCAACCAAACACAGGTCTTGCTTAATATTTTTATTTTTAAATTCCCAAATTAGCCAAAGAGCTCTCTTGTCAATCTGGGCAAATCTGGAAGAGTTTTAGAAATAATATCAGTGAGTCTTTGAATATGATCATCCACCTACGATTTAGTACTCTGCCTTCATGTGTAAAAATCAACTTAATTTCAATGTATCACAGCATCTTGGGATGATATATATTTCTTGTGTCCATCAGAAACTTCCTGATGTGCGCAGCAACATCTCATGTCTACAACTCGGTATGAAGGAGGCAATATACCTGATGTGCTAACCAACAGTGAGAGATTATAACTGTTCATGTAATAGGGATTACTCTTCCACTGCAATCAGGAACATACAAGACTCACCACACAGACCTATGTAGCACTTCTTGGAGTATACACACAGGTGGCCAGCCCTGCCATGCAGCTACACTAACAAGATAACAACACAAGAAGTAAGATATTACAAAGAGCTAAAAGGGGGGAACGCATATGTAGACATCTAATTCTGACATGGCTACATTAACAAGATAGCAACAAAAGAAGTTGTAAAAATGAGAACTGATTGATAACAAAAGGGGGTCTCTAACTGAAAGGAATTGCTGATGGAGGTAGAAATTACCAGAGCAACCATATCACAAACACTAAAGAGGTATAAAGCAGAAAAATTAAGGATAACAGGAAAAAGTAATCAGGAATAGCCTATTTGGGAGTGAATGAGGATGGTAAAAGGGAAAAACTGAGAAGTAAAAAAAGGAGAAAAAGGAAATGTAAGCAGAAGTGAATCATTTAATTAGCTGTTTAGGTGTATCTGTTGGGCAGTCTTCTACTGATCCCATTCAGAAAAGAAAAATAAATCCATTTTTGATCTGATCATCTGTGTGTCTGATTTTTTATGCGGTAAGTGGGGGTACTTGAGGTGTTTGTTCTAATACTGGTGAAGGAATAAAAGGAGGAGGTGGACCAATCCTAATGGCTATGGTATTGAACTTTTAGCAGGATCCATATTCACTTAGGCATCTAAGCTCACAACAAATAGGCTCACAAAGGCCAGCAAGATAAACAAGCCATTTCTAAATGCTGAGAAACACTCAGTCCCTTATGCTAAGCCAAATTCAGTATTCAGTACGGTTGTTAGCTGCCAAAACCGCTTGCTAGTTACCCATATTAGCATGGAAGTTGTGATGCTACATATTGACTTAACCCTGTGATGGTTACACGCGAGGGGGAAACCCAGAGGAGACTCACATTCAGTTCTGTTCCTTTCCTGAATTAGACCCATATCTCCCTCAGCGTAATAAGAAATTATATCATGTGGAAGGCTCCTGATCTCTTCCAGTATGCTTTGTGTAATATACTTCTATAATTACTGGATCAGAATTAATGTTTCAAGTCGTCTATTTATGCTTAGGGTTGCTTAGATAGCCTCACCAGGGTGATATGGTAATGTGGAGCACATAAGATTTGAATGTGCAAGCTTCATAGACAAAACTCAAACACCTATGCAGTTTTTATATATGCTAAAGTTCCAGTTCTAATGTCAAAGACCCCAGACATCTTGTACTGAGTACAGGTAATTTTTGGGTTGGGTTCATAATTTTATGCAGGAATTTTATGTCTTGCTGATTACAGCTGAATGTCTTACAGCCATTTTCTGAAACAGAAGACAATATACAACACAGAATTTTCTTTACAATACAGAAGCTTCCCATATGCTGCTTATATTTTTACATTACCTTCAGTATCATAAGGCCTCAGTGACTGATGTGTGCTTTAGAGGCTCTGAGAATTTCTACACTTCATGGTTTTAAGTGGTCTATGATTGTCTTGCTGTGAAATTACAGAAATAGCATACTTTGCAGCAAGCTTCATTTTAAGATTTCCCCCTTCCCCTTGTAAAGGGAACCAAATAACACTTAATTTATTGTCTCCTGAATTAAACATTTCTAAGATTACTATAATGCCCCCAGGGGCTTCCATGTTGTTATCTACAAGCTGATAAAACTGACATCTTCTCATAATATCCTGCTGGGACTGAGGCTTGGGGTTTGTGTTGATCTGAGCATTTTCTATATCTGCCATAGTTTCTCTCTTACTTTTTGTTCAACCAACAGTCTTTTGTGCTGCATGACCATTTCCCATAAGAAAAGCAGACAATCTAATGTTAAGTGTTCACGAAAATGTGGGAATGCTAGACTCATTAAAACAGATCTGTTCAGATATTTCAGTGTACTATGCAGGCCACGATAATAAACCCTTTTGTCTCAACTCGGACATTTACCTTAGTCAAGTTATTGGCAGTTTTGTCAATACAATTTTTCTTAACAAAATGTTGAGAATTATCTTGACATTAGAAAACAGAAGATGTGTTTGCCAGCCTACAGCACATGTCCTATGTTGAGACAGCATAGTCTGACAACCAGAAGGTTAAGGAGCAACCTAATAGTAGCCTACAACTTTCTGAAGCACAGATACAAAGTTGCAGAGACAAACTCTGCTCAGCTGTGGTAAATGGCACAACAAGAGGCAATGGCAAGGTTGGACATCAGAAGAAACTTCACCAGGAGTATGGTGCGACAATGGAACAGGTTGCCCACAGATAATGTGGACAGACTAGGATGTTTTCAAGACCTGGCTAGACAAACCCATGGCTGACATAACTCAGTGCTGGGGATAGTAAGGCTTTGTTGGGGAGTCTGGACAACATGTCCCTCTGATGCTCCTTCCAAACAACATTTCTCTAACTGTGATGTGATTCTGTCTGTGACTCTTTGTAATTCAATGGAAATGCATGTGCAAATGTTTTGAGATTTTTTTTTTTTTAATGGATGATTACGCTAATTGTTGAAATAGTTTAGCAGAACAGTATATTTTTTCTACATAAAATAAGGACATAGAAGAGCAACAAGGAGTCATTGTACAGTAAAGTTTCAATCCATTTTTCCATTTTGCATGTGAAAAACATGGTGATGATGGAAAGGCAGAGACTGTACATTACCTACATGGAGCCTTAAGTCCTAAAGAGGATATGGACTGAAACCCTAAAGGTCTGGACATTTGTCAAAGATGTTTTATTCTCTACATGAAAACCTCTTTTGCCTCCTAGCCTTCCATTATTCAAGAAGCATGACTGAATTATTAGCCAATGATCATAATTTCTTTAACTAAAACTGAAATCTTTATGCTCTCTATTAAAAGGTGTAGAGAGACAATATCAGTAAAGCAGCATTCAATTAAATCCTTTCATCCACATTCACACCTACTAAAAGCTACTGCAGCAGACAGACAGAACATTGCAATGAAAATGAGAACTCTCTCTCCTTTCTTGCATTAACTTCCCTCGACCATATAAAGTAATATTTTATTATTAGCATAGAGGAGCTACTTGCAACTATGCAGCCAGGGGTAGTCCAGTGCTAAATGGCCAGTCTCTGAGCCCACACTGCTGGGAACACCCTGTGGGCTGCACAGAGAAGGTGTGCATATGGCACAGGGTTTTTACAATTCGTTTGAAGAATGAAATAAAACTACAGGAATAAAAGAAGTCTGGAATTCACCAAGGCAGCAAAAATCATCAGGTTAAATAATTTACTTTTCCTTGGACTAACTGTAGCATTAATCCAATGTAGTTTGTGCATGAAACATCACTTGGGATAGTGATTTTACAGGCATGATTTACGGGATCAGTAAGCAAAGACTACCTGCTATGCTTATAAATCTTTGCATTGCACTGATAGTTTACAAAAATAGCTTTACAAGAAAATAAGGGCATACTTCATGACTCCCTTAAGGATATGTATGGACTTGCTGTAGAGTAGATACCTCCAAAAGACCTTTCTGAGCTTTTGCAAGGAAAAGCTTTTGAATCCACGTAGAGTTCTCCAGTAGATAAATATATACCTGCTGCACTAAATATGCATCTCCTGAGGAGAAAGTTGGGTACTGAATAATGAATTCTGCCCAAGCCTAAAGCTTTGGTGGACTTTTCCCTAAATATTTCTGATGAATTGGTAATGCTGCAGTAAAGAAACAGATTAGAAACTGACTGATCCCCTTCACCATAGTGACCTCAATTTTGTAGATGCTAAGAATCACAAACCAATCAAACAGTCTCCTTCTTTTCATTAGAGATAAGCATTTATTTTACTTCTGATTTGTATTTATTTCTTCCCAAGGGTATTTTTAGATTCTAACACCAAATAAGACTATTTTCCCTAAGGTATATTGTGATTTCTTGGCTTCTGAAGTGAAAAGGGGTGTAGAGGAGGCTGTGGCATGAGTTAATTTATTTACAAGCACCTGCTTCTACTGATTAATGTTTGTCTGAACCAGAAGGAGCCTGCTTTCAAGTTTTGTCATTAAAAATGTGAAAGCAATTTTGCTAACACAAACTTTTCTTTCTCAGGCATGTCACAGCTATTTAACACTGTGGGGAAAAAAAAAAAAAAAAGTAGAAAAGCAGAATTTAGAAAACTGTCTATTTTTCTATCCTTAAACTTAACCCCTGATGTTGACCAGCTATGTGGCATTGGCCAGAAATCTCAGGTGTTGATATTCCTACAATCCACCCACTGATATTTATTTGATCCAAGTTTACTGTAGTGCCACTCAGAGTAAAATCCTTTTTTTTTTTTTTTTTTTTTTTTTTTTTTGGCACTAGTTTCCCATCCTGAGCACTAAAATGGTTTTTAGTATCATTCTTGGACTTGGAGGGAAGAGCAATTCCCCTTACTGCAGGAACTTGTGCATGAAATTATGAAATTGTACATTCTGCACCAGCTTGGAGTACAGCTTACTTGATCAAGGCTCCCCACTACTTTAAAATGATGAGCTGGATTGACAGACAGTATAGAAGGTATGCTTTGACCAGTTACCAGAATACAGTGATTTATATTTAATAAGGAAGCAGCTCGAAGAACGTATGATGAAGTTGGTATCACTACCATACATTTCTGTTGTAAAGGCATATTGAACAATAAAGTGTAAATGTATAATGAGCAATACCAAACGATCTGGTATCTAGGGTCCCAGTCTAGCCATGTTTGGTATTGCCAAGTCTCCCTAAACTGACTCTGTTTCCACTCCTGTAAATCCCATCCATTTGACAATAGCTGAGATTGTGCTGCCTAAATGGCTTCCCAAAGCCACCCACTCAAGGTGTGGAGAAGAAGAGATGAGTGGTGTCCATAATGCTTCCTGGCTTCTTGCTCTATTACTGGCACATCATTCCCCAGTGTAATGCAGGACCCCATAAAGAACTTTTGGGTGAAATTGAGATGCAGGGAAGGGGATCAGTGAACCTAGGAAGGACAGTGGATGGGAGCACAGTAGGGACAGAGTGTGGAGAAAAAGGTCTGCAGGAGAAGTGAGGGAATGGCAAAAACAATTGTTCAATTTCCTTTGCATGCAGCAGCACTTGGTGTGCAAGCACTTGGTGTGCAGCTGCAACTCTAGTGTGCCCATGTCCATTGCTCCAACCAGCCAAGGTACAAAAGCTTGGCTTAGATGGTTGTGGAAATTCAATGTTGTGAGAAAGAGCTGTGAAGAAGCCTGTAGCAGAATGATAAGGAAAAACATAGAAACATATAACATTCTGAGGCCAAAACAAGAAGTTGGAGGACAGCAACTGGAGACTGAGAAAGACCATCCAGCAGAAATTCTTTAGGTGTCTCCATGGCATAGCCTAGTGGCTTACTGAAGCCCTTAGACATCTCTGACACCCATTATACAGTGAAGTGATTGCTTTATATATTGAACCAGACATACTTTAATCACAGCATCTCTTTTTGCATGCCTAATTGTGCCCAAACAGTATGACAGGGTTACACGAGCATCATGAGTCATCATTAGCATAAAAATCCTAAGGACTGGTCTCAGCCAGACTGATTAGCAAGTGAGAGACTAAAAGAGAGACAAATCTCCCTTTGTTCCTTGTGCATTTTCCCAAAAATATCAATAATATTGGGATATGTGAGGATATCTATTATACTGCTTTTGATATACAGTTTATGAACAGTTGAAATGGTATCCATCATCACTATTAGGAACTTATGTGTTGTCTGTTTTCATAGCAAACAATAAAAGATCTATTCTAACACCAGTGAATCTAGTGAAAGGATTCTGTTGACTATGATGGAGGATGGAGCAGTATCCAAATGAGGAAGAAAATTGTTTTCTCTGTTTGCTGTTTATTAGAAATTAATCTGAAGAACAGCTGACTTTAAAAGAAAATAGTGAAAATAGTTCATTCAGTGTAGTTGTTCTAATGATATAGAAATATTTGTCTAGGATGGGACTAATTAGTATGAAAGAAACATTTTGGACCAACTGCAAATCTTGTCTTTCCTTTTCCTTGTTATTTGATTTCTGTTCAAATTCCTTAATAATGGAATGCAACTTTATAAAATGCCTGCTGCACGAGAAAAGGGATAAGCAAAATAATACAAACATTTCTGTGATTGAGGCATTGACCCAGATCTTTGCATTTGTATAAAGAATAGCAAAATTTACTCTCCTCCATACTTCTAAGTGATACAAAGCTATAAAATGCTCTTTCAGGGATCCAAATTAACTGAATTCTGAGATGCAGCAGCTTAAGTTAGCTTTGTATTCCTGAAACTGGAAATAGTGCACCCTTGTCATATGATTCTTTCTGGACATCTCATCTACTTGTGCCCACACCTGCATCAAATTTGCTATCCACCAGTGATTTATTTGTAAATGTGGTCCACTTAAGCATATCCTAGGACATACTGAGGTAAAATAGCAAAAGATTTTCTATTTCATCAACAGTTTTATGACTGTTGAGACCTAATTCTACCATGCTCAGGTTCTGTTGCTGTTCATTCAGATGGACTGGGAATTTGTATTTCTGTTTTGAACAAATACCACCAGATCCATTTAAAAAAAAAAAAAAATCACTTGTGCATCTATTTGCTAAAATGGAGTATGCCCTATCAAGGACAAAGAATTTCTATAAAGAACTACTATAAATAGTCAGTAATAAACAGAATACCAAGAGCATGTGATGAATTAACCATTGTAAAGAGTTACTGCTGACCATGCACATTGTCTTCTCACACTGGACTGCAGAATACATGCATTAGTGAGGTTTACTGCAAAAGTATTTCTGGAACTCATTGGACTGATTATTACTTACAGGAATAGATTGACCAACAGAGTTACAGATATTTGATTACTTAAAACATTACGGACTATTAATAAAATAAAGCTCTTCATTGAGTTAGCTCACGACTACTGAACTAATACCTTATTGAGGTTACATGAGCAATTTACCAAGCTCCATCTAAGAGGGAGCAGTGTGCTGGATCCAGTCCTGCCAGCCAGGCTGTTGCTGCATAGCTGGCACCCATAGTTGTGGACAGTGACTGAGAATCAAAAAGTCAGAAGATGTGCAGGGCATATTGAAGCTTTACAAGAAATGAGGACCCATCATATGTTGGAGACACCAAATGTCTGGGTAAGAGTCACTCAGTAGCCCCTACTTAGAGTCTGGATTTTAGCAGATTTTTGGTAGAGTCCATTTCCTAACAGTTGTTGTGGGACAGAGGAGCTAAGTCATACTGCAGTTCATCCTACCTGACAGTACACTAGCCAATATGCACAGGTGTGAGTAGTGGGTTTAGATTCTAGCACAAATACCTCTAGTGCTCTCAGCTGCCTCACATAGGAGGGATCTGTGTCAATAAACTGTGCAACTATTTCCCAATCCTGCTGTATTTTATGTGTCTCATATTTTAAAACCAAGCAAGACTCCTAAGCAAGGAAGGAGAGGTGTCACATTTGCTCATACTCACTTTGGCCTTGGGACGTCTGTGTTTTTCAGTCTTCAGGTTGCTCCCTGGAGGTTTAATGAGGATCATCAAAGGGAGAGAGACGAAAACTCTGGCTGAGATTTTTTTTTCCCCCACTCCACAGTAGGGAGACGTGCTCATTGGGAACAAGTGAAGTGTACAGTGAAAGAGAAAAAGCAGGGAAAAGGCAGAGGAGGAGGAGAACATGCAAGCAGGAGAGCATCTTGCTGACTGGAGGCTGCCCACCTGACTCCACCAGATTTTGTCATTCATGTATTCCATCATTTGTCATTAGGGCCATCCCATCTGATATGAAGTCCACTGATTTAAAGACTGGGGACATGCATACAGGGAGCTTGTGTCTCAGTGAAAAGAAAGCTTGCTAATTTGGGGAAAGACCATTTTGTGAATTGATTTAGGCTCCATCATCTCAGTGCCTAGTAACTTCTAAGGAACTAAGCTCTCCTCACAGCATCTTTCTGAAGTGTGAAAGTATAATTATCTTTGCTGTAAGTTTCATGGCCATATGTTGAGAGATGTCTGTATCTAAAGGAAATCACTGGGATATTTCACTAATCACCTCACGATTCACAGACCAAATTACTGCCCAAGGTGTCTGATAGGAAAACCAGAAAAATGTCCAAGTTGAACCTATGTGGACCAAGTCTCAATCCAGTGTATTAGCCATAATTGCTTTTTTTAAAGACAAAACCTTATCCCCTTAACTCCTTGAGCTGCTTGAAAAAATTTGGTAAACACATGTAAACAATTTATGTACCAACTGCTGCCTGTAACTTCTGGTTCATTCATATCTGAATGCATGACATTGCATGCATAGGGATTTGTAGGCACAAAGGATATCATTATTGTTGCCATTCATTTTATTTGCATTGCAACTTTCCTTAAATGTGTAACATTGTTTTTGTTAAGCAATCAGAATGCAAATACCACTGGCACAGCTAGAAAACATTCCAGCACCCAAGTACACAAAGTATGCAAACTATGCAATAAAGCACACAAAGCCCAACAAGATCATTAGTACCCTACTGCAGTGATTACCGAGCAAAGTGCTTTCTGTGGTACACTAGTCAGGCTATACAGAGGGAAAGCTTTGCAGTGTTTTAGTGCAATGATATTTTTACTGCAATTGTGTGAGCTACAGCAGTCATATTTCACCAGCATAAGTTGCTTTGGGAAAGAGGCACTATTCTCTGCTTGTACGTTGTCTAGGTATCATTCTTGATTAGCCATTAGGCACTGCATAACAATCATGAGGATGAGGATAATAATTATAATTGTAAGAATCACGGTCTTTTGTCAGACCAAAGCTCCATCTAGCTCTGTGTCCCTTTTTTGATAGTCAGAAGTGTATTTTTAATCAAAACCCATGAGGAACCAGTCATGTATAGAGTGACTCTTTCTCTGGTATGGCCTTTGAGTTTCCAGCAACCATCACTAAGGATGTGAAATCTGAAACTAGACTCTGTGGGGATCCTCCAGCAGATATTTTTGCACCATGGTCTTTCTTGTAGCTTAATGACTCAAAACCAGATAATCAGCAGTCTATTGTTAGGGTACTTACCTTCAGCATCTCTGTCAGTGCATGCACACACTCATGCATATATATATATATATATATATATATATATATATATATATATTTACACTCACACACAGAGAAAGAACAACCATACGCTGTCCAGTATATGCCTCCTACCATTAAAGGAAGGTGCCGATCTTCAGTATAGTTATTTGAAAGATCTACTGAGAGAAAGGTTAAAGTTTTAACGGCAAGTCACTCTGTCATATCATGGTGTCAGAAACTACATCAAATCTTCTTTGAGACAGAGGATGGACTAAATGGCCTCCCAATATTCTTTCCTGCACTGATTTTTTCATGAATCTATGATTATTCAGCTACTATAACAGTTAGAAAGTCTTAATTAGTCTGAAATAAGAAAATGTCTTTCATTCTGCTTGATCACGTAACACAGTCCTGTTTAACACCTTTATTGATGATTTAGATGAGGGGATTGAGACCATCATCAGCAAATTTGCTGATGACACC
>JAWWEV010000134.1:48201693-48271582 GCA_035583235.1 Hafferia zeledoni | reverse complement strand
ACTGGAGTTGGACCAAGGGTTGGACTTGATGATCTCAGAGGTCTTTTCCAACCCAATCAATTCTATGATTCTATGATACATGTAATATTTCATCTGGTGGACAGACAAAGAACCTGTAAGAACTCTGGTCATATGGGGACCATAGCTCTTCAATAAGCCACAGCCATAGCCTTGGGGCTAAACATCCATACCTACATCTTCTGATCAAGAGCAGCAGAGAGAGAGACATGATTTATCTTACCAAAAAAACTCTACGTTATTCACTGAACAAAGGTTGTGGGTCCAGTGGACACTTATGTGAAGATTCTTGCTGCACTTCAGGGTGTTCTTAGCAACTGACCTTAGCAACTGATCTTTGCAGCAGAACCCAACCAAAAATCAGACTGGTGTGCTGGAAAGACAGAATGTAAGTATATAGGCAGGGACAGTGGTGAAGCAAAGTGCTCCATTAAACATACCACCTCAATGTCTGCCCTCAAAAATTCATGTCTCCAGGGTGAATTTCTCTTTTGAGAAACGGTCCTTTTTATAAGGCAGGAAGCATTAGATATGCATATATCTCAGTCAAAGGGTCTCTTACACAGTGCCAACAGTTATTCAGCAGTACTCATTATGCAGGTGAGATATATTGCAGTGCTGCTACTCTGCAACACTCTGCAGATCTCTATGCACCTTGTGCACTGTGTCTGAAATATAAGCAAATTTATGCTGCACTCATCCTTTTTGTGGTTATTAGTGTCACTTAGCATCATCTTCCTCCAGCAAATTGACTCACCAAGCAAAATGCACAAGTGCACTTTAAAGTAGATCACATTATCACGCCTACTTCTTCTGAAGAGCCAAGTGTCATTACTACTTTTCACAAGGCATAACTGCCTAAACTGTTTCACATTCTGCAGTGCATCAACAGTGCTCTTCCTCCATTCAGTTTGCAATCAGAAGAGTAATGGAACAGTAATGCATGACTCTCTCATTGTTCTACAGTGGAGAGATAAAATCTAGTGCTCCCTTTATGCCTCTTTAAATGTTAGCGCATTCATTCCTGCAGTCTTTTCATCAAGATATGCAGTTGTATCATCTCTAAGGCCGTGATTATATTTCAGGTGTCAACAAGGTATTAACATTAAAACTACTACCTTTTACTCACAAAACATACTAGAAGTTTCTCTCTCAACACTACTGGTTAGATGACATACAGTCCTAAGTGCACAGTCAGGCATAGACTGAATATTTTATTTCCAAAATATTTTCACCTTGTTGACTAACACAATTCCTTCCTCTGTGTGCTGTGTTTTCTAGAAGGTAGGTGGAACATCAAAGGAATACATCAAGGGTGCAGACTGTTAAATGGTAAGATTATGACTAAACTCAAAAACTTAGAACCCCAAACCAGGAAATCAAACAGAAGGAACAATAATAATTTTGGCTAAGAAGCAGAGTGAGAAGAGGTGTTAAGGGTCAGAACTGAAAGCAACCAATAATCTACTAAAGTGGAGAGCAAAGCCAGAGCCCAGTAAAACTCTGGATCATACATCTAGAGCTGAGATTATAAGATGTTAGTGCTTGAGCTAGACAAACTGTGGACACTCAATGTCCAGGAATGAGGATTAAACAAACTGGAAAAACACAAAGGAATAAAGTTGTACATTTTGAAAGTGTTTCTTGTGCTGTCTCTACTCAGAATTATATGTGGGTCACTAGCCTTCTGGGAGAATGCCTGTGGTAGCCTGGTGGCTTTTTGCACTTTGATTGCTCTGGAGTGCTTGTCAAGAGGCTGTCAGGAAATCCACCAAAGTACACACTTGAGCTCAGATCTTAGTGACTTTTGATAAGACTGGCCTTTGTGCTTTTGAAAATCTACCCATTGTTCTCTGCAAAGCAGTGGCTTCCCACGTGGTCTCTTGTGTTTACAATTATGAGTGTCTGGTGTTTCTGTGACCTCTTTTCACTCATTATCACTTCACTTAATGCCCTGGCAAAAGAAGAGTAATGATTTTTTCTTTTTTTGCAATTGTAATTAAAATGCTACCATAGCAGAGGGTACATGTTGGCCAAGGTCTTTACTATGCAACTGTATGCAGATTGCTGTGAATTGCATTGTTCATCTAGTTCAGTGATGCAGCACCAAGGTCACTGGGCAGTTTTAAGCTAAAGAAGGGACCATAATTCTAATAAATGTGCTTGGTAATCATGGCAAGCATATTGTCATTGTCACAGATGTTATTCTTTTGAAATTACTTGACAAACAACTAAAGCACAGCTGTTGTGCATGCTTTGACCTCTCCTAAGAATGCACCATCAGGAATATTGAGGAGGTAAGATTGTTTAAGTGGACAAGTCATGACCTACAGCTACTAAATCAGTACTTCTCATCGCACTATTGCAGTTTGCTTAGAATAAACAGGTAAGAGGCTAACTGAACTGGAATCAGTGAGAGGCAAATTTTGTCAGAGAGTAGGATTTAAAAAGGAACATATCCATTAGTAATGCCATCACAGGTAGAGATCAATTTCTTATTACAATGATCTAGGCAAGTTGACACTAATTATACAGGTTGACTTTTGTAGTCATTAAGCTGCAGTAACCCATTACTCACTGATCCAGTAGCCTTTTGTTATCTGTCAGAAAATATATCAACCAGTAAACGCATCATGCCACTGTGAACTGTGTAATTATGTGCAGTGATTTTCCATAGGTCTTATCAGATGCTGCAATTACTAATTTCTTTGAAAGAATACGCATCTTCTCCCAGGCTGGGTCAACAGATTGCTGATATCATGCTGTTATGATGCCCTCAAAAAGTGGGATAAAGTTCTTGTAGCTCCAGTATCTTGCAATCTATCATATATATGCATACTTTTATTTTCATATATGTATATGTATATACGTATATACCAGGCATGAAAAAGCCCAAAACAGCATGACCAGTAAATATGCTCATGACAATAAGGGAGTAAAAAGGATCTTTTAAATACATACAATTTCTTGAATTATTTACTTAATTTATACTCATTATTGATAGAAATAAAGATGAGTAATTCAACATTACTGTAAAATTCCCTCAGGATCATTCAGTCAACAGAAAATGCCAACATGTGAAAATGGCTGTTTAGTAGGGAGCTGAAAAAAAACATGGTGTCAAGAGAGATCTAAGGCAAGACACAGAGCTGTCATGTCTCAAATGACATAAACAATGCAGTCATGAAATGAGGTCATTGTTTTGTATATAAACCTTCCGTGGCTTCTAAGCTAAGAAAACCAGAAAAATATTACCCTTTGTTAATAGAGCTTTTTCACCAGGAAGCACAGCATGTGTCCAATTCAATGTGTCAGCAGCTTTCAGTCCTCAATTCAGCTTACCAACAGTCAAACCATTCAAAGTTTGTATTATAACCCATTAGAGATGACATGCAACAAGATGATTTTTGATAAATAGTAGAACCTTGGGACTACGGAAGTGGCCCTTGGCTTGCCAAGGAGACCAGGCCTCCAAAAGTAATCTGACATTTTGTCAGCAGCTGCTAGTCAGATATAACAATTTTATTGTCCTTGCATACTCAGCCACATGCTATATAGTCTCCCCTTGCTCAGAGTATGTACACTGTCATACCCACCTGCATTTAATTGCAATAGAATAGCAAAATGTTTATCTTATCATGACACTGCAAGCTTGTTTCTGAGGGTGACCTTGAGTATGTCTGGCACACAAGAACTGCAGTGGAAGACAGGTGAACACTCTGTCTCCTACCCCTCTGCTACACTGCCCCCATGCAACACTGGTATCACCATGAATCTCTTCCCATTCAGACATTAGAATGCTATCAGTTTATGGGAAATCTAACGATCTGATTTTTATATCCATACCCTGGAGTCAGTTGATATGTTTACCTGTGCCTCATTACTGACAAATTTACTTCTTGATACAGCAGGGCCAAATCTGTCATGCTCACAATTGGTGATCTTCCAAATTCATGCACTTCCTACTTATACGTAACTAGATCCTGTCTAGTTATAGCTACAATTTGTCCCAGGGTCATACCTCCAACTTTGCCTCTCTGGGCCTGTTTTTGTAGCTTTGCAGCAAAGAAATGGATAAATGCAGCATTTTTTCCATAAAGTACTTGTGTTTTTATAAGGAATTGTTTAAGTGTACATTAACTTTTATTTGCTGCTCATGACCTTTAGTCTGAACTAGTTCCACTGGAGTTGGGTAAAATGACTTCCAGAATGGTTTGTGTAAGTTCTTAAAAAACCCAAGTATGACAGCAATGAGAAATATTTTTACCAAAGGCTCTTTCAATTCAGAAACAGTCACTAGCTTGAGGACAAACTGATCATTTAATTTACCTCTGACCTGAAAAGGATTAGGAACACAATTAATTTTATGCATTGTTGAGCAGTTTTACCATACTAAGCTTCTACATAAGTACTTGCAGTACCAGAACCCTCTGTCCCAGACTCACTGGCTTTTTGTCTAGAGAGAAAAATATTTTGCAAGCAATTCACCAAAGAGTTCAAAATAATCAATACATTTGAGGATAATCAAGATCATAGAAATGTACATCAAGAAGAAAGTCACCCTAAAATACTGATTAAATAATCTGCTGCAATTTATTACCTTCACATTTCGTTTTATTTCATCTATTTCTTTTTCCTAGCTCTGTCTACACCTACCTTCATTTTCTCTACTACTGCACATTTTTGTTCTCGTTGTGACTGTACACACATCTCCAATTCCTCTTGATGTCTTGATACTTTTAATATCATATTTTGAAACATCATCTTGTTCATTCTGTGTTTCATTGCCATTATAAAAATGTTTGGTTTCTGTAAAACTAAAAGCAGCAAATAGATTTTGGGGGGCCAGATAGAATTATAGAGGTTTGTATTTTGCTTCCTCAAATACAGTTCTGCCTTTCAGGAGACATTTTTAGGAGTGGTCTTTACTTTGTGTGGTGCTTTTCTGCAGTTACAGAAGGCAGTGGTTTAGTGGTAATTTTAAAATATAACATTACAAACAGTCCAATGGTGTTTTGTACAGCAACACCTCTTAAAAAAAAAAAAAAAAAAAAAAAGAAAAGAAAAGAAAGAAAAAAAGACAACATTCCTAGTTTCCTCCCTCTATTGTATCAACCTGTTATTTGGTAATTTTTCAATATCACAAAGCAAGGCTAATCAGTTTTCTGTTATAACAAAATCCCCAAACCGCACAAGTACATTTTGGATATTAATCAGCAATTATATAAGATGGCAAGCTGCTTTTTTTGAAACAAATAAATATGCATTTTTTTCTTGATTTACTATGACCATTAAATATTTACATAATTGCATTCCAGTTACTCTCTAGCATGTATATTATATAATAAACACTCAGAACAGAATTTTTCTTTTAATTATAATTTATTTAATATTATTTTCATTTTTATTACCTATTTCGTACATGTTTTTTTAAGCTGTAAGACTGTCAAAATGCTGTTATTGAGTTCATCTACCTTTTAGCTTGTTTTTTTTTATTTCATTATCAGCCATTTGGGAAAAATGGTAGGTCATAGAATATAATTTTTAATGGAACTTAATGCAACTCTAGACAAACTAAAAATAATCTAAATCTAATAAATAACTCCTTGCCCCTCCAACAACCATGAACATACTGTAATAAGACTAACAGAAAATACGTCTCAAAAAACTGTTAAAAGTGCAAAAAGTCCATAAAGTAAAGCACATGGATACGCAATCAGGAGCTGCTGTCCTTCCATAGCCAGTGCAGAGGTAAAAATTTTGGAGGCTGACAAACTGCACCATCCAATAATAAACAGAGCTAACAAAGTTCCTGGGATCCCCCTAGGAGAAATAAAACAAAAACAAAAAGCACAAAAGAAACATGACAGAATCTACATATTATTAAATGTAGCATCAAATCTTACCAAACTCAAGTTCATGTCTAGCATCTTGTTGCTGATAAGGTAACAGTCACGATGAACCAAGGACTGACTATTGTAATGAAAGTCAAGTACAAGAACAAATTAAAATTGTAACCATAATCAAAAAACTATTTTCTTCAGCAAATAAATTTTCTTGGACTCCAGCAGATAAAGTTTAATATTAAAGTTAGCAAAGATTGTATTTCAGCCAAAATCATTCTGTAGAACTTGTTAGGTTCTAAAATGACACTACCGACCTAATCTTCCATCAGGAATCCTGATGACTTGGAGGAGTTGCATTTTTATAAAGCACAGCACAGATTTAATGTGTGTCTTGAACCCTGAGGAGAGTCTCTTAAAGACTCATATGTCAGCTGGATGGGCAGAAAGTTGGTGATTGTCTCCCAGGAAAAAGCTCGACTGACCTTTTAAAAAAGGGAGCACATGGAGCATAATGTAAACAATGAAAATAGAACCACTGAGGAAAAATATTTTGCTCATCCTGGCATCCTTCTCTGCACACTGAAATAATGGTGATTTTCCACCCTGCCCTGTGGTGACGGCTGGGCCCTGCTGCAGTTACGTTCTGTCCCCTCTCAGGAGCAGGGTGGCCTGGAGAACAGATGATTAAGGGAGTATGGTTGAAAGCCTGCTGAAATACTCCTGTAGATTACAAAGGGCTTGCTATTAAACCCTGTAGGGACAAAATCTTGCCAATAAATAATGTTTCACATATGCTTTATTTGCACTCTATTTACAGCCTGCTTCTGTAAAATGCATGAGATCATGTGCGTAATATACTGCTGAAGTACATAATGAGATCAGCTGCGTTACACACTTTTGCTATGTCAGTCTCAAGGACTTTGAGAAAGAATGAACCTCTGCCAGTTCCTAAAGGCCTTCCTGGTGCCCCACTCTTCCAAAGCATCACCGTAACAGAACCAGAAGGGAGAAACAAACTGCATATACTTACTCAGGTTGGTCTTTTTATCAGATATCATCTCCACTAATATTATTGCAACTAAACCATGATGAGTAAAGCTCTCCTTATGCAATTGACTTACTTTACTTAATACAATCACATCACACAAAATAGTTCATTTCTTAGCAATCTAGTCTCCAGGCCAATAAGGTACTCAGTGTTGTCAGCTGTTGGGACTTTGAGGGAGGAAGGAGAGAATTGATTTTACGGTGACTCAGCACCTCATTGCAACTTCAACACGTTAAAAATAAAACATTAAAGACCATGTGATTTAATATCCTCAGTTTAAGTGTTCTTTAAACCTATGCAGTGACATTCAGGGAAATTACACTGAGCTTTGTAAAGCAAGTTTCTGGCCTCTGCTCCAAGAGGAGATGCTAAGTTGCTTACCTAAACAGTGAGCCAGAAATTCAGAGCTAGTCTGGATGGCTCTTTGAGCAGGTATCCATGCTGGCAGAGGGATGGGATGCAATGGCAACAGCAATGACAATTTTCAATTAGTGTAATAACTCCTTAGGGGACTATCACAGGGTAGCATAATTTAGAGCTGTGGCTGCTCTGCCTTGAACTGAAGTCCAATGGACTGGCAGAGAGCAGAGTGGAAAGGTGACATAAAATCACTTTGGAATCAAGAGATACATCTGTGCACTTACAAATTCAGTCCTCAATCTAACAACCTGTTCTTGCCAAAAGGAATGGTTTGGCAGTTTTTTTCTGGCCTATCCATGGCGGTCAAATCCTCTGTCATAGGGGAAGGGCAAAAGGCAGATGTCATGCTCACAGCGACCAAGAGGTTGTATTGGCATGAGATTGAGATGGGGGGAACAGACATGAGTGGACCTTTTTCACTACTCTTTCTCTCATATCCTGCAGATGCTGTCACTAAATAGGTACTTTGCATTGGCTGGGTCTAAAAATTTCTTTCTCCACTCTTACATTCTTCTCCTTCACTGTTTAGTTAAGGCAATAGCTAGACCATTCTGTTTGGGGATTCGATTGTAAAGAATTGTTGGGGGTTTTTTTCCAGAAAAAAAATCTGTTGATTAGGCCAGAAAGATGGCTTAATCAACTTGGGCTCACAGATGATAAAAGCATTGATGGGCACAAACAAATCTAGTTCCATGCAAGTTTTCTCTTTGGTGCTATTCAGCACCCAAAATGTTCCATATATTGCTTTATTTAGTTCCAGTGAAATAACTAATCATGAAAATTGAGAATTATTTTATTATTTTATATATGTTATTTTATTATTTTACATATGTTTAAAATAGATGAGTGCATTAATATTATACCTAATTATTATTAGGTATATTTTCTGTGAAAAATAACATTGAGATTAGTTATTTACCCGTTGAAATAGAAATAATACTTTTTACGAATACTACCACCCCCCCCCCCCAAATGTATTGCTGTCTTTCCTTTGCCATTTTAAATAAGTTATTAGATTAAAGATAATGAAGTATATGTTGGATTTAAAAGTTGCCACTTAATTTTTAATAGCATGTTTGCAGCAGTTAACCTGTTACTTGCTGTGCCCAAGCAGTTTCATATATAGCAAGTGAGAATGGACTGCAGAATCCTGTCAAGAGGTACTTAACCTTATCAATTCATTTTAGAAATAACAGTTTAATTTTGTAAAGGCTACCAAATATAGTATTTATATATTTTCAAAATATGTACTTCCTGTAAATTTGCAGCATTTTACAAATGCGTGGTGTGTGACTGGGGATTCTTTGTACAGGCTGGAACACCCTGCACAGTCGTAACAGCTGGTTTGGAGTTCACCCCATCTGTCTTACCATTATGTGTCTGCACATTTTATTAGGCTGGATTATTAAACAGGTTAATCAAGAAAATGTGGGAAGTGTAGGAGAACAGAGAATAGATGGCTTCTTCAGAGTCACTACTATCCATCTAATCAAGAACAGCTCAGAAACACATTAATATATGGAATACAGTCAGGTTAAGCCATCATAGCTTCACAGAAACATGTGACAAGAATTGTACCAAAATCTTCATTCTACTACATCATTTCCTTCATATATATATATATATGTATATGAAAGAATACTGCTTTTCTAAAGGAAACAAGCAGGGGCACTTTCCTACTCATCAGCTGCCAAGTTCCATATGTTACAGATTAGAGAGTTAAAAATGTGAGAGAACAACAAAGACTAAGGAGAGAAACCACCATTAATTACATGTTAACAACAGGTAAAAGTACTCAAGGCCTTCAGGCAGGACCTGAAACTTACTTGTACTTTGTTGTATGTGAACAACGAGGTAAACACAGTCTGTATCTGAAAGGACTGACCAAAGGAGGAGGAAGGAGAGGCTTGCCAAAAGGTTTCCTATCCACAAACATATGACTGAACAATCCCCCACATGTGCACAGATACATACACCACTGCACATGGCATATTTCAATGTATTTGGTTGGGTTCAGGTTTGCAATTACACCACCAAGTTCAACTTCAGAATACACAACTCTGCTACATCTTAAACACTTGTTCTAATTCTTCAAATCACTAAGGGTTACTTGATTATTTCATTCTCTCTCACAGAAGTCGTTATACAGAAGGAAGGAAAACATAAAGATGAGACTCTTATACTATGAATAAAAAAGGAATAGCAGAACCAACTACATAAACCCAAAGTTCAGCAGTTCCTTTCAAAATTGCTACCTGATTGGTTGCTGTTGGCTTTGCAAAACAAAAATCAAATCTGAGGCTGCTGCAAAAATCAACAGAACTCTCAGTTCACCCAAGAAGCAGTGGAATTAAGGACTCATGTTAAAATGAGCATCTATCATCCCTCTCAAACAGTCCAGTTCTGTCTGTTTCCACCTACACACAAAGAAAATGGTGTTTTGCTTTACAGTTTCAGAAGTTAAAATTTACTGCCTAACCATTTAGAAAATATTTTGCACAACACCAGCCTTCTGACTTACTACTTTCCATAGGATTCCTGTTGCAATAGACTAGTACTTACTGTAATGAGAAGACAACTGCAGAAGAGGACAGGATCACCATGGGCAGCAGACAATAGCCCAAAACACTTGCAACACAGCCATGCGAGACTCCTGAGACGCTCATCAGGTTCAGCAGGGCATGCATAGCAAGGCATCCAATGGCACTCATGCCATAGACATAGCCAAAATGAACTTTTCCTGCCTGGAATAAATACGAGTAAGCATGAGGCGCTGGAAATGAGCAAGTGATTGCAAAGTAATGGGAGAAGACAGAATTAGGTTTAGGTTTGTTACTTCTTCTTGTTTACATTCTCTCTCCACTTCGCCTACATCAGTTCAGTTGTAAACCACAACTGATACTTTTGGGTGATTTTTGCATAAAAATAGTTCCAAGGTAAAACTAAGAGGATGTGCTTATTTTGCTAAGTTAAAGATACAAGGCTAATTTCTCAGTCTTACTGTCATTGGGCTCTAAAGAGGACAGGAATTAGTTGGGAGACTTGAGAAAGTATAACTGGGGAGGTAAGTATTGAATGAACAAACTGAGAAGAAATTATGGAAAGCACATTTTAGTAATTTAATTTCATTTTAGTCTCAGGAAACGTCTTTTCGATAGGTGTATATGGGGCTGTGAAAAAGTGTCCTAAGTAAAATAATGACCCAGGTTACTTGATGTGCTTCACATTTTATTATAAACCTCCAACTATAAGGAGGTCAGCAGAAAATTAGTCAAACTTTGCTAAAACTATGTTAGTTTTGAGGGTGTATGTGACAATTCTTCCCTTTGACTACCACACGAAAGACACATCTTGGGGCTTAGATAAATACAATGTGTTCATTTCAACACAAACCTGAATAGTAACTGTCAGCTTGTGTTCTTTTTGTTCTAACAAATGAATAACTCCCAGAGGTTTTTCTTCCAGATTTTATTCCTTTGTTTGAATGTAGTGCCTGTGAAAGGTACCAGTAGGGAAGACCAGAGCTAGATGTTTTCTAATTTATCCACAAAGCAAGTAAAATAGGCAACTGTTGCCACAGTACTACCAATTCCTTCCACTCCTGCCATCAGTTTGAATGATCACTTCCAGGCAAAAGTGCATTGTTCACTCCCCAAAATAAAGAGTCACAAAAGACTGTTGAGTATTTTTTTCTCTCTCTTCAAGCTTCTAATAAATTAAATACTGAATGTTGGCTATACGATACTGTCATTTTCACATCTGTACATCAGAAAACCATTCATAAATCAGAAATAAACAGTTTGTTTTGTCTTGGAACTTTGTATTCTAATGATAGCATGCATCAATGAAGGAGAAAGCTCCGACCTGGAACCCAACCACTAACTCAGGACTATGGAATAAACTTCTCAAATGAAGGGCCACTATGCATCACCTTCCTGACACATAGCAACACGTCTTTACACACTTGCACACACCATATATTATATACTTATATTATATATATATATATTATATATTGCATGTGATAAACCACATGAGAATCAAAACCAATAGATAGTCACGGTTTTCTATAAGTTTTGTAGCTTGTGATTGGATTGTCTTGTGATGGATTAGGTGGAAACATTGTTGAAGATTTTTTCATGTTTTGTAATATTTGCTAGTATACCTTCTGATGGTTAAGGAGAACTAAGAAGACCTCCAACTTTACTTATCCATACATGTTAATAAAATCTGGGGGAATCCAATTTTGAGGACCCTTCTTCTTTGCCTTTGCTTCCTGTATCTATGCATGTGGAAGCTGATCACTGGATGTCAGCAATATTTGAGCTGGACAGACATAAAGCAATGCAGGTGAGAGGGCCTAGCCTAGTGATGACACAACTTGAAAGTTCTGATGTTGCAGGTTGGTGACAGTTCACCAGCTCTGGTTGGAGAGCAGTGCATACTTACGTGAAAGGCAGCCTGAATCAATAAGACCTGCCTTTATGGCAGCTACTTTATCCTGTTTGCAAACTGACCTGGCTCACTGCTGAGCTCTCCTCTGGTTCCAGTCCTCAAGGTTAAGACAGGCACAGCCAGCTGTCTGTATCCTTGCAACATCCTGAGTGCTGGCCTTTTCCCTATCACTGTTTTCCATCATAAGAAAAAATCTATTCCTGAACTAACAGTGTAAGAAATCTTCCTATTTAGGTACTACGTCCTCTGCTGGCATTTGCATACCAGTGCTATAATATAATCAGGAAAAATGCTTCAACAAATAAAATTAATGATAGCTAGAGATACTTTGGAAGAGCAATACTAGCTCAGATTATTATCAATCAGAATTTCAGTCATTAGTGATTTGTAGTAAGTTTAACATCCACAATGGTTTCGGGTAGCCTTTGCTATAGACCAAGGAAGAGAAGTTCTGTCTGAAATAAATTCAACAACTACAAGCCATATTTTAGACTGTTTCAGTGTATTTAATTATTCTACACAGCACTATTTAGCAGTTTAGTTTAAGAAATCCCTGAGCCAGATATGAAGGGAGCACCACCAGCTAGCTGAAATCTCCACTTGGTGAAATTTTTGGTTTGTGGAGCAAGGGTATGAGGAAAAAAAAAAAGCAGCTGAGCATGGTTCCAATTTGAGTTGTCTTTCTTAACATATGTAAATATACTGAATCACATACGCAGGAGTACTCCCAGTTCACAGGGATGTAAGCAAAACCAGAATCAGGCTTGATTAGTCTGACAGGCTTTGATGAATGGAAAGAGCTAAATTTGTCCTGCGGAAGGAACAAGGTTAGAAGAAAGTCAGACTTTGTGTGCTTGCTTGCATCTGCCTAGAGTGGGTACTCCTATCCTTAGCTGAAGTGGATGGGAAAGTCTGATTCCATACAAATGACTACGTAAAATGCAAAGCAGCTGAGACTAAGCCTTCCACTAACTTTTGTGCTGCTGCTGTGTCTCCTTCTACAACTGGGCTGCACAGTTATACTAACATGAAGAAGATCTTGCTGCCATGCTAACAGCCCTTTTTCTCACTGTAAGAGCTACTACCAATTGAAGAATATCTTTGCATAATTTTCCATAGTTAAAAAGCTGAAACTAAACGTAATATATATAATGTATACATTATTTCTGGAAACAAGCTCTCAATCAAATTATGTTCCTGGTGTTATTTGAAGAGATTTAAAATTTAAGTACAGAAGGATATCATTGTTTACACAGCTGAAGAGCCACTTCAGTATTCAAATGCATCTGAGATAAAATAAGCAGCTTGAATTTCTAAGATGGCCCATGGAAAACCCATAGACTTACTGCTGTGTAGTTACAGCATAAAAACACTGAATTGTATCAGATGAGTTCTGCTGGCCTAAAACTGGGACATAGAAGTTTGTTTTCTAATGACACTTAAAATGCTTAATATCCCAGAATAAATATGACAATTACAGTACTTATTTCAATAAAAATAGTTTAATATTCATCAGAATTGTTGGCTATTCAGGGACAAAAAATCAACAGAAAACATTTTTTTCAATTCTTTCTTTCTCTTAGCTTTCCTTCCATTTTGTTGATTATAATTAATTCAGCTTTCTCCTTTTACTACTGTCATATCTTTATTTCTCCACGTGGAAAATATCCTGTCTTCTCTAGCTTCCTGCCTTCTTTTCCTTTTATTCTCGTTCCTTCCACTTCTTCCACCCTTTTAAAAGATTTTTATTTTTATAGAGGCATAAATAATAATAATACTTGCCATTTTTATTGTGGTTTGCACATTCAAGCTACTGCACTGCCATTACAAATGGAGTAAGAATCTTCTGATTCAGCACTATTTATCATAGAGGAAATGGGGAATTAGAGAACCATTTCTCTCCCCTCAGTTGCAGAGCAGTAAAGCCCTTCCCAGAGTGGTCCCACCTTATCCCTGTCTGATGAATTGCTGCTGGCAATCAGAGCTGTATTTCAGCAACAATGGAGACCCCTGTTGTCAGTGATGAATAGAGAAATTTGGAAAAGTGTACAATCCCTGTTAAACTTTCCTCCTGTAGAAAAGCTGTATTCATAAAGCGGAAGAAGGTCAAGTACAGGCTACCATATTTTGTTAAGCAGACAATGTAGAAAAAAGAATATAAATTATGAAAGTACTAGCAGAAAGTACTAGGAAAGTATGGCAAATTTGAGGTGAGAAGAAAAAGACTGTTTCCTTTTCTACCCCCACAATTATTCTAGCTATATGAATTTTTTTAATAGCTCTGCACTACCTAAAATAATATTGAAAGAAGATAATTTCAAAACAGTGGCAAGAGTGTTAGAAAAACTGTGCTGGTCTGCTATGTCTTTTTATTACCTCCTTTAAAACCTCCTTGGTAGGTCCTTACCTAGCACATAGTGATATGCTTTGTCTGTTCAGAGCTTCTCCAGGTTGTACATGGCACAGATCCGTCCTTTGTTCATATTAAAACCTACCCAAAAAATGGTGTAAGATTTTTTTTTCCACTGGAAGCAATACATCACTTCACCTGTGTTACTTTTACATTACATTTAAACTTCATGCAGGTACTTTCAAAGCAGGGAGACTTTTTAACATATAATCTCAGAACAAATGGCAGAAAATTACTCAACACCAGTACTATGTCTTCTGCAACTTCATGTGCATTATCAACTTGGCATTAGCTTGTTAGAAAAGAAATCTGTAAAGATTTCTACCACATCCTACCAGCAGCAATGTTGCTCCAAGGGCCAAACAGAAAACCATAGGTCCAGTGAGGTCTGTCTCATTCATAATGCTGCCATCTGCAGGCTTCATTGGATTTAGAACTGTTAAAGTTTTTTGCCATATATGCTCAAAATTGATCCCAAGTTCTGCAACAAGAAATTTCAGGAGTGTTAATTGCTCACAAGAAAACAACACTTTTACAGAAACCTGTTAGATACCACAAAATCACAAAAAAATTAGTTGCTTCAATGAAGATAATATTGTAGGATGACATATTCTGTAGTAGGAGTATGATGCCCCTGCTGTATACTCAGTATATTTGAGAGTCAGCTCTGATTACAAATTGGAATATTGCTTTATTAATTCAAACTTTAGGCAGTGAACCAAAAAATGCCCTCAGCATTTTTGAGTTAATATTTGTTTTTTCTATACTTAAAACACATATATCTAGGGCCACACTAACTTAGATGTTGAAAAATATGTTAATTAACAGTAACTGCAGATTTTAATATACTCTAAAACACTGAGGACAGAGATATATATTTTAATTTTGGAAAATCTGACAAGAAATGTGCCTTAACTCTGAACTGCCAGAGGCATTTAAAAATGACGTTTGTCTCTTCAAGGCAAGTTAATAATATTTTGTACAGTGTTTGAAAAGCTTTTTTTAACAAAATAATTTATTTTAAAAGTAATTACTGATAACCCTGGAAACAGAACAAAATTCTTTTCCAATAAAATTGATGGGAATTCTGCCATTAACTTTACTGGGGCAAAGATTTGTCTTATAACTTCTGGAGAAACACTTCAGCTTGCAAGAGTAATCATCTTCCTTGAGATTCTCCAGTAAGGGAAAAGTAAGGCTCAGAACTTGGTGCCAGAGTGATTGAGACTGACAATGTGTTAGTTCTTTTTGGAAAGTCAAGCCTTTACTTTGTTCCACCTCTCCATCATCTTGAGCTCAGCCCAAACATTATATAAATAAAACTATTCTGTATTAACATGTGTGTCTGGTCATATCCATGTGGTGTACAGGAACAGCTCTGAAGCTTTGTGGATCACAAACAATTGCATTCCAACATCCTTTTCACAGGGTGAGCTGCATAGGGAGGTCTTAGAGGTAGAGATCTAGCAGTTATCTGTATCAGATTGAACTTGTTGGATTTAAGGCAGTAGTAGTACCTTTTAAGTAGTGAAAACTCCACTTGCCTTCCAGGCATGCAAAAGCAGCAGGCTGAATATGCTCCTTTGCTCCTTTAACTATAAGCTGAAATAATCACAGACAAATTCTCTCTCTCTCTTTTTTTTTTTTTTTTTTTTTTTTTTTTTTTTTTTTTGGTAAATGTAGCACAAGTCTTTTGCAAACTACAAAATCAGCCACTAGCATTAGAATGGTTCAGTCATCTTAAAGAATGATGTTTTTCATATAGTTAAATGATCAACTAATTGAAGCTGAAAGCAGCTTTCTCAATTTCTTTGCCTCTGGAACAAGCTACTTAGCATCATCAAACTATTAAATGTATCACTAGATATGCAAAAAGGATGATTATTAGCACTTATTAAGTATAGATTTTCCAACATGCATGCAGGATAAACACAGAGGGAAAAAAAAGATTTGGAAATGTGAATGCAAAACTTATTGTTGTGCTGTCATCTAGTGGTGGTAAAGTATATGCTCTATATGCCATAAGACTGAATGAATCCATGGTGAATTTGAAGAAGGAAAAGGTTTGGGTGCCAGGAACTGTTAGCTGAAACTCACACAGCCAGGCTTGGAAACTCTGCTGCAGTTTCTCTAGTGATAGACACTAGCTGGCAAAGAAAAGTAGATGCACCCCCAGAAATCATGCATGTCACCTGTGGGTTTATTTCTACCTTCTAGCAAAGGAGGTTCTTCATCAAATCCATCAGCATAATCAAGATAAGAGAGAGTGTTGGGACTGGACGTTGGCTGCAAAATCTGACCTGTGTAACTCTTAGAGGACAGAAGCATGTCTGATGGGGCAAAAGCTCCAGCTGGGGGTTGCTCTCCTGTTTGGCTCCTAGGACAAGAAGCAAACCACAGCAAAATACATAATTGCAATGATAAATATTTTAGAGCAACTCACCATATAACATCAATTTTTCACTTATTTTCAATTTGGGGAACCTGGAAACTTTCTGGGCACGATACCTGCTGTGGTTAGTGAGAGCTGAGCCGCTGACCATTACTTGCTTTCCTACACTGCAACTTTCTGCAACCAGACAGAGCTCCTTGCCAACCTGCCAGTACTATTCAGCCCATTGCACCAACGTTGTGCCCACCCAATTCAGGCAATGGCACAGTCCAGGCATGCCCAGGCTGGAGGTGAAGGGAAAGGGAATTTAGGAGCTATGAGAGCAACCACAAATTCAGGCACTCCTGACTTTCCACCCAGTAGCCTGGTGTCACTCCTCAGATACGACCATAATGCTAATTAAAGAGCCATATTATTTAGATATTTTTTCTGGAATCTGAGAAGGACCCTAAAGAATTTCTTGCAATATGTCCCCTAAATTTCACATTAATAGCATGAAGCTCAGTTTCTTCCATTAGGTAAACAACCTGTAACATGTATACTTCTAAAAGTTGCATGAAACCAAATCCTTTAAGAAGATGAGTTCCATTATAAGTATTCTGCCTTTGTGAAAGTCTAGATGATCACTTGAAGTCCTTTCCTGCTCCTGCAAGCCCCAAGGCCAGCCCCGGAACCATCAGATGCTGAAGAGGGAAGTTGCAACAACACCCATACTTACTTTGTGCTTCCAGAGAAGTTTTCGTTAGACCCATAGCTGTCACAGCCTTCTTCCTGGTCATCTATGGTGTAATTCGACTGGTAGAAGTTGAATTGCAACTGTTCAAAATTTGACATTCTGGATTGGAAAATGATTGTAAATATCAGTGAATAGCCTTTGCAATAAGCCAAAAATTTATGTTTGCGAACTGTCCTAAACTTAAATTAAACCAGCAAATCTTAAAGCCACAAAGTCAAGGGAATCTTTCTGCAGAAGCTCATGATAACTTGAAAGAGACAAGAAAAGACCCTTTACTTTCTTTAGCTGTAACACAAGGAATTAATCTGCAGTTCCTGTAAATTTTGGTATATTAATGGATAAATTGTATAAAAGACTTCCTCTCTTCTTACTATTATCAAAAATAATGTAAGTAATTTTGAAATAATATATACATATGCATCAAGTAAACCATTGTTTTAAACCAAGTTCATTGTTTTACTTTCAATTAAAAAAAAAAAAAAGTTTGGTCATATCTGAATCCTTAGAATTTAATGTTTTTAAGAAGTACATAAATTTCAAAAACAACCTCTATTTGCAGCTATTATGTTTTGCAGTATTTTATGCTACTCTTATAAAACAGTACAAAACAACAAATACGTTCACAGAATTTGTGATTTCTGTTTCAGGACAATGTAGTGGTGCATAAATACTACTAGGGGAACATTCTCACTGGCTAGAGACATGCCTTGTAAAGGACAGCATAGTGGATGATTAAATCAGATTGATGATGGGATGATTTCTGGAGGAAAGAAAACATGTTAAAACCTATCTTACTTTCCTACTGACCCATAGTTCAGTTCTGTAGCTATGGAGTGATTAGACTAAGAAAGCAACAACTTGTCCATTTCCCCCTCTGCATTCTGATTAACTTGTAACTATTTGAATTTTACACACACAGAGCCAATTTCATGTATCCTGTGTGTAGGCAAGACTGGTTGTCTGGACCATATATAAGCAATGTAAGAAATGAAACACGTTGGTTCTGTAGCACATAATGTACCTTTTGACATTATTGTTTCAAATTGCAAAGACATTGTATTAATTCTTACATTTGGTCTAGGTGCTTCATGTTATTAACATGGGTGGCTATAAATTCACAAAAGAGCTTCAAAATTGGCAGGTTTGCCTCCAGAGACACAAAAATTAAGGACCAACCCTGTTTCACCTCAGTGTTACCTTTATGCTGAGCCACAGGTGACAAAGATGCTACGCCTGCACACAGAGCAGCAAAACCTCCCAGGGAGATTCCCAGCCCCTGAGAGGCTGACGCTGGAGGCACCTCCGGGCATTGCCTTGTCTAAGGCCCTGCCCAAGGCAGGGTCACCAACAGTAGGCTGTTCAGGGATATTTCCAATCAGGTTTCAGAAAGTCTGACTTTGTGATTTTTACTGCCTCTCATCAGGTGGTTATATTCATTCGTGAGATCTCCCTGAGCCCTCTCTCCTCCCAGATGAAGTTTTTTAGTGATTTAGGGAATAGTCTGAATGGGATTTGCCTCTAAAATGCAGAGATGTATGCATGTGTTTCACTACTTGGCTAGCATTTAGGTGGTTAAACCCTTAAAACACACAAAGTTAAATAACCTGGCTGATAACCATATCCATACCCAGTTTACTTAGATTTTCATGTGAGATATTCATCTCACCTAACATTTCCTGTTTTCTTAATTTTTCCCCTCATTTCCAGATTTCCAAATGCCATTGGTAAAATATGCCTTTGACCTCACAGTTATTCTCACAGTTATTTCAATATTTATCCAGCACACACTGCTTATGGGAAAGATCTTTGCCAATCTCTGTAGATAAAAATTAGTATTTAATCAGGGACCTTGAAATGCTATATATTGGAGTTTCTCATTTTTTCCAAATATAAGACTAATCTCTAGGGACCCTATTCCTTGTTTTACCTAGATTTCAAACTCGAAATTATTCTTATGTTATTTTCTTAAGTGTTGATCAATCATGCAGGTTTTCTAAATTTAGAAGAGAAATAATTTTTACATTTTAAATATGAATTACTGTGGCTTTATTTGGAATTGCACACCACTCATGCATTTGTTCGATGAAGATTTCAACTTTAGTTGGTAGCTCTACCTCAATAGTGCAATTCTAGTAAGTCTTTAATGTTCTTTGCTGTCACTATAAGGAATTAAATAATTCCTTGACCAGACACACTACCATCTGTATAACAGTTCAGAAAAGATAAATCTATTTTCAAAAAGAATTGGGAGTTAAGGTTACTTACTTTTTAAGATATTTGATGAAAACTCAAGTCTGTTGAATTCACATGTTGGAGAAGACTTAAAATATCCTCTTGCTTCAACAGGGATGAGCTTAGTGCTATTTATAACATTCTAAATTTGATCTTTGAACAGATGCACATGAAGGAAAAAAACACCACAACTTGTCAATATCAGGGTTAGCATTTAACAAGAGGTAACAACAATGAGCAGAAAAGGGTAGGAACCTCTAAGGAAAGAAGGAAAAAATTAACAAATACATTTTCATATATTTCAGCTCAATAATCTAAATTCCTTAAGTAGATACCTATGAAGATCTTGGTGGAACCCTCATGAGCTGAGCTGTTAGGTATTAAAAGGTTTTAATGATGTGTAATAACACCTGTTGAATTAGTGGGGTGAATACATGTATGCATGTGAGGGTGTGTTTCCAGCACACAGAGACTCAGAGATGTTGCTTGTGGTTGGCAGAGGGAGCTCTCAACTGTGTGTCTCCTGGGGAGAGCACGATGCTCCAGGGGACCAGAGGGGCAGAGGGAAGGAGGGTGAAGGCACTGCCAGGCCAGCACCCCATTCTCCAGGCACACCCCCATATTCCTTTCCTTCTTCAGGGGCTTTTGTCCATTTGCAAAACATTGCAGCACCTACCAGGCCAGGATCAGGGTAAGGAACCTCTGTTCTATAGTTCTGGCTACTAGGAAACTTGTAGAATAGCACGGATTTTTAAATAGCATTTAAACTTCAAAGAGGGCTTTTCTATTTACACATACTTTTGTATGAGATCCTTAGCTAGTCATAACAAAGAATGCCTTTTTCACTTTTTTATTGGATAGCTTCCCAAATGAGCATTTGAGCTGTTTAATATAAGGAATGGGACATTAATGATATACATTATCAGGTAATTAATCTATGCCTCAGGTACACATTCAAACCTGTGATGTTGAAGGCCAAAGGATTCCATTTCATTAGCATAATAACCATACCGTCTTAGAACAGGACCCACAATGCTATAGAAGAAATATAATATAGGTATGTTTGTGAATAAGTGAGAAGGAAGCTTACTAAGTTTTTGCTCAGTATGTATGTCCAAGAAAGAATCCAGAAGTAGAGGACAGTGAGAAACAGAAAAATATAACATTTGTTTCTGCAAATTAAGGGTACTCTAACTATGGTATTTATCACAGTTCCGCCTCATGCTCTTAAACTTCTCTCCTGCTATTTCTA
Organism: Hafferia zeledoni; assembly: GCA_035583235.1. Classification (NCBI taxonomy): domain Eukaryota; kingdom Metazoa; phylum Chordata; class Aves; order Passeriformes; family Thamnophilidae; genus Hafferia; species Hafferia zeledoni. The sequence continues at coordinate 48,250,773 of JAWWEV010000134.1, read as the reverse complement.
GAATAACAGTTCATGCTGTTACATACACCAAGGTGAATTTTTCAGCTTCAATTTTTAGCAAACTGCTAATCTCTATAATGTCTAATTACTTCAGTTTAGGTAATGTGGTTTGGTCTTGTTCATACCAAATCAGTGGAGGGAATGATACAGGACTATCTTCTGTCCCTCAGGAAGTTAGTTAAAAAATATTTTAGGAACAGAAAAATCCTAATTTGCTAGGGTTATGTCTGTTCATTTTAGTTATAAATTTTAGTTATAAATGTGATTTGGTTAGTTCTGCTATTTTCTGATGGAAAAAGTTTTAAATATATTCACTGCATACAAATGTATATACATATGTGTGTGTATGTATATATACATACATATATATATATATACACACATATATGCATAATGGCTGCCAGTTAAGAACTAGTAATAATTATCAGATGAAACATTTCAGAGAAGAAATATAAATAGAAAAAAATACAACGACTAGTAGTCTATCACGGCTGAAAAATAACATACCACAATTAGAAAAGAAAGCCACCCATAAATTAAAAACAACCAACCAAAAACCCCCCAAAACCAAACCAAAACCCCAAACTAAACTTAAAATTGAACTATATATAGTTCTCTCTATATATAAAATTAAAATATTGTATAGCTTATGATACCTATTATACATGAATTACACATTACATTAATATCCCTGGGTATATACACATATAAATGGGATTATAAAATACAAAAATGGAAAATAGTATTAGTTGGAAATGGTGAAGGAGACAATTAAAAATAAAGTTTAAGTACTTGATAGGAAAATGACTGATAGAAACAAATGTATTAAAAGTAGACAATCATACCACTAGTGCCATGCTCCTATCAAATGAAAAAGTAAAGGGATCAATAAAACAAAAAGGCAGAAGCATTTAATTAGAAATGCTAAAATCACCATTTTAAAATTCTGCATCGAAAAGATTTAGAAGAAGTATTTAAAAAGTTTCTATGTTGTTGAGTTACAAAACAACAAGAAAGTTTGGGAAGATGAAAACTAAGTTAATATGCTATCTTGTAAAAGGCCAAATAAGATGCCTGAGTAATTATTGACCTGTCCTCATGAGATTGATCCTAGCAAATGATGGGCTCAAATAATAAATAACTGAATCAATGAATCCAATCAACATGGGCTTTTGGAAACTAGCTCATTTCAAACTAATTTATTTCGTAACAAGATTTGTAGTTGGGAAAGGTAACCACTGATGACCTGTATTTATACAAGGCCTTTTACTTGATTTTGCTTCAATAGATATACAACCATTACTGCTTAATGGGACAACCATTTTACTGATTAAATAAGTGCTGAATGTAATTGTAAAAGAAAGGAGATTTTCTATTGATGTCTTATAGGACAGAAGCTTTGCAAAGCTCAACTAGAGCAGACACTGAAACAAATCTACCAACCACAGCCAGTCACAAAGTAGGTTGACCAGAATCTGTTAGGATAAACTAGAAAGTAAACAGTAAAAAGATCCTTGTAGCTATTATTAAATGGTAAACCAAAATTCAGAGCAGAAGAGCCTGAAAATTTTTGCAGTGACTGCAACAGAATGTGAATATAATGTTACTTTCTTTGACTGCCAGGAACACAGGATGTTAATAATCTACAAGGAAAATAGTTTGGATGAGGTCAAATCCTCAAAAACTAAAATGAGAATTGAAGTTGGTGAAAACAAAAAAGATGAAGAGAGTTGATTAAAAAATGTGAGAATTTCTGCAAGAAGTTCAAAACTTTTCCCTAAAGTAAACTCCTAGGCTTTTGTTTATCTACTTTTCTCCCCGTCTTTCCTGAAAAGCAAAATAGATGCAGGGAAAAGTGAAATATTATCAGTTTTCATAAGTTCATATTTTCATTTTCAGCTTTTTTAATGAAGTGGGATGATACTTAATTTTTTTTAAGTTCTCTGGTGAACATTTTTTGAAAAAAACCCCACAAAACCCTAGAGTTAAATAAGATTAAATGGGATAGGATGGAAAATACTATATAACTCTGGCTATAGAATCAGCCATGTAACCCTACATTACTCAAATAAACTGATGAGTATGGAAAATCCATTATAATAATGAGTCAATTATTCTATAGGTTTTTCAAATGTAAAAATTGATCAGATTAAGGATTAATTTAGTAAGCCTTAAGCTTAATTACTTACAGGCCCCATTAATAATTTTGTAAGTGGGATGTTACTAAAATATGCTCCTAGAGAAGAGAGGAAAATTAAATTGTAATGATACCATTTACTCCTTCTATGAAATAGGATATTTTACCAAATTAGTTATTTACATTATATAAAGTGGCTACTAAATTAATTTTATGCATACAGGCTTCAGACACATCTAAGGTAAGACCTCAGTTCTTTCCTCTGAGAGGTCTTCAGAGCATGGATAAGAGGTAAAAAGGAAAAAAAGAGTGAAATCCTAAGCTATTAGTGTTTTCTTTTTTTCACACTGAATAAGTCTGTTAGACTTGAACAAACAAGGGTTCCTGCATGAATGGTTGTACTTTACCAATACCCATTAACAGTCAAACACAAATCTACCAGAACCATAGAATATTCCGAGTTGGAAGGGAACCCAGAACCACAGAATATTCTGAGTTGGAGGGGACCCAGAACCACAGAATATTCTGAGTTGGAAGGGACCCACAAGGATCATTTAGTCCAACTCCTAAGTGAATGGCCCACACAGGGGATTGAACCTATGACCTTGGTGTTATTAGCACCAAGTTTTAACCAACTTGAGCTACCATTACTAGGAAAAGACAGTAAAACAGACAACACCATTATATCACTGTACATATCTGTGATTCACTGGCAACTTGAATGCTGTGAGTAGGTCTAACTTCGCTTCCTCAAAAAGTGTTTAGTGGAACGGTGACATGCTGAGAGAAGGGCTGGGGAGGTGTGTGTCAAACACACTCCTTGTGTAAACAACCAGGTCAGTGAGTTGTCCTCGGGCTGGAAAAGCAATGACAAATAGTGGGTTATGAAATTAAGTGACATGAACTGGTGGATAGGGATCAACTATTGACTTTTCTACAAGTAGAATAAAAGCCACAAAGTGTTGGGTTTAGGTTAAAAACAAGGAAAAAAAAATGTTCATGGGGACAGAGCCATGGAACTCCATTTCAAAGGAAGTTATGATCTGGGACAAGTCCATGAAAGTTAAATCCAACAAGGATTACTAAATGCATAGGAAGAGTATGCAGCCCAAGAAGTCCATAAACTAGAATTAATAGAAGACTAGAAAAATATTCATGGGAAGCACTCATATTCTTCCCCATGCATTCAATCACTGTCACTGCTTAACAGAGACTTTCTGTTTTGACTTATATGACCATTCATATTGTATTTGTGAAGAAGGAAAGCAGCACAAAAAATATATATATTCAAATTTAAGAAAAGGGCAGAAACCCACTGCATGAGACTTATCCTTAATTTTATTGGGTATGGATTTTTTTGACATCCAACAGTTACCAAAACACAGCTTTGTATGATTTCAGTTATACTTTTCCTTCCACTCAGCATTTACTTCTGATTGAAGTCTTTGTTCTCCTGCCTCTGTTGTGAGTTAGCTACCTTTCAGTTTCTGACTCATAATATGTATCTTTCCTATGCAAAAGTTTTCCAATGGAAGCAGTAAAAAAACCCCAAACCTAAAACTTCAGTGGAAGATTTTTTATATCTGAATCACACAAAATATCTTGTTCTCAGGTTGATTATTTGATGTGTATCAAGCAGAAGAGGTGTTTACATTTTTTTCTTAATGTAGGTACTAAGATTTCTTACCTCCTAGTAGTTGTTCTCATGAAATTTGTAGAAACTTAAGAGTTTTTACAAACTACAAAGAGATCTGCCTCTGTCCAACATATTTAAAATTAGCCAACAGCAGATAGATAAGGAGTATGGTGCAGCAGTATTTTTTCTTTAGCAAATGAAGTTTAGTATGCAACAGAAAAGGCAGTAATAAATCAATCAATTAATCAATCTTGATTTATCTATTTTTGTTATTATTTTTGGTTTTATGAAAATAAAAACTGTTGTGTCAGTTGAGTGCAATTTCTTTCAAATCTTCCTTTTCAACAGACACATATAAAGTATAGTATGTATTTACATTCCAGGAGAACTTAACTTGAAATACATCACAATTAAGGATGAAGACAAGAAAACTTGTGTCTTCACCTACACTTATTTGAAGTGTATGTATCTAATCATATTGGCTTATTTTTGTATTAAATAAGGAGAACATAATTTCAGGAATACCAAGACAATAGTCAAGGTATAAAAAAGTATTTTTTAAAAATTGTTCTGTAGGGCTTATCCTCAATAGATTGTGAGATGTTTTATGCAGGAAGTAGGTATCATTGCTGATATACAATTGAAAAGGGAGTTTAGGCAATCTTACTAAACTCAACTAAGGCAAAATACAGTTGGGAATGAAATTTTAAACTTCTGAGACATAGGATATAATTTCTTTTGTAACATTTGTAAAAATGTTAGTTCTGTGGTGAGCCTTGTATAGGACTATGAAAAAGTTTTAAATAAAATGTAACTTTATTTAAACAATATCACAATAAAGATATTCAACATTTAAGAAATATGTTGCACAATAGCTACTTTTCATCAGTCTCTTGTAACAACACTACATCCTGTGTAATTATAATGATTATTCCAAAATTGAACTGGGAACAGCAGATGCATCAATATTTCAGAAAATATAGGGGTTTTTTGTGCGGAGGTCACAGATCTCTTAAGGATAAACTCTAATTATTTCCTTACAATAAGCACTTTGTGTCAATAATCTATGGCTTACAAGTTGCATAAAGGGAATGTTAACTCCAGACAGTGAGTTTTACTTTTTTGGAAAAACACATAAATTAATTTGGCATCCCTAAAGGGCTTTTCAAGTAAAATTTCAGCTTCCTTTCTGTGTCCTGAGTAATTAAGTGCAGAGCAGTGTAACCAAGCTTGAAACCAGATAAACATCAGAAAAATGGTGTTTGTAATTTGTAAAACATGCCATACAACTCTAGAAATTTTTTGTTGATTTACTTGTATTATTTTATGTATATGGTGGTCTCATAGGACAGAAATGTTAAACAAAGAGAAAAGTATACAGTAAAAGCCTGTGTTGGTTGTTGCTATTTTGCCCTGATAGAAGGGGAGGAAAAAGAAGAGCAAATAAATCAAAATCTTGGAAATAAACTTAAATCACCAGAGAAAACCTTAACTAATAAATAAACTGTGCCTTTTAAAGAATGTTTTTTTAGCTGAGTATGTCTTGACATTGCCAAATGTCAGATAGATGCTGCACAAATCCCACAAGTTACTGACAGGAAGGAAGGGGATAGAGGCACAAGGGCTATTCCCTTGAGCCCAAAGTCTGCTCGTGCAGGTGAGCCCTTCCTGGGCCCAGCCCGATTGGAATAGGAAAGAGATATATGAGCCACATTTGTCTAGAAGCATATTCCACACTCTGATGAAATGTTGCATGCCAAAATGGAGTCACAGGGACCTGTGAAGCTGGGACTCATCCCAGCCAAGCTCATCGAGGGTGCAGGCTTGTTGTGACACAGAGTGTACACTCAGTTGTAATCCACGCAACGGATTAGTAGTGCCACAGTCCACGCTGTGATTAAGAGCCTTATATAAAGACCTTGTTGCTTATAAATATCAAAGTCTTAAGTATTTAGACGTAGTGAAGAAAATTCAGTGAAAAAAAATTCTTGCTGTTTTCTAAGAAACATTTTAGAAAAAAAAAGTTTATAAAAGAAAAAGTATTTGATCAAGAAAGAAAATGAATGAGTAGTATCATTCAAATCATATCTGTAAATAAGATCTCCCAATGTTTGCAGACTTTTCAGACTTCCTAGTTAGCATTTTCATAGCCCAGGTTTTATGTGTTGTTACTTCATATCACAATAGCCATTGTACGAGATGGATACAGAAACACAAAGAACTTTACTGGATAAAAGCCAAGAAATAAGTAGCCAAGGTGTATTTTTTTTCTCTCAACATAGAAAAGATTGTCAGTAGAATAAACTAAAGAAAGTAAATACCACAACTATAGGTGTAGAAATATCAGAGTCAAAATTCTAATAGGTGAATTGTTTTTGGAAATGCTTATTAAAAATATCAATGTTCACTGTTAAGTTTATTTTAGCATAAAGATAAGTAAAGAGAAAAAAAAATTAAAACAGTTTTGCTGGGACAACTAAGAAAGGAAAAAAATGTAAAAGTTGTCTGATAAGTTTTACTAGAATGCCTGCAGTATACCAGTTTACTCCTTTTAAAACTCCTTTCTGAAAGATAAAACAAGAAAAGTCTGTCTTGGAATGTACTGTTAAGCAGTTTTTATTTATTAATACAAAATGAAGAAGTACCCAGAAATATATAACGTAATTTTCAAACAGAGACATTAATTTATCTGGCTGGACAAGTTATGCAGCATAGACATTACTAGCTCATAGGAAACTTACATAGACCAAAAAGTTAAGCATAAAGGTACAGAAGGTGTGCAACCTTCTATTGTAATTGAAAATAAAAAGCAGGGATACAATGATTATTCACAAAACATTCTGTTTTCAAAAACAAATCCTCAAAGTTATCTTCTTGAATACTTTTAATACATATGTCCAATACGAACAATCCTTCCTCTTCTGCTCAGAAACATTTTCTTTACTTGCAACTCTTTTCAGGCAATAACCATCAAAAAGATTTTAATTGTCCTTTTTCCACAGCTGGATGAATCTCTGTTTCTAACACAGTCAACTTAATGAGAGAGAAAAGCAATTAAACTTGGGATTAATGACCTTGGCCTGATCTATGTCTGGAGGGAACTGAATAACAGCAAGGAATGTTGATTCTGTTCCTCCAGACATGGTTCACATGCTCAGATGAATACTTTTGTCCCATACATCGGGACCTCATCTTTAAACAATAAAGTACTAAATTATCTTTTCTGCTTCCAAAGATGAGATGATGAGCCGATGGAGTTAAAGAGGATATAATGAACCATAACGACGGGCTATGTAACTCAACTATTAATAGTTTTTTAAAAACAAACCAAAGTGTAGAGACACTACTTTCATTAGGCATTTTAAGACATTCTTGGTAAGTACTTTGATGTCCTCCATTTATTTACAGGAACAGAAGACAGAACTACAAAGTTAATCAAAGTGAACTTTCTTCAGCATAACCCAATTACTAGTAGTCCACATGGTGAATCTGGGTTCATTAATTCTGTCAGTAACATTTAGTTTTCCTTGGAGGAAAAAGGAAATGGGTTTTTGGGAAACAAACAGTCTTTTATACCTCTTTAGAATGGACGGGAAAGTGAACAAATGCAGGGTAGCATCCTATAGCTGGGATTCCTTGGAAAGTGGCTAAGGCTGGGCTGCCCTCATACAGCAATTCCATAAACTTCATTTGGTTTTGAGAGAATAAGACTACTCTTTAAATTTTAAAACACAGCAATTTGTAGAGAACTGTGCCTCTAACACCTCTTAAAAATAAAAGGACAAAAGTATGGGCCTAGGATACAAAGCTCTGACTGCAATCCAGACCATTGGCACTAGCTAGTGCCCAAAGAACCACAGGACAATCAGCTGAGGCCACACTAGTTCAACAAACCATTACTCTCAGGAATGAAGAAAACATATAAGAAAAAAAAAATCCAGGAATGAAAGAAAGTGTGAGGTAGCAATAATTACTGTAAATAAGAAGATGGGAACTACAGACACTGGGTAAGAGAATTCTTTAGCAAATTTAAAGACGAGTCAGTGCTGACTCTTTAATGTTTTTAGGGAATAAAATCTGTTCCTCAGGACAACAAAACTCTTATCATATTTATCCACGAGGTGATTCACTTCTTAGATAATATTTGTTACAGAGAACAGTTAATTTCTGTCAAAATCCAACCAGCAATTTTTATATGTATGTCACACAATAACGAAGGTTAAATTCTTTACACTCTAATAGCAATACCAGAAAACTTTGCAGAGTTCAATTTTAAAATAACTAGATCCAGATAATTTGCATACAAACCTTTTTATAGTGCTGCCTGACAAGCTCTGTGCACCATTAACATGGCTTTCCAGCAACTCCTGAAACACTGTTAGTTCCAGAACAGTGACAGAGAGGAAATGTGTTTCAGCTTTTAAAGAGGGCAATTATAGACCTGTCACCTGGATGTCAATCATATTCAAAATAATGGAATGGATGCTACAGGACTATAAGAATTACAAGAGGATAACATAATTAATGCCATTCAACCTGTATTTGTGAAAAATATAATGCATCAAAGTAATTTGATTTCTTATTTAAAATAAGGTTACAAGGTAAGTTGACAGAGGTGGTAGATAAGACTCAAAATAAAATATGGAGATTTCTAGATGATATGTGACTTAAATAGCATGCTATTTTTTTATTGCACAAAAATAACTTTTATGCTGCACATCAGATGTATTAGTGCACTCATTAGTTTTCTAAGGTATGGTGAAAGGAAATGAACATCAGGTACTCGTGTTTCTAGTGGAAGTCAAAGTTTTTCCTTGCTTGTACATATTTAAAAAATTCTATTATCTCTGGCAAAGTAATTTCTAATAGAATTAAAAACAATGTAAAGATTGAGAATTATTTAGATATTGAGAAGGACAAGTCCCTGATGCAAAGCAATCTGAATTGTATTGTAAGTTGGGTGTAATCAAACCTGGTATTTATGATGAGGTAAATGTAATTACCCATCTAGGAATAAAGAAAGGGGTTTCTGCTTTTATGCCGGCAGCATTGGCTTCAGAAATTTTGTGCCAACGTAATTACCCTTGAACATATAAACAGGTCAATAATGAGAAAGAGAAGGCTATGCTACTAGCCTTTTCTCATTAAAAAATCATTAGTAGAGAACGATGCAAATATGATAGGAAAATCGATTAACTGAGAAAAAAAAGGAAAACAATAGAAAAATGTAATTCCTTCAATCAAAACCTTAGGGAACTCAGTCTATCTTACAAAGAAGAGCTTAATGGGACACTAACGATCAGGTAAGAACTTATAAAGGAGAGAAGCTTTCCTGGTGGTCTTTTCAGTCCTGGCACCAGGCAGCTGAAAATAGAGTAATTCAGAATAGATATAATTCCACTTTTTTAAAAGATTTAAAGTAGGCAGCTGTTAATCATCCCACATGATAGAAGATTCTGCATCACTGACAGCCTTCTAAATCAAGACTTCTTGGTTTTTGTTAATAACTGTACTCTAGTGTAAAGAAGAATTAAATACAGAAAATCTTAGAAACTTTATTATGTACAGGTGAAACATAAAGGAATTTTTTTTTTCCTTCTATTCAGATATATATGATACTTTCTGAGTATTTTGAAATGCTTACATTGAACTTTAGATGAGTTCAATTTACTTCATTAAATTCATACTTTATCTCTTCAGAATGCTGTAATATATTCTTTACAAAGTATCCTCTAAGATTTAGAACATTCCCTATAAAACTAACTGGATAATACAAGGGTGAAAACACATTTTCAAATGCCTCATTTCTATGAAGGAGCAATTTCATTAGAAATAAAAAGCATTTTTCTCAATACGCAGTTTGTCAAAATAATGGAATCATAGAATAGTTTGAGTTGGAAGGGACCTTTAAAAGTCATCTACTCCAACCCTCCTGCAATAAGCAGGGACATTTTTAACCAGATCTGGTTGCTCAGAGCCCTGTCCAAATTGACCTTGAATGTTTCCAGGGATGGGGCATCTACCACCTCTCTGTGCAACTTGTTCCAGTATTTCACCATCCTCATCCTTTCTGTCTAAGGTAAATCAACCCTCCTTCAATTTAATACCATTACCTTGCTGAAAAGTTTGTCCCCGTCTTTGTTGTAGATCCCGTTCAAGTACTGAAAGGCTACAATGAGGTCTCCCCAGAACATTCTCTTCTCCAGGCTGAACAGCCCCAGCTCTCTCAGCCTTTCCTCAGGAGAGGTGCTCCAGCCCAGCGATCATCTTTGCAGCCTTTCTCTGGACCTGCCCCGACAAGTTCATGTCCTTCCTGAGCTGGGGACCCCAGAGTGGGACACAACACTCCAGGTGGGGTCTCACAAGAGCAGAGCAGAGGGGCAGAATCACCTCCTGTGACTTGCTGGCCATGCTGCTTTGGATGAAGCCCAGGACACAGTTGGCTTTCTGGGCTGCAAGTGCATATTGCTGGCTCATGTCCGGTCTCTCATCCACCAGCACCTCAAGTCCTTCTTGGCAGGTTGCTCTCAAACTGTTCCTCCCCCATGTTGTATCAACACCAGGGATGAACCTATTAAACATACTCAAACTATTTTGTAAACACCAATCAAACTAATAAGAACCGTCTAATATTCATTAGCCCCGCTTGAGAAAATATTAAAATAGGCAATTTTCCATTAGACTGGTGAATTCATGCAAATCTACTCTGTATACTAAGAACATAATATAAGGGATAGGAAGAGAAAGAAACATTCTTAATCACTGTTTATTAAAATATGTTGGAATTATGAGCCCAAAGACATAAACAGTATATAATTCTGAAATACTACCTTTCTGGTAAGTAGAATGCAAAAGAAGAATGTCTTAACTGAAAAAAGTTTCCATTACAAAGAAAAATAGAAATTTTTCTATTCTGTTAAATAACGTATTTCACTATATACTCTTTTCCCTCCGTAGGCTATGGCCTAGAAACATAGAGTTTGGCATTATTTAGAGAAAGAAGGAAAAAAATTTTCTTTTTATCAAACAGACTTCAATAATATCAAATGTTATCTTTCACAGACATTGGCTTATTATATTAATGACTGGCTTGGCCCAACCAAGTGTATGTGCGGAGGTGGAAGGGACAGGTTGAATTCCATGAAGGTGACATGATAAGCTGTTCCATACTCCAGCCCCTTGGAGCCTCCTTGGGCAGGCCTGTGGCAGCTGTCAGTCACTGGACAACAGGAGCACTGCCCCACACCACATCCCAGAGCCCCTACCCCAGCCCCAGAATGGCTGGCACAATGGAAGTCAAACCTGGGGATGGTGTGGTGTGGCCACAGGGGGGCCAAAGCAAATAAAAGCAGCAACATGTGGTCTCCATGTGTTCAGATCCTGCCAACTGGACGTGCTGAAGCTGGACTTGAATGGGACTCTGGGTGGTAGCTATAATTCTCTCTTTTTCTTTCTTGTTCTCCTAATCTCTTAATATTTTGGGTAATTTAAAGCTGGATGGGTTGGATTTGCTAAATTTTATGGGTTAGCACAGGCTAAGTCAATACTTTGTGGAATGCTTTATTTTGGTTGAATGTTGCCCTTTTAACTTTTGCCAAGTTGCCTTATTTTCTAAAGTTTTCCAGTAAAAGTACCTACTGAGAGAACATATGCAGTCCTTTTCTTTGTACTCTCTCTAACTCTGCCACATAGATATGTATTTAGAAGACAAGCGTTAGTGACCTGTCCTGTTATTGTTTAGTTTAGGACTTCCAAGACTGAAATTCACTAGCCTTGGGCTTTTTGTTTTGCTTTGGGGATTTTGTTTGTTTGTTTTGTTCTTTTGTGTTAGTCTAGTGTTTGGGGGGGTTTTTTCGGGGTAAACTTTGTCCTTTTCATTCACCTCATTACTGTGCAATATAAAGTCTCTTAATTTGGCTTAGGAGAAATTTACAGACAGGAGAAATTTCTGCCAGTGTTTTCTTTAAGGAAGTAATCCCCTTTTAACACCTGCTGGCAGCAGCACTTGCCAGTGACAAGAAAGGCTTTTGTCATGGCTTTTTCATGTAACTACTTGTGGAAAACAGAAATCTGTGATTTCTTTTCCTTGGCTTCTGTTACAGAAATCCTCACCAATAACATGAAGAATTCTGTACACTCCCTCCTTTGTTTTTTTAATTTTTTTTTCCTTCCCTACTGCCACAGAATATTGTTCTGGTTTTATTTCTACATTTCCAAAGTCTCATGGTACTACCAAAGATTGCACCAAATGAGGTGCTCTGCTGAGTGAGTAGCAAGTGGTGCACCCTCTCCTGTCTTTCATAGACATCACTGATTACAGATCTGCTTGGCCTTCTGCATGCATATATATATTCATTACACTAAGAAATCTTAGTTGCATTTTATCAGCTCATATTTTGCTATCATGGAAATGCTTCTTTACCTTTTATATTATTCACTGTATTACAGTATACTATTTTATCCTGTGTGACTGTCACACTTATGAAAGTTTAGCAGATGACTCCAATCCCTGACAAGGTAAATGCTTAATTTTGCAATTTTGTCACTTCATGGGAAAACATGGAACTTCTGTTAAAACACCATGTCAGTTAGGGAACATACTTGTTTCTGTTGAACACAACTTCAGGAAATACCATATAACATTGACTGATTTGCAATTATGACAACCACATTTTGCCTTGAACTTAAATAATAATTGATAGGACATTCACCACTGCATTCATGTGTAGCTGTAACAAGATACTTGGGAATTAGATGAGAAATTCATGCTTATATTTTGTTTTTGCCTCATCAGTCATTAATCTGCTAATATTTGAATTTTCCGTTTATACAGTTGACTTCAATATTAGTCAATATCACTAGAGACAGTACATTTACTTTATCCTCATTAAAACTAATGGCTTTTGAAGTCCAGGAAATGTTAATTGTGTACATCCATCCATCACATTCTGATATGTAAATGAATCACTTGAAAATTCATGTTTCAGCTACTGGCTTGCTGTCCCATAAATACCTTCATGTTTATTATTCTGCTGAACTGTACATCTTTCCATTATAGTAGTGTGTTCCACTGCATACAGGGCTTAAAGGAAATTGATCAAATATCTTAATAGTTGCTTCATATATTTATCCAAGCTGAAAAGTAAAGCTAAAGACAGATGACTGTAATTTTTACTGTGCTCCACCCTGGCTCAGGAAGAACTACCAGTCTGAACTTCTAGTTAATAGTTCATGTAATAATTTTGTTCTTATGAGTAAGAGTCATTCTTGAAATGCAGTTCCTCTCCTGATTTTCTTAATTTATCTCAGAACTCTAAAATATATGGAGCTGCAAATAGCTTTACATAAGGATTGCTGTCTCTTTGTGTGGACCAGCACTCACTCCACAGGTGTTCACTCCATGCCAACAAGACAAGAACAAGTTCTGGCATGAAGACACAGCTCATGAACTCATTCAGTAACTACTCCAGCATAGCTCCTTGAATCCAGGCTGTATTCAGCTGTCTTAGTATGCATGTGGTGCAAATAAAAGTCTTGATTCTCTACGGAGTAGATAATGGAATGCAATTGCAACCTTTAGTCATGCTATTTGATTTGAATTATGGTTTTTTGGGGTATTTTTGTGAGTATGCAATTCTGTGCATGCATTTTGTTACACATCATGAACAATGTGTGCTGCTAGTGTGAACATGCAATTTAGCTACCCCATGGTTGTTCCTCTGAAATTGCTGAAACATGATGTCTATATAAATCGCTAAGTGGTGATGATATTCTAAGACATTCTGTAAAGCATATTAGTTCAATTCCTGCTAATAGAGCAATTTCTTAGATTTGTTGATATTCTTGTCTCTTGGGACAGTGAAGACAACATCCATTTAGGAATTATCAGATTGCTATGTATTTGTGTTCTCTGCTATTGCACATAGGTAAGCCAATACCTATGTGCAATACAGTGCATCAAACAATCTGTGTGTAGCAGGGACAGCTTTCCTTCAAACATGTCTGCTACACTCATGCTCTGGATCACAGCTTTAGGCTTATGGCTCCTTTCACCCTCATTCTCCATTCAAGGACATGCTTCTCTTTTCCTATAAATTTTCATGAATTTGCCGAAGAACTCTCTTTGGCCCTTACTACACAAATTCCATGTGATTAGCACAGCAGTGACCTGCTCTAGCAAATTCACTACTGCACACTCCTGAGCCATCATACATGGAACTCTTGCACCTCTGCACTATGTATCATTCTTATGTAGCCTTTTGAGACCAAACCATTGTAACTTAAGAAGTATGAATTTTATACTGATACCCTGAAATTAAACCTCCTTTAAATGATTTACCCTCAAAATATGCACTTTATTTGTAATAACCATATTTACATCTCTAGATTGTGAATCTGATAAAAGTACTTGCAGTTTTCTTAGTTAAGTGGTCTTCTAACTTTCCTGACATATTTGATGTAGCTACAGCTGAAATCCTAATTAGATTGAGCAAATGAAAAAGGAGGAGCCAATCTATGTCAATGGAGCAGTGCCCCTAGGCCTGCGTATTTTACCAGGTTTGTGAAACTTTAATGTCAAATTTTCAGGAAAAACAGAGGAACATGCAGGCAGCAACAAAAGCTAAAATAGGAAAAAATATAAGTTGGAAAAGTATCTGGAAAAGAAAATGCCAACCCTCAAAGACTTTGATGAAGAGTTATACAAACAAAATGTATCTGAGAATATGACAACATTCTTCTGCTTCCAGAATTTTACAAAGCACAGCTTTGATGGCCACAACAGCCATATGCAGACATGCAATGCATCTCTCTGTAATGCCAGAGAGAAGTATTTTGGAACAGTAGGACTCTGTGCTTTGCAGCAGCTTTGAGATGCTGCAACTGGAAACTGCACTGTGTCCTTATTCCATACTAAAAAGAAAAAAAAAAGAGAAAAAATAAAGGCTATGAGAATTTGTAAACCCTGAAAAAGTACAATTTGTGCTCTCTGTAAATAGTTCAGAGGACATAGAAAGGCAAGATTCTATAAGACGTTTTACATATACACATATAATATTTATATAACATATATAATCAGGTAACAGCAACTGGAACGAACTGCAGTGGTTTGGGTTCCAGTTTTTTTTTAATAGGCAATCGAACGGAAGGTCCTGGCTGGGCACGGGAAGCGGGCGGGGACAGCACAGCGACAGCGCAGGGACACGGCAGGGACACACAGGGACAGACACAGGGACCGCGCAGGGGCAGCACAGGGACAGACACAGGCACAGCGCAGAGACACAGTAGGGACACACAGGGACCGCGCAGGGCCAGCACCACCCCCGCCGGGCCGTGGGGCGGTGCCGGAGCCCAGACCGCCCCGCCGGGAGCGCTTCCGGCCGCGCGCGGGCCGTGCGGCCGCCGCGGGGCTGTGCGGGGAGAGCCGGCCCGGAGCGCCATGGCCCTCGCCGGCAGAGCGGCGGCGGCGTGGTGGGCCCGGCTGCGGAGCCCCTGCCCTGCCGCCGCCCCGTTCTGCCCTCCGCCCTGGCTGCCCGCGGCGTGCGAGCGGCCCTACAGCTCCCGCGGCAAGGTGCGTCCGCAGGGCCGCCCGGACGGACGGATGGAGGGAGGCAGGGAGGGAAGGGAGAGAGAGATGGGGCGCGGGGCGCGGTTTCTCTCGAAGTTTTCCTGCGGCGGCCCTGCATGTGGCGCGCGGCCTTTCCAGGGCAGCCCCTGCTGATATCGAAGTGTTGGAAAGATCACGTACTTGGTAGAATTGCCTTGTTAAGGTTTAGGCCTTGACATGTTTCAATGATCTCAGATCTACGGGAAGGTGAAGAGTTTGGGGAGAAGGATGAACCACTGATGATAGGGCACAAACAATGCTGAATTTATGGGCCGCAGGGACATTCTGCAGAACTCCCAAGATGAGGAAGAAACCATTCATTCATAAAGCCAGCTCGGCAGCTGTGCTGGGTGGAAGGTAATTCTGGCAGAGGAGATCACGATCGCCAACTCGTGACCACCCACGCATGAAAGCCACCGACTCAAGTGAAAGACTGAGCTTGGGCACTGACTATGATAAAGAAGTGAGACAATCATTTAACTAATAGAACATGGAATACTAATTAATAAGAGAACTGTGAAACTTGTCAGTTGAACATTAATGCCTTTGTTAGCCAAAATGTATAGATAGTAATAAGTTTTGATAGTTGGTGTGCTGGCTTTGTGGATTTGCCACCCAGTGCCCCTTTCTGTGCAGAACTGTAAATAAATCAAATATCTCGACTCTGTGTGTGCATCGGCCTCTTGCACACGGGGTGAAAGAACCTGTTTCGGAACAGCAGCGCCATCCTGGAGTCGGTGTTTCCTCCTGCAGAGGCTTTGTGTCCCCGTGGCAGGAGCAGTACTTGCTGTTCCACCTGCGAGGGACACGGCGGCCAGCGCTGCCGAGTGCTTTGTACTGATGCAGGCAAAGAATGCTGGGCTCCCTTCTTCCCTGCCTGGCCCAGAGCTGTGTGCCGAGCCTGCATTGGAGAGATGAGCTTTGCTTGTTCCTAAAATTGGTGGCCAGGGTTTTCCAGTAAAGAGTTACTGATGGTGAAAGCTTTGAAAGGTAAAGGAGCCACTTCAAACTGTCTTATACACGCAAGTTTTAGTTGGTGTTGGACTTTCCTATGTGTGAACCAAAAAGGTCCCACTGTTTTTCTGCAATTTTAAATTTAGCCAATGTAAGTGTTAAATAGCTTCATTTTCCACAGTTAGCTTGTTCCTTATGATAAGGTTACCTGCTTCCTGAACCGCTGCTAGGTAATGGTGCTGTATTTGTATCATGCTTGTGAGGAACAATGTCCGTAATGTTCCAGATTTCTTAATCCTTAGGTTTAGTAGTTTAACAAGTGTGAAACTTTAAAACAAATTTTTCCAGATCCCTGTGTACATAAGAACATACTACATTTCACACACTTCCTGATTATTCAGAGTGATAAATAAATATGTATGTCTATATGACTTAAGTGAAATGCTAATATTTTAAACAATGGTGACAAATTTTTTTATCTGTATTCAACCTGTGCCTCTTCTAGAGAAGAGTTAATTCTTTTTTTAAAGGCCAGATCATACTGTACATAAAGACTGTAATCATGATTTATGAAAATAAATTTCTGGGTTTTTTTTCAGGAAAAATTAGATATGTCAATGTATCCTGTTGAAAGCATTAGAAACTTCAGTATTATAGCTCACGTAGATCATGGCAAAAGTACACTGGCAGACAGATTGTTGGAAATCACAGGTAGGTGTTCTCATGTTATGCTACCTTTTCTTGATATAGAAGGCGATGTCTGAGTTTCTGTAGCTTTGATTATTACTAAAATTTCTGATGTCTTTGCTCTTCTAGTGCCAGGTTGCTTATACTTTTAGGCTCTCAGTTGTGTAGTGTTACAGATGTGTTGGAGTTCATCGTTGAGATCTGCTTACATGGAGGTGTAAGGAAGTGTGTAATTCACTCAGGGAAGTATATATTTTGAAAAGAGACTGAAAAGGTGTGTACTTCTCTCTTCAAGGTGTTACTCCTGTCATTCCAACCAGTGGCCCATTAGATCAGTACTCAGCAAGTTTATGATGTTTACTGCCAGTGGTTGAGGTGGACTGGGAAGGGGTGGGACTGTCATGAGCTAGGAGGTCTGGACTGCAGTTTTCAAACGTATCATTGAAACAGCAAGGGACTTCAGCAGCTGCTTGTACCAAAATGAAAGTAATGGTGTGTCCTGTTCTGAGCAAAGCATAACTGCCTTCCATGGTCCTGGAGTTCACTGGTACAGCAGCTGATACGATAATGCATTGTAAGTTTTAGTAAACCACAGCCCTGTGTTAATTTTGATTCAATGTGTACAATGGCTGCCAGTAATTAGGTGTAAATTGCAGGGATTCTCAGCTGCTTCTGAGACTTGCATTTTACTTCACTGGCAGTATTGGTGAAGTTCCGTTACTTTCATCTTCAGAGTCATTTATTTTGACTTCATCAGAGTGCTTCTTGGACTTCAGTGTTTTTACTTCTGTGTCATTGCTGAGGATAAGGAAAACTCCCCTTTTAAAAGAAAAGGGAGGAATGGAAGTGCTAAGGGATATTCATAATGACTTTGAAACTAGACTTTCCTTGGAAGAGGGAGACAAAGGTTGCCTTAGAGAGTTCTCTAAGGTAGGCTGTGAAGCAATTACTCTTTCTTCTGAAAGGACACTCATTTCACAGCAGAGCTTAAATTAGCTGTTCAGAAATATTCTTTGGAAGCGTCTTGCTTTTCTCATTTAAGGAGTGAACAAACCAAAATCTAGGAGAGAAGGTTTTGATCAAAGTTCTTTTTTATGATTACCTCCCATATATCACTGAGCATTTTACCTCATACCTGTGATAGAATGGAATTTTGAATTCAGGTCTGTCAATCTCTATGATAATCCTCTTCCTGAATTTGAAATTGGTGCTGGTTGGAGCTGAGTGCCATGGAGCTGCTCTCCAGTGATAGGAGGTGAAGTTTCCTTAAATACCAAAATAATTTAGCATTGAATGGAATTTTTGCTTATTAATCTTTGATTTAGGCTTAGATGTTGTTATGTATCCTGCTTTTTCAAGACAGTATGTTATATAACGTCCTATGTAAAATTTATTTAGCAAATAAGACTTGAAGCATAGTTTTATTTTTTATTAAAAACCTGTTTAGCTAATCACTTGGAAAAGCTTCATTTGCAGCTGAAAGCCTTGAGTTGTCTTGGTCAATGGCATTTTCAAGATATAATAAAGCTTTTTTTTTTCTTTTTTGTAGGAACAATTTCTAAAACTGACCGTAATAAACAAGTGCTGGATAAACTGCAAGTGGAACGTGAAAGAGGAATTACAGTTAAAGCACAATCTGCGTCTCTCTTTTACAATCATCAAGGTGTAAACTACCTCTTGAATCTTATTGACACGCCCGTAAGTTAAATATAAACAGTGTTGAAATTCACACAGAGATAAATGTCTTAAAAGTAGGAGATGTCTGGCTTTTTGTGTTTATTCAGTTCTGTTTTTTTTTTTTTTTTTTTTTGTAAGAATGTGAACATACATACACGGATAAAAACACAGTACAAAAATCTTTGCAAAAGACTCTAGAAATACTATAATTGTAAACATTTGTTTCCTTCACAGGGCCACGTAGATTTCAGCTATGAAGTGTCACGGTCCCTATCTGCCTGCCAAGGTGTCATACTTGTAGTGGATGCAAATGAGGTGGAGTTCTTGTTATCTATTTAAAATTTCAGTATTTCCTTAAGTAAGCTAGAGAGAAGTTTAGGTGGTGGGATTTTTTAGTTTTTTCACCATTGTTTTTGCCACTCATCTATCTTCATGAAAGTATTATGTTGCAGAAGAAGAGTAATGGGAATTTAGAGACAAACACTTGTATTGACGGATACCACAGTTCCATGACATAGCAATAACAGCACAGGATTAGTGAAGAATGAGATCCTGTTTTCTGGAGAGTATGAACCTTGCAAATAGCAGTTTGGAGAACTTCTAGCTATTGTAGTAACACCCATTTGAGTACCTTCAGTTAACAGACTAGAATATGAGGATTATGGAATCATGATTTTAAATATGGGCACATTTATCATCAAGGTATTTGGTGAAAATTTTCTCTGTGGCATATTTATGATTATATTGTACAAGGATCAACTGAATGCTACTGTTTCCCGTGTTGTATGAAAAAATGCAAGCCCAACTCTGAATGATTATGAACACTTGCTCCTTCCTAGCTTGATGGGCAACTGGACTTTTTAAGTAAGCTTCAGTAATAAATACATTACTTAAATGTATTGATGTTTTTTATATTTAATTTCTTTTTTTCATGTGACATTTAAATAAATATTCTTTGTTGCTTCTTTATGTTGCCTAAAAAGTTAGGCCTATATATCCATAGTGAATATCCCCATATAAGTAATTGTCCATTTGATCTCTTCTGAATAAAGAAAAGACAGCAAGTAGTTTCTTTTTTCCTCCTTCCCCTACATCCCTGCTGCCTGTTCTGGTCCAGTTGTGGTCTTACTTTCATTAGCATCTTTGTCTCTTTGTTTTCCCTTGTCTGGTACTTGGGTCTGGAAGGGAATCTTCCTTCTAATCAGAACTGTTGTTTTGCCATCCTTTTGAAAGAAATGCAAAGTACACACTTCATAATTTTTTTGTTTAATGAAAATAAATGTAAGGGAAATTGAAGGTACGTTCCTGCCCTGTGGAGTAACTAGTCTTATCACCATGATAAACATCCCTTTTGCTTTGTCCAAGTCCATTTGTAAATACTTTGTTGAGAAAAAAAAAATCTATTCTTTGAGGTACATGTTACTTATTTTTGAATGGCCAGGATCATAACATACACAAATATATGTACTTGTTGCATAATGTATGCATAGTACTGTGTTACCTATAACTAATTACGAAAGTGGTCACACATACAGTATTACTAGTTTGTCTACTTACATTGAGATTATGAGAACTTATAAATAGGAAAGTTGTTTTTTTCCTCAGCAACAGTCAGTCACCTGTTACTTTTTTTCTATCACCCAAAGGAAAGAGTGGATAGAATAGCAACATAATTCTTAATTGTGTAGTATGCCTAAAAAACCCAAACAATCACACTCCGAAACTTGGAAATTTTCTGTGTTCAACTTTTATATTTCTTATTTTCTAGGGTATTCAGGCTCAGACAGTGGCAAACTTCTATCTTGCTTTTGAAGCACAGCTTTCAATAATTCCTGTCATAAATAAGGTAATAAAAGTTTTAGACTTTCTCATTAAATAGTTGAGTTGTTTAAGTGTGTAGAAGACTGAAAAGAAATATATCCTCAAATAGAAGTATATAATTAAAAAATTGTTATTTATTATATTTTATATATTTGTATATTGTATTAATAGAATGTAATAAGAATTTTATGTATTTGCTATTTGTTTAAAATTTCATAGTAATTGCTGGGATGTTAAGTTTTAATTTCATAAAATACTTACAGGTATTTAAAAAATTTAGCACTTAAGGATATGGCTTCCTAGTGGGCTTTGCAGTGCCAGGTTTCTGGTTGGAATTGATGATGTTAAAAGTCCATTTATACTGAGGAGGCTACATGAGTAGCAGCTCAATATTTAAAAAGTGTAGTCTTTAAAGTGTAGTTTTAAATGAAATCCAAGTGTTATATTTTATATGATTTTGAGGACTGTATTATTGGAATCACAGCTTGTGTTACTTATGCTAATTGCTTTTTATAGATGTATATTGTACTTAATGTTTGATCTTATAAGCAGGCTAAGTAGCACTTAGCAATTTCAACAGTTTGTAAACTAAAGATTTTTACCAACTCTTGGACAACGGTGTTTTGCCTAAAATAACCAGAAGTAGACTAGTTACAGGGAGAACCCTTCCTGAAGTCTAGGAAGAAAGACTTTCTAAAATTAATCTTGGCAGTTTCCTGAAGACAGCCAGTATTTACTGATGAATACATAAAGGTTGTACTTTTGGAAACCACAGTGCTGGATCATGTGAAAGGTAGTTGCTTGTATATTTAGCAGTTTGTTGTTTTTCAGATTGACTTAAAGCATGCAGACCCTGAAAGAGTTGAAAAACAAATTGAAAAGCTGTTTGATATCCCTACAGATGAATGCATAAGGGTAAGATCTCTTAAATTTTACATGGCTGATAGTATAACAGTATCTGCTTTGTAGCTAATGAGAGACATGTAGTAAATCAAGAGTGTGCCATCTGTCTGCATGTCCTTGTCTGACAGATGATTTTTTTTAAAGTTCATCTCCTGTAAAAGAAGAGTGGAGAAAATACTTTTGAGTTAGAAATTCTAGTATGTTTTGATGAATGGCATCAGAGATTTTAAATTATTTCTTTGTCGATCCATAAATGGTTTTCATTTCTATCATAACAATAATTGCCATTCACAAGAAAGAATATTTAACAGCATAATTTATAATAAAAGAAACATTTCATAGTAATAGCATTCTAAAGTGTCCTTCTGAGTACTTTTATGGATTGTATTATCTGTGGCCACCAAAACTGTCTGAGTAAACATGACACTATTTAATAGATATTGAGTGTAAACCATGTCTTACAAAATTGTTGTTGGATTTGCTTTAGATTTCTGCTAAACAAGGAACAAATGTTGAAAAAGTTCTTCAAAAGGTCATTGAGAAAATCCCACCGTAAGTCTGTATTTAATTATCTATCTAATCTTGTAGGGTTAATTAGGAAACCATGAGTTGGATTTATTTGGTACTGGTAGTAGTTTTACGCTTAATATGATTCTGATTTAAGGAAAATACTTTATAGAGACATGTGACAGAAATCTACTGTTTGAGCTGGCTAAGTCAGTTTTAAATGTCAAATGAGAAAAAATGGCATTTCAGATTTGAGATGCCTTTTGAAAAATGAATATGAATATCAGCAGAGAAGACTTCTTTATTCTGAAGAAGTGGGAAAGGAAAATTAATTTAGTCTGAAGTGAAAGATGAGAGATGAGCCACTAAAGGTGATACTGACATTTTATAGCTTCCATGAAACTCAGTGTTAGTGAATATATGCTGTTACACTTTTGAATATTGCATTGTTAAAGGGATAAAGGCAATTTAAATCTGCTGTGTTTAGAGTTTCATGTCTTGAACCCAACCTTTAAACTAGACTTACGCAAACTTGATGATAAAGCTGCTAAAATACAGTTCCGTTTCAGTCATTCTTTTTTTCTGCACTTAATAATTTTAATCTTCATGATACTTAATTATTGTAGTTAAACCACAGTGAAAATCCAGGATTAGGTTTCAATGAAAGGTGGCAGAATCAGTGTTTCATCATGTACTCTCTCGTACATGTTCACTGAAATATACTTGGTAGCTTTATCAAAATTAATATGAATATGGCCAACTCAAGGTAGGGTTTAAACTGAAGGACTTGGTGTGCAGGATCCAAAGTAGCAATGCTCACATCATTGCAACCAATTGGGAATAGGCCCAGCCAACCAGAGCAGTGACAAATGTTGCTTACTTCCTTACCTGCCTTCCAAGATAGAAACAGAGATTAGTCTGGACAGGGAGCTGAGCCATTGCGTCTAGACCATGCTTTTGCCGAGAAAGGTTGGACTATGTCATCCTTGAGATTTCTTACAACCTGGTATACTATGATTCTGTGAAAGTTTTTGGGGTGAGCGTGCTTGCTCACTTAGTATTGAATAAAAACACAATACATTGCGTTTTTTTAATTGTTTTGTTGTTGGTGAATTTTTTGTTTGTTTTTTTTTTGTGACAGACCCCAATGTAATACTGCTGATCCATTGAAAGCCTTAGTATTTGACTCCACCTTTGACCACTACCGAGGTGTCATAGCTAACGTTGCACTTTTTGGTGGGGAGATTGCAAAAGGGAATAAAATTGTGTCTGCACACACAAAGAAAAGATATGAAGTTAATGAAGTTGGAATTCTGACTCCAGATGAACAGCCAATACATAAGCTGTAAGTAAAAATTTCTTAAAATGGAACAAATCATAAATTAGTGTAAGCTACAAAATCTGCATATCTGTTTGATTTTTGCTTTGAGTGGTAAAAACTAGGAGATGTCTAGGTTTTTTGTTCTTGTTTTTCATGGTGGTTTTTTATTGTTATTATTTGTCATTTAATGCTGTCAATCTTTTTCATTTTGGGCATGCTGAGGCAGCAGGGTTTGGGGACTGCTTTTTGGGCATTACGTTGGGGGGGAGGAAGGTATTCGATCATCTGTAGTATGTGGAACATCTGGACAGCTACTTTTTTTAAGACTAGCATTTGATATTCTTATTCAGCTGTCCAATTTATTTCTAGGAACTGCCTTGTTTGAGAGTGGAAGGGAATGGGGCTTCATCTTAGTTATTGCTGCAGCATATTTTGAGGGTGGAAAACTTAAAATCCATGAATACAACAGCTTCCAGAAACTGGCTTCTCATGGCAGCAGTGGGAAGAAAATCAGGTACTTAGAATTAGTGAAGACATTTTACCAGTTTGCATCCAGATATGTGTTAATTACTACTGGGGGGTTCTCAGTGAGACAGCATTGCTGTATCTGGCAGGTTGAACTCAACCAGCACCAAAGCACCCAACCACCCATCTGCTTACTCCCCCAACCCGAGTGGGATGGGGCACAGAATTGGAGAAGCAAAAGTAAGGACAAACTCATGGATTGAGATAAAGAAAGTTTAATAAGTAAAGGAAAAAGAAAAGAAATAAAAACTAGTGATGCAAAGGCAATCAGTTACTCACCACCTCCCACAAGCAGACCAATGCTAGTCTGCAAGTAATGGCCATCTCAGAAAGACTACACTTCTTTTTTATTGCAAGCATGATGTTACATGGCATGGAATTTAACCCACCTCTGGCCAGTTTGGGTCTGCTGTCCTGGCTCTGTCATCTTCCAGTCTCTTTCCTGCTCACAGCCTATTTTCCTGGGGAGGGGCAGAGTGAAAAACAGAGGGGGCCTTCCTGCTGTGCAAGCACTGTTGGGCAATAGCTAAAACTTTGGTATGTTGTCAACACTGTTGAGTCACAAATCCCAAACACAGCATCATACAGGGCTGCTCTGAAGATAGTTAACTCCATCCTACCCAAAACCAATACACTTTGTTTTACTTGTTATCTACTTGTTATCTACTCAGATTAGCATTATATGCTGATGGAGGTTGTTTATCTCCTTTCTTCTTTCTCTTAGTGTGAGAAACTTGCTGTGGTGGCAGCTGGGTTCTGGCTTGTCTTATCTTAGAATGAGCTGCTCAAGGGTCTAGCCCTCTTTTAAACTGAGAGTGATAACACAACTCAAAATCCAGGGCCATAAATATACTGTTCATCTGTAACAGAAACAGAACTACTTGAGAAAGTTAACAACTCAGAGGTGAAACAACTGAAATCTGGCTTCTTCTGGACTATGGATATGGGCTTTTAGGGGGGTGATTTATTTGGATTTCTGGCTGTGCTAAATCAAGTTGGAAAATAGTGGAAATATTACTAATGCCAAGAAGCATGTCCATGTAACAACAATTTTATTTAGATATGCGGGACAGGTGGGCTACCTGATTGCTGGAATGAAAGAAGTAACGGAAGCCCAAATAGGAGACACACTGTTTTTGTATAAACAGCCAGTGGAGCCTTTGCCTGGCTTTAAGTCAGCGAAACCAATGGTTTTTGCAGGTGAGAAGTAAACCAGTATAAAGGGGAACTACTTTTTTTCCTAACAACAAGAGTAAGAGAGCTGTTAGAGCTTGTAAAAGAATAGATGTGTATATTAAGAGTTATGAGGGTTAGAATTTTAGCAAAGAGGGGTACCATTTATATAGCTTTGTACAATTTTCCCTGTGACTTAACAGACAGGATTAATAATAGTTGTTGACTGGTTTTA
Source organism: Hafferia zeledoni (assembly GCA_035583235.1). Lineage (NCBI taxonomy): Eukaryota > Metazoa > Chordata > Aves > Passeriformes > Thamnophilidae > Hafferia > Hafferia zeledoni. Next base: position 48,225,592 of record JAWWEV010000134.1, on the reverse strand, counting down.
TATGAATGCAAGACTAACATGTATTTTGGCCATGATTATTGTTTCTAATGCCAGTAAATTCTTAATAACTGAAAAAGAAGGGTTGAGACTTACAGAAATAAAAACAAAAAGTAATTTTGGGGGATTTCTTCATATCGATAATCAGGTTTCCATAATTACTGTGGTGTGTTTTTTTTTCTTTTAAAACTTTGCAGCTGTTTCATTTTTATTAAACATGGAAAACTGCCAGAGCTAATACTTAGAATACTTACGTTGAGCTGTTGCCCCAGTTTCAGTAACTACTACAAACGCTATAGAAGGTGGCTTTAGAAAGAAATAAATTCTGTAATAATTTTCTAGACTTCTGAAGCAACATGTAAAACCTCAATTCAACTGTCTCATTGAGATAAGGCAGTCTGTGAGTGAATGTAGAAAAGTGTAGTCTTGTAAATGTTTTTTTAGTGTGCACATATGTTTCTTCTTGGTGTAATCTACATTTTCTGAAGATACAGTGATGTGAAAAGCAGTACAGTACAACCTATTTTGGGCAGTATTTGTACAGTTTTATTAATTTCAAAAAATACAGAAACATTTGCAACTTTCAAATGGCTTTCTTAATTTCCATTCAGTCTTATCTTTGAAGAAACAGCTCATTGAAATCTGTCCACTTTTTCATGTATGCTTAAGCTATGTGTTTACACTGCAGCCCTGCATAACAGTGGTTATACTCCATTGTGAATCTTCTACTGCTATGAAGAATTAGATGAGTACCGTGATCCTTCCAGTATAGTTTAAATGTGAATTCTGTAGTGATCTAAAACTTGATTATATTTTGACTAATTCTTTGGAGGAAAAAGAATCTTTATATTTTTTTTCACCTTGAAAAGCAATTGGAACAGAAACTAAGCTATTTCTGATTTTTATTGCTGTGTTTACTTAAGAGTCATATTTGAAAGCTAAGTACGCTCTAGATAAAGCTCTCTATCACATCACTTGTATCTAATACATTTTGACAGGAATGTATCCTGTAGATCAAACAGAATATAATAATCTCAAAAGTGCTTTGGAAAGGCTGACATTGAATGACTCCAGTGTAACTGTTCATCGTGACAGCAGTCTTGCCTTAGGAGCTGGATGGAGGTGAGGCTTTAAACTGCTTTCATTTTTGGAATTATTCATAAATCGGGAATGTATGCTTAAGTCAACTCAAGGCAGAATTAAAATTAATTCAAACTTAGGAGCTTTAATTCAAATCAGTGATAGCTAAAGATCAAAAGCATTCGATTTTCTTATATTCTCTGTTTGCACAGAGTGTGAAATTTGTTGTGATAGAGTTTTTGTTCTCCAAGACTCATATTCAACTGTAGGCTTATTTGGAGGCCATTTGCTATGCTTACAGTTGCCAGACTAGCAAACATCCTGGAGTGTGAAAAAGACCACTCTGAAATTCTACGGGATATACAAATACTTTTACCAACAGTATGTTTATTTTCCAGATTAGGTTTCCTTGGTCTTCTCCATATGGAAGTTTTTAATCAACGTTTGGAACAAGAGTATAATATGTCTGTTATTTTGACTGCACCAACAGTTCCATATAAAGCTGTTCTTTCCTCAGCAAAATTGATAAAGGTATGTTAAATTAATGACAAATTTATGTAAAGAGCAGCTTAAAAGCCTCCTATAATAAACATCTACAGTCTCTTTTTATATGTAGGCTAGTGCTGAATTTCATAGGAAACATTAGAACACCAGTATTTAACTCAGCTTTTAAAATTTTTTTTTGAGGATGTTAACTGTTTTTCCCCCTTACACTTCAAGCACTCTCTTTTTATGTCTTACACTTGTCCTTGAAAATGGGAATATAGGACACGTATCTTGGTGTATTCTTTTAAGTGCATACTGAGTGGACGGTGTTAACATCAGGTGAAATAATTTCCAGGCATTATCAGTCAGAAAATGTGAATGTTTTTAGCTTGTAATGCTACTGTGGACTGCCAGGGTCTTGGCAACTTAGTAACTCAGAGGATAAGGATGTAGTAAAAAGGAAGATCCCCACTTTACAGCTGAAAGACAGACCTGGAAAGATGGATTGAAAGGCTTTTTGTATTTCTGTCATTTCCCAAGAAAAAAGCAAATCCTGTAATATTTTTGTATAATAATAGTTAAGGATATGCTGAGAAGAGACTTGTATATGTTATGTAGAAATGTCTTCTAAAATCAGCCTTGTTTTGAGTTGCATAACACACAAAAGTTTTCACGCAATTGAAATATTTTTTAGCTTTTTTTTTTGAGTGCTGTATTTATCTCCTTTCCTATTCAGTCTGTTTACTTGTAAAATTACACTGTCTGGTTTATTTGTTTGTTTTCAGGAGCATGGAAAAGATGAGATTACTATTATTAACCCTGCTCAGTTTCCTGATAAATTTTCAGTATCAGAGTATTTGGAGCCAACTGTTCTTGGTACTATTGTAACTCCTCATGAATATATTGGAAAAATAATTGCTTTGTGTCAGGTTGGTGCATAGTTTGTTTTGTATTTTACATTTTTAAGCTCTTCACTAGACAGTATGATAATAGACACTAGTACTTAAATGGTATCTTTGAGAGTAACTATAAAATACTTTTGAAAGAAATAGAAATTAACTTTTTATTTGTAGAAATTCTGTACTACAGAATTAATATATTGAAAGTTAGTCAGGAAGCTCAGTGACAATAAAGTGCTTGGTCTGTACCAGACTAATTCTGTTCTCTGGAAAGAATGGAATCTGCAGCAGGGGAGTAAGATGTGGTGGTTTTTTAGAAGTTTGTTCATAAAACACAGCTTCTGTCAACACTTTACTGTGTGTTCATGGATTTTTTTCGGTACTTCCCTGAAGTAAATTTATGATAGGGATCACCAAACGCATTTCCCCAAGTGTATTTGGAATACTTGGAATTGAAAATGTTTTAAGAACACCCTCCTGGGAAGAAAGAAGATGAGCCTGCAAGTCCTACCATGTAATACTCCAATTCGTGTGAAAATCTAATTTCAGTGAGACTTTATGGACAAATAATTATATATTTAAAAGGCATCAGGAAGCAGAAGTTGTTAAGGATTTCAAAAATTCGGCATTTAGAGAGGATAGGCTTGAATCGTATGTCCAGTTAAGTTGCAACCACTTAATTTATTATAGTGCTGCAATTTGTTCTGGGAGTTCAGTGAACTAGCAATAAGAAGATTCCTTTGAGGCTTGACATACAGGAATTCGCTTGTGTAGCTGCATAGCTGTTCATTTTATTTTGCTTTGTATTTTTTTGTAGAAAATTTCTGTCAGGGGGAACTGAAAAAATTTTTATTCGTCTAGGATCGTAGGGCAGTCCAGAAGGATATGTTGTATATTGATGAAAACAGGGTTATGCTAAAATACCTCTTTCCACTGAATGAAATTGTGTTGGATTTTTATGATGCTCTTAAGACTCTGTCTTCTGGCTATGCAAGGTAACTACCTTTCCTGTTCCCACTTCCTCCCTGAAGGTGGGTGTGGTGAATAAAGATCTGAGGAACAGCTATGGAAGGGCACGAGTGAGGAATATTCGTTTATGATGGTGCTGCAAATCTAGTCTCTTCACCTTTAATGGGCTAGATTCACTGTGAAAATGGATGTATATGTCAGCAAAACATTAAAAGGGCATCACTACCTAATAATAGTCATTGTGTTTGGCAGTGTGTGTATTTTTCAACTGTACCCTCTGGAGTGGAACTGGCTCGTCTATGTGAGTGAGGTCTGGGTGGTCCTTACTTGTCTGAAGTGACACTGGGCATTTTCTGTCAGAGGAATCACTGAAATCATATTACTTAGTGTATTAACTGTCTCTTGTTGGGAAAGAGAAAATAACCAAATTGATTATTTAAAGCTAGTAAAAACATGAGGTATTTAAAACAAACAGTACTTACTTTACATATGTGCTTTATTGTGGGAGAAAAGTAAATCATCTGTATTTTGAGGCAAAATTTTCTATTATTAGTGGCTTCTTTAAATTCAGAGGCTATACAACACTTAGATGTTTGTGAAGAACCTTCGTGAGTTTAATGGAAGGGAAAATACTGCATGGCACAAGGGCTTGTGCCCCAGGAGGCTCAGTACCTCTCACAAACGTCATATGTCAAGATGTTGTTAGCAAGATACATTACACAACAGGAACCAGTATGTAGGCCTAATTACATTATTCATTTTATAAACATGAAAAGTTTTATTGAAGGACTGAATTTACTTTGAGTTAGTGTTTTCTTAAATTTGCCTTATAAATGTAAGTAAAACATGTTTTGCCCAGGTTTGTAATATTTGCAGTAGAAGCATAAGCAAAAGTGGAGAGACAAGGCAGAAGAAACGGGGATGGAGATTTTCAATTTTCTCTCTGGATCTAGCTCCCCAACTACATAAGACCCAACCTGTTTATCAAGAAGCTATCTCATTAACAGAAGTATGCTAGGTTTCCTTTGATTCAGGTGTGATTGCAAACAATGTTGCATTATCTTATTTTTTATTTTTATTTCCTAATTGACTCCTTAATATACCTTGTGTATTTAATGCTCTCAATACTTATACTTCTGTTTTCACACGGCTATTCACACGGCTATTGTTTGTTAAGCCAACTAAGACAGAAGTGCTTTGAAACAATCTCAAAAGGATTTTCTCTTGATATTTGACCAAATTATAATGATATTATTGATCCTCCACATTTATATTTACACATATCTGTCCGTCCGTCCGTCCGTCCGTCCATCCATCCATCCATCCATCCATCCATCCATCCATCATTACCTCTATATCTCTTGCATTTTAAGAATTTTTGCAAACTGACAGCAAGTCCCATTCCTACCAAAGAAGGAATATGGTTTGGAAATTAAGTGGAAAACTTAGTTGTCAGAGAGAATAATAGGGATCATATAAACGAGAGGATAAAAGAAAGCATTCGAGGATTAGTGTTTGGTTCCTGTGACATTCAGGACATTTACTGTTCAAAAATTGGGTTGGAGGGTTCTATTTCCTAGGGCTTGAAGGCACTTCCAGCTGATAGAAAATAATGTTTCAACAGACTCTTTAAGAGACTGGATTAAGGATGTAGATTTCTGATTGACTTACCTTGCTCAGTAGATTGGAAAGACATCCTGGAAGTCAGGATGACATCTGCTGCTGCATTGGAGGGCACATTATGTACAGTGCATTTCTAGTCTGGTCTTGGATTAGGCAGATGTACTGAGAGACTATCAAAAACCATACTCCCATTTTGTTAAAAAGTACAAGGATTTTATTAAGAATTGTGTCTATAATTTAAATTTAATGGAACAAAGAATGACAAGTACAATTTTTACAATATCATTACTAACTTTTGAACTTTTTTTTTTTAGTTTTGATTATGAAGATGCAGGATACCAAGCAGCAGACTTGATCAAAATGGATATTCTTCTAAATGGAAATCCAGTTGAAGAACTGTCTACTATCATACACAAGTAGGTTGACTGGATTCTTTATTCCAAAGAAATAAGGCTTCCTTTTAATTTCATTGAAAACATTGTCTCATAATAGGACTTAATGATCCTAAGGGACTTTTCTGACCTAACTGAATGTGTGATTGTAAATGATTATAGGTATTAATCCTATATATATATGACAAATGTGTATGAGCATTGAGGATTTTGCCACATCACCAGTTTTATCACCAATGAAAAGGAGAGGCAATTTTTAATAGGAAAATTAGGGAATACATACCATAATGAACAATTTTCTGTTTCTCAATTTAAGTGCCGGATATCATATTTTTGTGGCTAATGTAGGGCAAAGAGGTAAAGGAAATGCAAAATGCAAATCTTCTGAGGGGGTGGAAAAATTTTAAGTACAGATCAGTCAAGGAGATGTCAGATGAATCATTTATGGTACTTAGTACTGAAAAAAATGGTTTTATTCTCCCAGTAATTCCTATTCTGTAGAAGTTTGTTGTTATCTTGTCTCCAGGCACAGTACCAGGAGAATATAAGTATTTACTGGATGCAATTACATTACAATTTTTTTTGCTAAAATGATTCAGTTTCCATGAGTATCTCAGGAATGTCTTTCCCATTTCCAGCCTCTCCCCTTTCTTCTTACCAAGTTTTTAAAAGGTTCCCTTCTGTAACTTCAGCATCCCTTTCCAGTCATCCCAAGAGGAACTTATATGGGTTGTTTTTCCTTCTTAAAATACTAATTTGCAGTTGCTAAATATCGGTATATTTTCATATTTTTTTACATAACTGCAATGTTTAACTCTTTCAAATTCTGTAACTCCAGAAGGTTGACATAGCAAAATAAAACCCTTGCCTTGTTCAGAAGGGTCATGGGGCTGGAGTGGTGTAACTCTCTTGCCTACAATTGCTACTTAATGTGTTTTTCATAAATATGCAGCCTTCAGTGATCTGCCTGCATCTCTTACTCTGAGAAGATGCAAAATGGAGTGGCCCACTTGCAAAAGTTATTACTTTAACATGTAGTTCTCGATCAATTAAGCTTCCACCCCTGAACTGTTTCACTCAGTAAAACTGATAGTTTTTCTTTCAGCTTTAGATTACAAATGAATTTTTTAAAACTTGTATTCAACATTCATCTGCTCCTGCTGCAGGTGTTTTTAGTCTTCGCATTGTAAAACTTTCATCTGTATATATATGAAGGATTATACTGAAATAGATTCATAGATTACTGTAAACTCAGTATTAAGCCAGTCTTACTTCTTCTAATTGTAAAATTAAGTATCTGTACCTCCTAAAACTGTAATGCATAACAAAAATTACTTGTGTACTTCATGCTTAAACTGTTTGCTCTGCACAGGTAGCAAGGAGTCACATTGTTGCTACCTGAAAACATGTAAAACTGCATTTTGTTCTGCTGTATGTTGGTAAACAATGTCTGCTCAACATGGATGCTTTTAAGAGAGAACAGAGATCCATTTATTTCCAGTGGTTTATGAAAGTATTTTTTAGTAGCTTCTTTAGGCCTTTTTTTTTTCTCTTTCCAAAATCTGAAGCATATGCATATGCTGAGTATAGTTGGATAATTTTTATTAGCAGACAAGAGTACATTAATTTTTTTCTTGTTATATAAAGCCAGACTTTCAAATTATTTCTGTAATATGTAGATATTTTGACGTTTTGGGGCTACAATCCATGAAAATTCTTGACCTAGTTTAAAATTTCATCTGAAGCTGTAACAGTATTGAAAATGGCTTCACTGTGATAGATAGTCAGGGTGTTTGTTATAAATATTTTAAATTTAAGACCTGCTGTTATACAATCGTATTACCTGTTAGTATGAAACAGGTGACATACAGAGACCACTCATTAAATGTAAAATGATTATCTGATCACCTTATCTTTTGAGTTACAAAAAGGAAAACTTATACTGAAATCCTCTCATTAAGCAGTTTGGTCTATGGATATATTTTTGGATATATGTATATGTATATATATATATATATGGATATATACTTTTTCTGAAAACACTGGTGACTCTCTTTTTCAGTGATAAGGCATATGCTACTGGTAAACTCCTGTGTGAACGTTTAAAAGAAGCTATACCTAGACAGTTGTTTGAAATAGCCATCCAGGCTGCTATTGGCAAGAAAATCATTGCAAGAGAAACGTAAGTGAAGCCCATCTGTTCCTTTTGTTCTTTTGTCCTCCATAATTTAAGGACTTTGATTTTACTGGGAAGTTTTGTTATTCTTGTATATACTACCAGACATACTGAAAGAAAGAAAAAAAACAAAACACATTTGAGCTGTGACTATGACTAAAGATTTTGAATTAAATTTATACCAAGAAATTGTATTTTTTTTTTAAATTGCTTGTGGTCAGCATTGCACTTAGTGGATAAAGCATGACTTGCAACACCCGTGTGTCCATTTCCTCTTTGGCAGTGGAAAAAGTTTTTCCTACTGAAAAAAATTAACTAGTTGTGGAATAGTTTAATCTCTGGGAGAGCCAGCAACAAAAGAACTGATACGTGCTGTTCCAAAGCAAATATGTTGCAAGCTAAACACACAACTTTTACTTAAGCAGCATGTGCTTCTTTAGAGCAGTTTCCTTGATGCTGTGTTTCTCATCACATTTTTTGTTGCTGTTTAAATAGAACTTAAACTGTGATAAAATCATTATAGGTAGGAATTCAAACCAAGGTGCTGTAAGAATCTGTATGTCCATCTATATATGCATAGATGTAAAACTTCCTGTGAGTCATAGGAGAAATCCTAGATAAAAAGGCAAGCTTGTGATTTTTTTATGTACACATTATACACCCTAAGGGGTATTTCTAGATTTGGGAACTGTGAATTAAATCTTCTGTTTAAAACTTCATGTTTTGTATACATGAAAATGTTACGGTGCCAACACATATTACAAAACTAGTAGAAAAACAACAATTAGCATTTTGATAATTCAGTATTTAGCTTCACATATAGATGTTCTAATATGTTAAAGTATATGTGCTATTTTATTTTACAGGCTGAAAGCTTACAGAAAAAATGTTGTGGCAAAATGTGTAGGTATTTTTTTTTTTTAATCTTTCTGCCATTTGTAAACCTAAGAGTCCTGCTAAGGTGATAGGTCCATCTTTTCCTAGAAGCCCAATAAAGACATATTCTGCCTGTGCTCTGAAATGTCAGTTGAATTTTAACAGCTTCAAGCTTTTATTTTAAAATTCAGCTCTTAAAATGTTTAGCTGCAACTTGCAGTAAGAGTGGATCAGAAAAAGTAATGGCTTTGTCAAAGTTACACACTTGAATGAACTCAACTGTGTGTTGTGTGTATTCAGTCCTCTCTCCTCACCATTTTCTAATAAATATAGAGTAAATGTGTGTGTGTGTACACAGGCATATGTGTAACTTCGTGTTTCCTAAACTGTTTTTCAGATGATAGAAGAAACTATAAGTGTGCTTCTTTAGACTTGATCTTTATTTTATTTTTACTTAGGTTTGCAGTAATATATAGTAATAAAGCTTTAAATATGCAATAGTTGACTATGAAGAAGACTCACCTAAGCTATAGGAAAAATGTGATACCTCTTAGCTTGTATTTAGGTCTCTGAAGCAAACATGTTGGAAAATGTTAATGAAGTGTCCCTTTCTTAGAACTGTAACAGAATTCTTCTCCTAGCCACAGATGTGGGATGGTGTTTGTTCAATGTTTAGTTTAGGCTTTTTGTTCATTTTTCTAGATATAGGCACCTAGTGCTAGTCAGGGTTCCTCAGCGTATCTGAGCTGGTATCCTGCTGCTGTTCCAAATCCCTTCTGTTACCTGGTTATCAGCCAGGCTTAGGTGAATGTGTGTATTTAGGTAACAGAATTCAGCCTTCAGGTGTCCAAATGAATATGCTCCCTTGTTCTTTTTAACAAATGACCTTTAGGCATAACTATTTGGAGTATAAAATAATCCTCTGTCATAATATAACCAACCTTCCTGGGTTTTTTTAAGCCCTTGAGTTTAGTATTGCTGAAATGTATTGTAGTTGCATTTGTTGTAGTTTAAGCTTACTAAAATATTTTTGCTTTTCACAGTATGGTGGAGACATTACAAGAAGAATGAAGCTTTTAAAGAGGCAGGCAGAAAGCAAGAAGTTGATGAGAAAAATTGGCAATGTGGAAGTACCAAGAGATGCCTTTATACGTGTTCTAAAGAGAGAAACTGACAAATAGAGATCAGTAACACGCAGCTGATCATTCTCTCAACTTTTTGCAGAGCTATGGGAACATACTTGACTTTTAATGGTGTAAATTAAGTATATGTGGGAAGATGAATTGAAAGGAGTGTGTACTTAAAATGTACAGAAACTGGTAGATTATTATGAAATTAAAGCTCCTTGACTGAATCTAAAAATTATCATTGTATTGTTTTCATTGTATTTCACTTTTTTCATGCTTTTCACACTTAAAAAATAACATGTTTTATTTTTGCATTGCAAGTCTTTGTATGAGAAAACAGGAACCATATGCAAAAAGGTTATAAAAATAATTGAAAGGTAAGTATAGACAAACAGTGCTGTGTTGGTTTGGTTTTTTTCTCGTAAAGTTTCAACTGTTGCCATAACAGTATCAAGCTGCTTCCTGTTTTACTTTTTCTAAAGTTGCTGTTGTCAAGAAATCATCGTGATGCTGGGAAATCACACCAGGAAAAGAAATCCAAACTTTTTTAATGTACCACAGTGTGTATTTTAAACTTGCTGAAGTGTGTAAATTTAGCATTAGTACAGCCTAGCTAAGCTCATCTCCAGAGAAATTGTAAGTTTTAATATATTAAAACACAGGATATGTAACTCCTCCACCAAAAGACCAATTCAGGCCTTAAAGAATTCCTTTGGCATGAAGGTTTGGTTAGGACCTGCCTTTTTGTACTTGATGAAGTTTTATTTCTATTGTCCACTTACTAAGTTTCTCAGGAAGTCCTCAGTTGAAAGCTGCACTGTAGTGTGCTTAACAAAAGGTGTTGCTTTCAGAAGTGTACACAAAGCAATCACAAATGCAAGTTAGTGACCCTTCTATACTGTGTTTACAACTGCTTGCTCACCTCCAAAAGCTTTTAAGATAGACTCTTCCTTGCTTTTGTAATTTCACAGAACCACAGAACAGTCCAGGTTTGAAGGGATCTTAAAAGACCTTCTGGTCCAACCGTTTATGAGAAAGGTGAGCCTAGATGAGACTCTACCACATCCCTGAGGAAATAATGTGATTTGTAATTGAGGCTACCTGCCTGCCATCTGGGTGAAAAGTTAAATTCTTGAAGTTCTGCTTTGTTGCACTTTGTCTCAATGGGTATTTTACACAAGGACGTGATCCCACTGTTCCCCCAAGAAAAGTAAATCAGTAAACTCTTCCACATTTGGTGCTTAATTGCTCCCTGAAATCCTGAAGTATTTATTCGTGACAATTTATATTAGAAATGAAACAATTTTGAAATTAGAGATTTATATTTAAGTTTTACTTATATTCAAAGTAGGAAATAACATTCCTTGTAACAGTTCAGTGTTTATAATGATACAGTGAGAAAGTGACTAACAGCTGGCTTTAAATTATCATAAATTCGCAGACATTACGTTCCTCTAAATTAACTTCTTTTCAGGCATTTCATAGTAATACCAATTATATAATTGAACAGGTACCTCCAGAAAGGAACATTTAGATTTTTCCTTATGTATAAAGCTTGATTACCAAAAATATAAAAATCCTAAAGGAACTTGAAAATCATGAGAGAAAAAAGTGCTATGGCAGAAGTTTAATATTTTTATCTGTGGAATAAGTTATAACTTTCAAGAATTTGGTGCATTTTTAGGCACTGTTTTTGTATTTTCATTTGCCTGAAATATACAGTAGGTCTTGAGATGCCCAAAAAATGTTTAAGATAAATTTAAGGCAACCAAGTGCAAAAGCTCAGTGTATATTAGATAAATGTAAACAAAACATTTCATAGTAGAAATTGTACAACTATTACAAGTCCATAGTATTGACAAAGGCCAAAACCATTCTGCCTAGAGACATAATGCAAAATATAGTTAGACTAATCAAGCCAAAAATTACAAATTCTGGGAAATAAAGTGTCATCTTTAACACAAGGCAGATGCATTACACTGCTGTGCTAGAGTAAGTGCTCTGCTTTTCCTATCTCTGTATAACACGCAGTCTCTCAAAAGGTCTGTCTGTTCCATTTAGTGATGTACCACCCAACAGCAGAGCTCCAAATGTTAAAGCAAAATGCATAACACAGCAAACAGATGGAATGTGAATGTAACAGATATTGGACCTTTTAAAAATACAGTACCTAGGATTCCCCATTTTAAACGGTTTTCAGCATATTGCATAGCAGTCAACTCATCTGCTACCTAAAACAGTTGCTGTTGACCCACATGAAGCTCCTCTTCAATTCTTCTTTCAGTTTTCTTTCATACTGTACAGTGGGTCCACAAGCTTATTGTGCACATGCATTAAACCTTGGGGGGAAAGCAACAATGCCAGCTTTACATTAGTTATTTCAACATGTCCTTCTATCCATATTTTTATTTGGAGTTTGCTTCAAAGTATACATTTTAAATAGTTCACTGAAGAGAACAATGGCTATAATAAGAGACAGCATATATATGTTCCTGTATCACTTGCATACTAATGGCATCTGCTATATGAACTGAGCAAGGATCAGACAGTTCTCTGGTAACAGATCCAAAAAGCAGAACTGGAATGCTTCCAAATTCATTGAATACATCTTTTTTTCTGTATGAGAAACTGTATGACAGCAACATAATTCCCTCACATCATAAAACCCATATATACACAAAGTGATACTTTAACAGCTTGAATTCTGGAATTGTAATGTTCTGGCATTGTGGTATTACTATCTTTGTAATTGATAGTGTACTTCTGGTCCTAGACAGGGAAAAGCAAACTAAAACTATCCAGACTGTTAATGCAGACTCAAAATTTCAGTAGTTCAACTCTTCTCTGTTCTAGCTGAGCTTTTTTTTTGTGTCACACACAAGTCATCCATAGCTGTGATTAGGGTGTTATTTTCTTTCCTACTCAACTATTTCAATTCTGTAAAATGCTGAAGAACAACTAACAATAAAAAATATGCTTCTGCCTTTCTTTCGTTGTTACTTAGTAAAAATGTTACCTGTATCTACCTATGTATGACACTGGGTCACTGGCAGGTTTTTAACCTCATTTCACCTTAAGAACTAAACCAGTAACTGATCAGCATTCACAAACTGCAAAGTAAAAGTCCATTTTAGCATCAAACTAAAGACTAACTTTTAAAATGAAAATATGCAAGATTAAGAATAATAAAAGAAATGTGCAGTAATGCATATTTTAGTATCTATGGCAAAGAATACTCAAAATACCTTTGCTACATGATGTACCTTGTGGTAAACCTTCGTGTCTCTGCAGCAACACGCAGTTAACTATACAATTAGAGGTCAGTACTGTTGTGACCTCAACAAAAGGCATTTTATGCAGCATCTATTACTAATCACTATGTCATCATTTAATATAAAATGCAGATGTTAGATCAAGTATAATTTTTCTCAGGTTAACAGTGAGAGAAATTAAGTATACATTTGATATAAAAGTCATTTTTACTGAAAGAGTAACAGCTGCACACGCTACTCAAACTAGAAGCATGTTTTGAGCTTTAAAGCATTTAGCTTCCTACCAGTGTTTTTCTCTTCTAGAAAGGGGAAATGAAAAGGAGATAATTACCCACTTCCTAGATTCATGAAAAATGCTTACAAAGTATTGCCTCTGCCATACTTTATGAAGAATATTTAAATCCTGTTAGTGAAATTGTTACAGGAAAATCAGTAAGAAAAAGAAGTTTTTTTAAAGTTATGCACCAGACTTGACAGATGCCAAAACAATTAACTTCAAAGAAAAGTCCCACTGTATATTCAAGTACGCTTTAAGTAAACAGATTTCTGCATACAGTTTTAAGAGAAGCATGCACAAGTATGGAAAAAACTATCCTGAACTACCTTATCTGCAGCCAAATCCATAAATTCAAAATTCATTTTCGGTTTAATTCTTCAAGAAAGTTATTTTTCCTTTTACTGTAAGAACATTTAAGTACACTTGATAATTTTAGTCTACAATAGGTTTTCAGAAACTTAGAAAAATGTGGAGTAAGTTACTCTGTTTACCAGCCAGTGTGGTACTTGATTATAACAAAAAAAAAATTTGCAGTTTCACATAGTACCTTGAGAATTTTTAAGTGGTGAAAATTCCCAGTAAACTACCACCATAAACAGCAGTATTAAGAACTACCTAGCTACCCCAGGAAGTCTAATGAAGATCAAGATTCAGAAATAATTTCAAATTTGACCCACACTGATTTGTCCTCCACCTTAAAAAAATCTCACAGACGTGAGAAGGTAAATTTAAGCAAGTTTAAAATAAACAGTCTTTTTAAGAATTCTATTGCTGTGTATTGCAGGGTAATTCATTACAGTGTGACAAAATGGTGCACATTCATAAATTGTAGCCCTTGATGTTTTTAAAGCCATGTTCAGTGTCATTCATACCTAAGTAATTCTACATTATGTTTATCTTTCCCAAGCAAAGCCTCTGTTTATATGAAATACAGGAAAATGTTTAAAATTTATGCAAGCAGTTAGAAGCCTATTTTTCAAAACAACAATATCTAGCAGTGTGATGATACAGGTAGAGACTAACCCTCCCCCCTACCCTGCAAATACACAGCAGAGAACAGCATTATGGAAAAAAATCCAAAATTAACAAGTTGGCCACAAGTGATAAAAATCACAGTAATGTCCAATTTGCAATCTAATATATATATATATATATATGAGCCCTGGTTATATAATGCTCTAAAAAATAATGTAATAAATTACAATCTTGATCTCTAATAGCTCAACTACTACAGGTACCCATGCTACTGAGAAAGACAACCAATTCACACAATTCCATGTGCTGTGCTAATATAGTCACAAGAAAACTACTTCTCTCAGCTTCTACAGTCTCAGTGAAACAGAATTCAGATTAGGAAGTCTCAATGACTATCAAATAGCCTGACTTACTTTAATTTTTCCCCCACATACCTACTACAAATATGAAAAGCACAGTAAAAGTATGCAGCGTATTCAACGTCAGTACCGATTGTTATGCAAATCACACTGTAAGAAAAAAGTCCTCACAGGCCTTCAAAGTCTGTATCATGCATTACCAGTTTATAGACAGCATGTTACAGCACATAGCAAAGGCAGCACGAAAATATATCAAGATTAATAAAGGTATTGAGTCTTTTTAAGTGAAACTTTCCAGTGCATTTAAGACCTGTATTCTGTAACACTAGACTGCTGCTGTTCCAAGTTAAAGATTACTGAACTGTTTTTTCAAGCTAGAAGCAAAGGAAGTATTTCTCCCAAGTAGATTTGTCAGGAATGTAAGTAGCATAAGTTATGCCTCCTAGCAATTCTCCATATACAAGAAATAAGTTAATATTTAGTATTTTGAATATATATTAGACATTAGGTACTGTAAAGTATTGGAAGGCTCAGACTGAAATCAATATAATTTTAAATCTGTTGGTTTTGCATTTTTTTAAACACATGTAACCTCTGATTCAGTGCTCACCTTTAAAGTACTTCACAGTTTTAACTCTTAGTTCTAAAGTAGCATCTTCATCACACACAAAGATAGTGCGAGGGTGTTGCTGGAAAGCAGAAACTGTCCACATATGATTGACTCCTTCTTCAATTGCTTTGTACAGGGCAAAAGCCTTATGTGCACCTGTTATAAGAATCATCACCTGCAAAACAAAGGTCTCTTTACTTTCAATCCCAGTATCAATACCAACTAGTCTTGAAAACACACATGCAATTAGAACCAAATGAGTTCTTACTTCTCTAGCATCCATCACTGTACCCACACCAACTGTTAGCGCCATAGTTGGTACTTTAGATAAGTCTCCATCAAAGTATTTAGCATTTGCCAAAATGGTGTCCATTGCTAAAGTCTTTAATCTTGTTCTTGAAGACAAACTTGATCCGGGTTCATTGAATGCAATGTGGCCATCTGGACCAATGCCTTTTCAAAGTTAAAAAAAGTAAATCATTCCAGACCTGAGAGTCAACAAATAACCTCAAACATCTTAAACAAATACACAATTTTTAGGACACATTCTTTCCTTCTCCATTTTCAATAAAAAACATTCAAAACTCACTGAAATTAAGCCATTAAAAACTTGGACACCAACCATTCTGTTTTGGTATTCATACTGATTCTTTGTTAGTCACGTAACTTTCTTACACCATAAATGAAAAATCTGGGTTTAGCCAAGTTATGAAAATAGTGATTAAAAAATCAGTGTACATCTTTGAATTGAAACTAACCATAGAGCATTTCCTCATACCTCCAACAAATAGATCAATCCCCCCTGCTTCTTCAATTTTCTTTTCAAATGCATCACATTCCGCCTGTAAGTCCGGAGCATTCCCATCAAGGATGTGAGCATTATTTGGATCTATGTCAATATGCTTAAAGAAGTTATTCCACATATAGGAATGATAGCTCTCTGGATGATTCCTGGGAAGGCCTGAAATCATTTAGAGTAAAATGAACATATGACAAGACTTAATCAAACAGCCTTAATTCTAGTCTATGTGTAACCAATGCAGGGCATGCAAGGCAAACCTAACTTCCTCAGATAAAGCAAGATTTGAAACTACATGGAGAAGAAAGCTTTCCTGTTGGCATGCACAAGGTAATTGGTTTACATTCACACAAGGGGTGTAAAGTCTTCAACAGAAATGCATTCACAGTATTATGTGACAACATAATTCTGCACTGAATTTAACCCGGGATCCACCTGCTTATTTTTGAAGATAAATGAATAGAGAAAAATGCTTAAGATGACCCCATGAACAGAAGTCCAGCATAGAAGTACAAACATACTCGACTGACTGCATTCTTTGACAAAGTATTGTCATTTTCATAAGGAGGAAAAAATAACAGTACAATGTGTTCTCAGATAATAACGCATCTTACCTACATACTCATCCATGTTGAAAGTCTTTACATATTTGAAAGAGAGATCTCCATTTTTGTGATATTCTATCAGCTTTTTGTAGCATCCCAATGGTGTACTACCTGAAATAAAGTTTTGCTACTGTTCTATGTATCTGCACAATGTTTTCAGTGTTTTTAAATCTCTTCATAGTCAAATTTTGCTACGATACTTTTCAACATAAAAGCAATCTGCTATTTCTCATTTAGTACTTCTCAACTTCTCAAACTATCACAACTTTTTACACAAACCAAATCCATATTTTAAAAGAAATCTGTTGGACTATTACAAAAAATAATACTTATGTTCTTTTAAATACTGTATCTGCTAGCAATGATACAAACATTGTTCTGAGTTTACTTATTTACACAGACTTTGAATAAAACTTGCCTGTTGGTAGACCAAGCGTGAAATATCTTCCTTGACTTGGCTTGAACTGGATAATACGATTACAGATGTATTTTGCTGCCCATTCACTAGCCTGATCATAATCTTCAAGAATTACTAGCCTCATTATGGCAGTGAGGAACTTGTATAATAAAACAAACTTAAACCTGGAGGAAATGTCAAAGTTTTAAAAATAAGCACCCTATGAATAGTTGTAAAACTCTTACAGTGGAGATAAAAAATAACATTTTGTACTGATGACTTGCATAAGCATACCACATTCTTGCAATCCTAGTTCAAGCTGGACAATCTAAAGCAAAACTACAGAATCGAAACGATACATTCCAGTCAAAATATTTATTAAAATTCACAGACTAATTTAAAGTAACTTAAGGAAGACGTTAAAACAAAATAAGAAAAAGCCATTTTGAACTTCAATATTTTAGTCAAGTGTTATTGTTAGAAAAAAGGAAATATTCAAACACTGAGATTAACTCCTGTTTCTTATAACCAGCTGAATGCCTAAAGTTTCCATAGAATACCCAGAATAACCTCATGTTCCTATATTTAAAATACTTAATTGGAAGTAAATAATTAAAACTCCTTTCACTGCCATTCTAGCTCCATAACAATGCTTCAGTACATCTATTAATCTGCAAAAAAAAAAAAAAAAAAGTTAAAGCATTTAATACTTGAAATGTGACTTCATTGGTATCTTTCCCTGTGAATTGCAAACATTTTTTCTTTTCAACATAACTTTAAACCGAAGTTTAGAAGGCTTTGAGTGCAGTTGTACCAACTTTTAAGATAAATATCCAGAAAATAAGCTTGGTTGCTAGAAGTGTACAAGCATCTCTTGCATTTAAGTGGAACTCATTTTTCCACGAGTTTCTGTTTAACAGAGTCAGGCAATTACCAGAAAGAGAGAGGCTCTTCAGCCAGATTGCAATGTATTATTCTTCTGTTCCCAGGTCTGAGTGTGCTCAGCATTAGCCAAAAAACAACACAGCAGCCAGAAGCCCAAGAGGCCAACTAAGTGACAAACCACCTGCAGCACACACTACTCTACTATTAGCTGACCTAAAATGACAGACTGGTTTAAAAACAAATACGAATTAAAGTACACTTGTCCCTAACAGGGTGACATGTTTGTCCAACTGAACTAGGCATAATGTGAGTTCCGCCGTGATCTGCTTTCCTCTGCACGGGCGGCTGAGTCGTGACAAGTCAAGCTCCCCTTTGCAGAGGACCGCTATTCCACAGATACCAACAGGCGTTCACACATCCCCGAGGAGGGCAGAAAAGCAGGGCAGCAGGAAGAGGCGCCGCGGCTCTGGGGCGCTTCATAAAGCTCCAGCGATTTCATCCCGGGCACACGGGGCTGCTCTCCCAGAGTAGCGACCCGCGGACGGCACCAGAACGACCGCGGATTTTCGGCTAAGGGCACTTTTCTTTTTTCCTTTATGGGGGTTGGTAAACCTGCACTGTTAGAGACAGAGAGCTCCAGCCGGCCCGCACCGCCCGGGGCCCCGCGGCCTCCCCCGTCCCGCCCGCGCCGCTCACCCCGCACAGCCCGCGGCGGCCTCGGGCGACACCGGGACGAAGAGGAGGACGAGGAGGACAAGGAGGACGAGGCGCAGGACGGGGAGCAGGAGCAGGAGAGGGAGCAGGAACAGGACGCGGACCGGCGCCCGCTCCGGCGCCTCCAGCAGAGCCCGGCGCGCAACCCGGAAGCGCCTGGCGCGGACGGGAAATGGGATGCTGTTCCACTTCCATCTCCGGGGGTCGGGGCGGGTACAGCCTGCTGCCGAAACACTGGCGTGCCTCCAGGTTGCAAAATGCAGAATATGGAAAATTTTCTTAATAAAGGGTGTTGTTTGATCTTCATATACTTTCTATCCTAAACAACAAGAAAGGAGATTTAATCCGTGAAACAGAGAGCAGCTAACAAGCTCTAAGTGATGTCCAGGTGGCAGAAAGACAAATTAATTTTTGGTAGCATTGCCTTGTTAAGGTTTAGGGCTGGACATGCTTCAATGATCTCAGACCTGGGGGCAGGTTAACAAAGCTTGGGGAGCAGGATGAGCCACTGGCAGCAGACACGATGCATAATGGACGGGACACAAGGACATCTGGCAGAACTCCCAAGTTAAGGAAGAAACCAATAAATACAATTCAGCACTTGTGCTGAAATCAGCTCCAACTGGGTAAAAGGTTCATTCTGGCAAGGGGAGATCATGACCACCAAGTCAGGGACCACTAACCCAAGAAACCCACAGACTCACAAGAAGGAGCATGCGGACTAAACAGGATGAGAAGCAAGGGAATCATTAACCAGTAGAAGATAGAATACCAATTAATAAAGAGAACTATGTAACTTGTAGGCAAGGGATGCTAATTCCATTGTTTGCTAAAACATATTAATAGTAATAAGTTTTGATAGTTGATGTGCTGGCTTTGTGGGTTACCACCCGGTGCCCCTTTTTGTGCAGAAATATAAATAAATCAAATGCCTTGACTTTGTGTGTGCATTGGCCCCTTGCACACTGAGTGAAAGAACCTGTTTTGGGATAAAGGCTTCATTTCAGAAGTTTACCAAGTCCTAAAGAATATTTTCTCTTGCACCTTTTCTTGAGTCATGCTCTGAGCCTCTGTTGCTCTCATTGTTTCAGAGTAAACTTGCAAAGGAAGTTATTTTCAAATCCTATGTAATAAATTAAGACTAGTTAACTCATTTCTTTGGTATTACTACACACCTAGGTATCTATAGGTCTGAAACCATATCCCTCCCCTGAACTCTAGGGGTGCTTTTTCCCATCCCTTGGTGAACCGTATTCTCTGATATGTAAGCTTAATGTAAGAGATGACAGAATTATTTTGCATGGTCAGGTATCCAATTGTGCTTCTCTTTCCAACAGCTCCCTGCTAACCTGCTAGGATTGTTTATTCACTTTCTTTGCATCCTTAGTGTTGCCAGCTTCTAAATGACATGGCTTTACAGTGCCCCTCAGGGTAGCAACTTCCCTAAAATCTTTGCTAGCCACCCCAATCTCAAGATGGTCAATCGTTTCTGAGGACTTTTACTCTAGTGTACACTTGCTACCTTCTAACTTGACAAGGTAGGAATGAAGTATGCCTGAATGGATGATAAAGCAAGAATTGCTAGTTTGTGTTACCCCCATTTCTCTTGGCAGAAAGGCATTCTTCAGCTTTCAGGCTTCCCATCTGGAATCCCAGTCCTAGATGTACCACATAGATATGACTCTACTGTATATTCCTTATCCTACTATAGTTCATTGGCTTTGCTCATCACTTGGCTTGTGAAGTTGTTATGGGAAACTTCAGATCTTTCACACAAGTTCTGTTGGTTTCCACAACTTGAAAATTCTTTTTTTTTTTTTTTTCAGCACTACAGAAAAACTCTTAAAATTCAGTTAATAGGCTCCTCCATGTTGCATATTCTCAAGAGGGTCAGAGAATACGTGATGTACTTTTCAGCGCTCAGTGGAACTTACACTTTTTCCTGTTGCCTCTGAATTCTGAACAACTTGTCTGTTGCCTTTTTAGCAAACTTGGCAATGTTATCAAGTGCTTCTTTTAGACAAATTCCCTATCTTTTGTGAGCATATTCAATGCTGACTCTCCTTGTTAGTATGCTAATGTCTAGGTTGTGATTTTTCCAAGTCATTATTCAGATTTTGCTTTCTAATTAGTAGCAGATGGAAAACGCACTGAATGTTGTTGCTCACAATTACTAATTAAGATTTTGCTAACAACGACAAAAAAATCAATCTTAATTCCTTATTACATTTCATTGACTAGCATGACTAAAGATTTCCTAAAATCTCACAGTATTTAAAATCCCAGTCAGTTTCTGTTCCTTCTGGAAACAGTCTTTCTGTGATAATTTTTTTCCTTTTATTTTCTTAATACTTCTGTTAAGTATTATTTCATTTATTCATGGTGATCTAGTTTTTATACATCTGCTATGATCAGGTGGCTTTTGTGCTTCTATTTTTTAAACCTGTTTTTAAGTGACTGAGTTTAAACTGCAATACTAACCCAGCTGCATTAAATGTTACCTGAGGAGGATCACCTCAACTTCAGCTGAATCCAGTCTTTTAATAAGGTAACTGTCCCTTCAGATTCACTCCTTTTTAGTTAGAAGAAAAAGGATGCTGCCCAAAGCTGGGATCTCTGAAGGAAAATTACTAAAATGGATGTTGAAATACGGGAAAGGATCTAAGAAGAAACCAAAAAGATTGCAATGAAGCTATTTGCCTAGGCATTATATGTAGAGGTTAAGAAACATGTAGTTGATGAAAAGATTTGAAAAAACCCAACTCACTCTTATCATCTTGGTGAATTAAACTCCTATATTGAGTCTGGCTGAGGAGGAGTTAAGCTTCCCCCTCACAGTGCTTTGCATCAATAGCTAGAAAGGTGTGTTTAACACCCCAGTATTGTGGCTACTGCTGAGCAGCACTCCCCAGCATCAGCACTGTCTCTCCAACATTCCCTGTGGCCAGGAGGCAAGCAAGATCCTGGGAGGGGATACAGCCAGGACAGCTGACCTAAACTGACCAAAGGGATCTTCCATAATATATGATATCTGCTCAGATATAAAAGTTAAGGGAGAAAGGGGGCAGGGCACTCATTATTACAGTGTTTATCTTCCACAGCAACTGCTACGTGTTATGAAGCTCTGCTTCTCAGGAAGTGGCTGGACATCACCTGCTGATGGGAAGTAGAGAATAAATCTTGTGTTTTCCTTTGCTTCCATGTACAGCCTTGTCTTTATCAAACTGCCTTTACTTGATCTATGAAGGGGTTTTGCCCATCTTATTTTCTCTCATACTGTCCTGCTGAGGAGGGGAGTTATAGAGCAGCTTGGTCAGCACCTGGCATTCAGCCAGGGTCAACCCACCAGAACTCTGCTGTGTAAAAGGTATCCGAATCAAGACTAATGATTCAAAATAAGATAGTAGCTGAGACCTGTTAGTGGGTAAAAATTGTATGGGGAGAGGGAGGATATATTCAGTGAAGTTTTTGTTTTGTTTTGTTTTTTTCCCCAGAACTCTGAAAGAATGTGAAGGCAGTGGTTGTTACCCCTGGTATTCCATTTAATGCCACGGAGTCAGTAGCCTTCTGTTTCCCTGTGACTAAAGCATACTGAATTTCTGGTAACTTAATTTGTCTTCTGGACACAAGCCGTAGGGGACTGAATGCACTTGGCAGCTTTGCTTACCTTTCACAATAACTGAAGATACTTTCACATGCACATTGCATCCCTGTATTTGTCACTGCTTTCTTCAAAAGTTCCTTGCTTAGATCTCAACACATTTCTATCAGGTGGGAAGTACATGGCATGTGACATCCTTTGGGTTTATGTTTTATGCAGCAATCTCACTGAAACTATTTTCCAGTGCAGTAGGAAACATCAGATTCTGTGATGCCAGGAGTAGGTCAATAGAGACATAAATGAATCATCTAACTAATGTTTAGCACCATCTACATTTTCATAGGCAAGCCTTTGAGTCAGTTTATGAAGCTTTATGCAGTAACAGATAAGCATCATATGCTTTTGCTTTCCATTTCTGTTCTTGCTATGTGTTGCTGCTTCCTACATGGATTCCAGTAGAGACTGTACCAAAATAGCTATCCCGTACCACCTGGTTCTGAATATAAGAGCTGTTCACTAACAGAGTAAGCAATAAAGGTGATGAGGGGAGAGGTGTATTAATTGCACCATCATCCTGCTATCTTTTTGCTGGTGAACTCTTCAGTTCTTCAGAGTAAGGGTTCAGTGTGAGAGTTTGCTCCTCGATACTACTTCATTTTGCCATGTAGAAAGAGCTGATACTGATTGTTTTCCTATGAGTGCCTGAAGTGTCAGGATGTCTCTCCACAAATATCTCTGCCAGAACAAGCAGGCAGAGGAGGTGCCTGCTACATTCCTTTCAGATCAGATCTTTCCCTTGTTACTGATGAGAGTGTCAGCTGCCTTGTAGGTATGGTGCATGAATTGCTGGTTGGCTGTGCCCCTACAGCATGGAACATTCTTGATTTATGCAGGGATATTGAGAGAAGTTTCTGACAGTACTGTCAGCTGCTGTTAAAGCCTGCTCCTTTCAGAGGACACAGTTTTGATGTTCAGCATTTCTGTTCTTTCTTATCTCTCTCCCCTTGCTTAATCTGCTACTCCCCGGAGCTGAATGAGTGAGCCTTTTCAGCCCTTCCACAAATATGACTGGGCCAAAATGTGTACAACAGGTAGTCCATTTGACTCATCTGGTGTCTTTTGTGAAGTGAAGCTATTTCAACATGTAGAAATAAAGAGTACAAAGCGTGAGGTCCTTTGCAGGCTTAAGACAAAATTTGTCCTTCTACTCAAGTACTGTGTCATGAGAAGTCTTTTTTTTTTTTTTTTTTCCCTCTACAGGGAATCCCTCTTTGATCTACTACTTCATGGAAGTTTTGTCAGTGAAGAATTGGTTTTGAGGTATTTTTGCATGGGGTGCAGTGGTGGCTGTTAAGGAGCAAGAGTAAATGACAAGGGATGAGCATGCTGACTCTTGCCTGCCCAGTTAGGCAATCTGATTAAAGTATGGATGTGCTGATTCCCATCATCTGCAGGACTATCACCAGCGCTGAGTGATGGGAGCAATAAGACATCTGTCTATGGTTGAATTCTAGCTAAGCTTAAGCATCTCCTTCAGAAAAAATGGAATAGCCTGAATATGGATGTTTATATAGAATGATTGAATATGGAGTGAATATCTGGAGTCAGATGAATTTCAGCCCAAGTGACAATATTTCAAAATTTAGCTAGGATAGGTCATTTCATTTCAGATTTGTACATAGATAGGATCATAGGATCATAGGATTTATTGGGTTGGAAAAGACCTCTGAGATCATCGAGTCCAACCCTTGGTCCATCTCTAGTCCATTTACTAGATCAT
>JAWWEV010000134.1:48149355-48189913 GCA_035583235.1 Hafferia zeledoni | reverse complement strand
TAATTTGGATAAAAACCTCGAACAAACACTTCGTTTTATACTGGTATTAGGCTCCTTTTTTTTTTTTTCTTCTTTCTTTCTTTTTTTTTTTTTTTTTAATGGAAATTGCCATTTGTAGGGACTTGAACATTTAGGTTCAACAAATAAATGTCCTTGACCTTCTGTTATAGTTAGAGATCAGAAATGTATATAAACTCTTATCAGTGTCTTCTCAAGTTTGAACACGTTCTAATGCTACACCTCCTGTCTTTGCTAATGTACACAGGAGTGAAATTATTGTCTTTGTTTGATTTTTGTATTTTTCTTTGCTATTTTGAATCTCTCTCCAAAACTGAAACTTTCAAGTTTCACATATGCTACTGGCATTTCTGTGTGATAACTGGAGTTTTTTTATAGAGAAAGAAGATCCAATGAGAAAGCAATGGAAAAAAATTGACATTGAAGTAATGTATTTGGCAACCTCTTACCTCCTTCTCTTCTAGCAGTGTTTGATGTCTGTAGAAGTGAAATGTTCACTTATTTCTGTGGAAATAAAAACATTTAGGTGAGATGTGCAGAGTTAGGTGCATACAAGGGAAGTCTAAGAGTGAGTTAGGATCTGAGGAACAGTTCCTCAAGTGAACTCCCAGCACTCTTCCTTATTCGCAGCTCAAAAGGGAATAGAGATTTCAGGCATAATGTTTGGGGTTCTCGTTTATGGAAACTCTGCTCTTAGCTTTACTCTTTTACTGCTCTTCTATTGGGGTTTTCATTCGACTAACAGAGGTACACTACAGATAGTGTAGCTGTCTATATGTCTGTGGAACTGTTTTAAAACACCAACTTGTATTTGGTCATCTTAATCCATAAATTTAATCCTATCCTGAATATCTGGTACATTTTCAGTGCTGGCAAATCGAAAAAAATCTGGAAACAAGAAAACAGATCAGAAAAAGAAATAACAAGACCCTCTTTAGGCTTTGGCGGCACCTACAGAGGAGATGACAGCTAGTTTAGGCAAGCTAGATTTACTAGGATTTTTATACACTTATACAATTGTTGGTAAAAGTGACCAAATGGTTATGTAAATTGATCAAGCCTCAGAGGGATGATCAAAAGAGAATAGAAAGCATAGGCTGTACGTCAGGCATCTGTCTCTCCTTTTTTTTTTTTTTTTTTTTTAGGGTACTTATATGAGATACAGGAGCAGACCTTTGAGTAGTCCCTGGAGGAGGGGTGTCTATCCCTCTGCACACTAGCTTAGACCAACTTGCTATTCACATTTCTCAACCTGTAAAGGAGTGACTAAACCCCTAAAGACACCCCTTGTGCATGTAAAAACTTAACCCCAGTGGAACCAGTGATTGAGCGATTTTTGAAACAGAAAATGCCTGTATAAGGGTCACTAGATCTTAGACTACTGATTCAAGAAGTCTTTTGAAGAGACTGAAATCAACTTTGAACCCTGATCCTTCAGTGTTCAGGTGGAGTGGATCAATCATTGCATACACACAGAGGTTGTCCAGGGATTAATTCTGATGAGAGTGTGGAGAATTCATATCTGTGGGTAGATGGGACACATGCAGAGTATGCCTCATTGCATATTTTCCTATTGATTAGTCATTTCAGTTAATAGCAATCTTAATATTTACATTCCAAAGTTTATAAATATTGGGTAGTAATATCTTTCTCATTTTAAAACAAACATAGCACATATCTTACAGAGCATGAAAATAAAACTATTGTGATAGAAACTTTTGTTACTACTTAGATGAGAGGTAAGCAGCTAAATTATCTACTCCAGAGGATTAATATTTAAAGTTACAAAAAAGCAGCCCAAAGGAAAATTAGTATACTCCACTGAATTACAAGAACAACTTTTGGCTAAACTAAGTGCAGCCCATTGGAATTGGAAACTCAGTTGTTTTCCTGTTACTGTCATACTGAACATTGCTCTTATGGAAACATGTAGTTTCCCTCTGTCATCCATAGTATTCCTTTAATTTTTAATATGTTTCAAGAAACAGGTGTCTAACAGCAAAGCTAGTTTTTCATTATTTATGTGTGCTCATATCTTTAGCATATACAGGCCAATAAAACATCCACAGGTTTTTCTGTCACTTTTCATTTCTACGTTCTAAATTAGAATTAGTTACACATGGTAGTTCTGTACGGTTGTGGTCAATGTGTCACAGTAGATTCTTCACACTAGTTCCTCCTGTTTAGGGACATGACTGTATCTGGTACAGTAAGGTCTGTAAGGTCTGTGTAGTTTCACCAGAAATATGAGAATTTTTGGCCTTCCTTCTCACTGCCAAATATAGAACCTTACTTCCTGAAGGTTAAATGAAAAGTACTTCTGTGCTTATGGTAAGTTAATGCTTTGCTGAGAGCATAGAATCATTAAAAGCTTTCCCAAACTCATTTTGTTACATTTTGTACTGCATATGTGATGTTGTAGAAGTTTGTTACTGCTGCTTAAGTCATTCTAATTTAGGATTTCCTTTTTATTTCCATCTAGACAGTGTCTTAACCCAGAGATATTTTTTAAATACTATTTCCTGTGTTAATTATTTCATATGATTTTTTTTTTGTGTTGTACCAAAAATGAATAGATAATATTACAGTCAAAGGACTAAAGGAAACATACTATAACATGAACTCAAGAATTTACTAATGGTTAATTTAAATCTTAGCAAACTAATAAAAAGACAATGAGCAGGTTCAAAAATATGCCTCTAAATTAATACAGCAAAGTATTTTTAATCCAAACACTCTTAAAATTCTTCTACTGGAAAATTTGCAAATTTGGCCTTTTTCTCAGGTGCCGTGCTTGCCTTTCCAGCATCCCTCTGCATTAATAATGTCAGTTTTCTGTAGGCAGATGGGAGGAGGTAGGAGGGATCAGAAGATTTTCAGGACACTCGTCTTTGCTATGGAGATTTCGATCTTGGTTGATCTCCTTCTTTTTCAGAAGTGGAGTCTGCTTGTGCTTATTTCAGTGTGCTTCCCATGCTGCTACCTTCTGGCTGCTCCCAACTGAGTGTGAGCACAGCCCCATAGCCCCCTCCCTGTGCTCAGCCTTCCCTATGCTCAGACTTCTGTTTCTTAGACAGCAACTAAGAAATTGTGTTTCCAGACCCTTCCCATGGAGGACCTGGCAGAGGTCAGGCTAAGGTAGGGGAGGTAACAATCAGTTGGTCCTGAGGAAGGAGCTGAAACCTGCCCAGCCCAGCTCTGGTCAAGGTGAGCCCAGGCCAACACTGAGACCAGCACTCACAGCTCGGGGTAGAGCCTGTGACACTACTAGCAATAGCAAAAAAACATTACTTCTATCCAGAAAGACACATGGAAGCGAATAATTCTCAACTCTTTGAAGGTTGTGGAGACTCATACTTCTTGCTTGTTTGATTTCTCTTTGAGTTATGAGAGTATCCCTGAAAATAAGCTGCTATGTTTCAGCATCTTTCCTTCAAGCAATATGAAAACATAAAGTGCAAAGGTAATTTGTTTCATAATAATTCCATCCCTTTCCTGATTGCCATGTCTTGTGATCATATTTCGCTTTTACTTTTAAACAAGGCGTTTTTTCCCTTTAATATTGCATACTGTCCTCTCAGGATAGTTAATGCTTTTTGACATGACTAGCAAAAAGGACAGTGACATCAATGGTAGGTCAGATGCTGAAATTTAAGCAAAGGTGTCACAAGTTAAAATTGTAATTTACAGGAATGAAGGGAACCCTTTTGTGTGGAAATTTCTCAAAATGAAATTCTAATAAAAGTAATAGGAGAGGCTAGTGAAAATATTCTACTTTCCCTACTTCAGAGAGACATCCCACATCTTCAGAACTTTTTTGTAATCATGGCATATGATTCACAACAGTGGGTGGCAAACATGTCTGTCCCTGCCATTCGCTGAAGATTTGGACTCAATGATCCTTGTGGGTCTCTTGCAACTCAGAATATTCTGTGATTCTCACTCTGTTTGGGTCATGTTCCATGTGAATTTTTTTGGCTTGCAACATGAGACCAATATACAGAACAAGGAACTGGGTTGTTTGGAGGGAGAGAGATTATCTATTGTCTAAAAAGAAAATATGACAATTATATGTTCATCAGCGTTAGGTTTGACAAGAAAGAAACTGAGTCTATGCTGAAAGTGTCAGTGAGAAATTTGTTTTGAGTTCAGTATGACTAGTATGGCACTATAGTAGGAATAAAGTAAGCCAGAATAATCTAAATTTAACTAGTTAGATACTCTGGTCAGTTGTTTGGTGTCATCTGGCTTCCAAATCTGTGTTAGGTTTTTTTGGAGCAATTTAGAGAACAAGAACTGGAACACTGAGTAGGACAAGAGAAGGCACAAATGAAAAAGGGAGACTTTCAGTCATGTGAACAGTGTCAGGAAACAGGTTTGCTAAGGTGTTGTACTTCTTGTTTGGTTATTGCCCAGAACTCCACACATTATGTGAAAAATGAAGAATTTAGTGTATTTTAAGTCTTTACAGTCTAATCAAAGGATTCTTCTTTAGTCTAGATCTATTTATTACAGAAGAAGAAAAAAAGAAATAGGGGAAAGAATACTAGTAATGGGGAAGAAAAATCAGTTATTATATACACACACTTTCTACCGTCTGCTAATTTCAGTGGTGTTTCATTCATCCTTCCCATGCTTTTCTGCATCCTAAGCCCACCGGAATCAATTTGCTAAGTAACCACTATCATGAGTGTTTTGGTGATGATGTCTGTATTGGGAGTTCCTTTGTCCTCTGGCAGGAGGACTGTGATGTTGATATTGATGGTTTCTTCTTCCTCAGTCTCTTGCTCACTTGGGAGTACTATTGTCTGTTGCTTATCATACCTT
Organism: Hafferia zeledoni; assembly: GCA_035583235.1. Taxonomy (NCBI): domain Eukaryota; kingdom Metazoa; phylum Chordata; class Aves; order Passeriformes; family Thamnophilidae; genus Hafferia; species Hafferia zeledoni. Next base: position 48,185,068 of record JAWWEV010000134.1, on the reverse strand, counting down.
GGTTTTACTCTTCTGTCAGCAAATTCACATTACAATCAAATATTTTACTCAGTGTCTAACACACTGGGTACTATTCTTTATGCTCTTTCTTACACCAGCATCTGATTTTGCCCAGTTTCCAGGTCTACATTCCTTTAATTCACTATTGGTGAGGATTTTTTTGCAGTCCTTGGGCCCTCAAGGATACACTTTCTTATCATCTCATGCTTTTACCTCAGTACTCTGCATTCTGTGTCCCCACTCTTGAGGCTTCTGTTACCATAGCATTCCTATATTCCTCTATGTTACACCATTGCCCTAGGACTAATATTTCCTTCTTCAGAAAATGACTCATTACTTCTGTCTGTAAAAATTATGGTTATACCACAAAATTATTCAAATAAAAATCAGTCAGTAGCCACCAGCAGCTTAGAAAAATTGTGTTTCCACAAAAAAAAAAAAAAAAAAAAAAAAAGTTAAAGCAAAGCTCCAGGCTGACGAAGACAAGTCCAGTCAAAGGAAGTCTGACTGGTGTCAGCCCCAAGGCCTTGCAGAGGTAATTTCAAAGACAGGGTGGCTTGTTACTAACAGCAGCAATATGGTGTTTTGTGGGCTAAAGGTTTTCAGAGTTTACAGGAAGAGGTAAGTCTCTAAAGGATGAAAAAGAGAAGTGACACTTGAGAAGGGTCCACAGTTTCCATTGCAGGAATAAGCTCTTGACTGCTTATGTCCAGACTTTTACCATTTTAGAGTTTCATGTTTGACACAAAAACTTTGTTGTTTAAGAGGTGGTAGTAAAGTATTTTCGCTGAAACAAATGCAGTCACTGCTGACTCTGTGTTAAACTTGGTTCAGTGATCATTCTCGCTCACTTGTACATGCTTTCTGTCTTACAGCAGGGAAGTTTACTACAAAATGTTCCCAGTAATTTTGCCAGAGATATGTTCTCCAAATTTATCATGCAATACATGAGCTAGAAATTTTATAGTGGATTGGTTTTCAGTAATTTTTTAGGGAATACAAGAATCTATTTAAACTAGTCTGTCTTTTTTATGGGAGTTATGCATAAATGTCTACATGCAAGAAATGGTAAAAAAATAAATAGTAGCTTTGATATTTAACTTACTCAGTTCTAGAGTATTAACTCTTACAATGTATTGTAGTGGTAATTTGTGGGGGGTTTATGTCTTTCATGTTCTTCAGCAAAATATAATGCATCCCATTGAGGTAGATCTTCGTTAAAAGCATAAGAGAAAGTTTTTTTCACTGAAGACCTTCAAGTATGACTAGGCAAAAGATGTAAAAATTGGCAGAAAAAGAATGTTAATAATCTCATTTCACAGTTGAGGGGGAACTATGTTATAATTGGATGCGGGAAAGTTGTCAAGTTTCACTTAAGTTCATTGTTTTTGGAATAACATCTTGGCTTTTTTGGAATAACAACTTGGCTTTTCCATACTGCAGGCTTTTTCGCTGTCTGAGATGTTTCTTTAAAGCGTGTTTGTCGTCATGTATTATGGGTCTGGGACAGTTGCCTGTGATTATATGATTGCTCATGAATGCTCTGCTAATGGTATTTTTCCTGAAGAGAAATATTGACTCATTTGTTTTGAACTCCTACTCCGCCTACATGTGGTAGTGTAGAATTATGTAAATTTTGTAAATGAGAAAAGTAAAGTTCTACCAAATGTAATGGCATTTATTTAAATGGGGGTATCCTGTATATCAGAGTGTTTTGAGTGACTCTTATGGAAGTCCTTTTGCATCACGTGTGAAGATCTAGGTTTTTATACTGGATCCTTAAAAATATTGTCTTATAAGAAATTGTAACATAAAGGAATATTACCAATAGATAATTTGTTTCTAGTTAGAAACTAAGTCCTACTTCTATTAATCAAATTTAGATTTACTGTGTTTATTAACAGTTAAAGGTTTTCATTTTGCATTCTCATTGCTATGATTTTATAAAAATAACTAGCCTTAAAAACATCTCTATTTTTATCAAATCAAGTAAGAAGGATTTTCTGTTAATTTTGGCCTGTTTCAGCATACTTTGTTCTTGTGAAGTTTCTGTGCTTTTGCTTGGTAAGAATAGCAATTCACTCTAGGTACATTAAATATGTCCCTGCTGCTTTAAGCCATTCCTCCATTTGTTTCCGTCATGTATAAGAAGGACTGTATATTGCAATTGACTTAAAGCATTACCTTTTTTAAAAAGGCATTGAGGAATTGAAAGTGCTTTATTGCACAAGAAACCCCCTGAGAGTAACATTGTAAGGATTTCAGCAAAGGAAGGTGGTGGTGTCCTCTTTTAGGACATTCTGCATTTTTATTGTAAAATCTATATTGATTTTACTGTCTTTTTATTATGACTGTGTTTGTTTGTTTGTTTGTTTTTTCTTTTCATGGCAGATATACTTATGAAAAACCAGAAATTTAGCTACAAAGGATTAATTACAGTATATGCTATTCCAGGAGTACAGTAATATGCATACAAATATAAAATTAATATGCATTAAGTAGGACTAAGTTTTATCATGGCAACATTTGAAAAATCCCGAAATTGTGAACAGGACTATGTAAATGTGGAAATTTTGAGAAACTAACAAACAGAATTAAGAAATAGCAAAATATCTTTTGTTCTAGAATTTGTTTGGCACTCTCATTGCTACATTTTTCCTGTGTTTCATTGGCAAAGTAAGAGTTGGTATTCTTGGTTTTTGACATTGGTGTTCTATGTAGTCATTACTTTTGCTACTCTTGAATTTTGGTTTTCAATGAAGAACTAGCAATTCAATAAAAACTAGCCGTTTGAAGATATCTTGTTTTAGGAGCCAAAAATCTTTTCAAGTTAAATTGCAGACTTCTTCTTAGCATTGACTTTCTCTAGAATGTAGGATTTGTGATATTTTGCTTAAAACTTGCAAAGATAAAATTTTTTCATAAAAGTCTCCTTGATTTAACTCTTCTGTAGTTAAAAAAGTTTACTTTTATCCTAGGAAATGTCTTTCTGATATATGGCTTTAGTGCCTAAAGGGAATCAGCAGGTATGAATCACACCAGGTGATAGAGGTATGATGGAGAAGATTGAAGCAGTGATTAGGGTTCTTAATTAGCAAGAATCTACAGGCTATAAATTAGTGCCAGCAGAAGTAATTAAACTACTTTATTTGAATTTGACAAAAAGGATACTTAGCATTAGGAGGCAAACTTAGTGTGAAGATTAAAAGGAAAAAGATACTTGTTTGTGAGGTGCAATACAGATGTGTTTCAAATATATTTGAAACAAACATAACCAACTCATTTTTTCTGCTGTTATTATAAGCTTCTTTTTGTTATTTAAGTGATTTTTTCCTGTTCTGTTTTTTATTTTTTTCTTTCCATCTACTATGTTGGGGGTTTTGTGGTGGTGTGTTGTTTTTTTTTTTTTTTTTTTTTTTTTTTTGTTTTTTTTTTTTGTTTTTGTTTTTTTTTTTCCCCACAGTTGTGGGAGAGAAAAATCGCCAGAACCCGAGAACTTCTATGAAAACCAAATTCTGGACAATGATGAAAAAACTCTCTTCTTGATCCAGTTGCATATCATACACAATATGTCACAGTCATTTTAGACCATGAGGATATTGACACAAGCTTTGGCCTTTTGTCTGTGTTTACCTGTCAGGGCTCCAAGCTGTGAAGGCCACACTCCAGTGAAAACAGTCACATAATCACACACCACTGTTCCTGCTGCTTTGCAGGTAGGAAGACAAAAGTGTACTCTGTTGCTAAAGGATTGTTTCTTATGGGAGCTTACTCAGACTCCTTGAAGTTACAGGCAAATTCATATTGGTATTTTTTGTCTGTGTGTTGAAGATATAGCAGAAATTTTAAGATAAGAGCTTTAACTGATAAAGTCACTTTTTTTTCCTTGGAAAAATGTAAAAAAAAAAAAGGAAATTACAAAGCTGTCTGTGGGCAGTTCGTCTCAAACTGGTAAGTGATCTGAGCAAGGCAGTTCAAGGTTTTCTTCAAGAGTTGACCTGCTGCACCGAAATTCCTCTATCTCCCAGTAACACACAGGAGTAATCTGTCAGTAATATCCCATGGTCCTTTCTACAGCTGGATAAAGTTATAGTATTTATCACAAATAATCACTTTGCCATGAGTGTCAAAAATAGTCAAATGGGTTTTTCCTGTTTGTTAATGCTGGTCAAGAGTCTCTCAGCAATGCAAGGTGCAGACAGATGTGTGCCCAGCAAACTGGGCACTTAGGAGATACAGCTTCTCAATTCTGACTTGCTGGCTTGCAAACAGCTCCCAGTCATAAAATGAACATCAAGACATTGGAAAGCTGTGCTTGGCAGTTCCTGAGAAGCAAGGAAAGAATTTCAGAGATTTGTGTGTTGTTCCTGTGAATGTAGGGAGTTTTGTTCTAAAATGCCTTTTCTGCCTACAAATTTTTATGTGAAATTTTTGTGCAATCTCAGTGTATGAAAGCTGTGCATCTCTCAGAGTGCTTTTTCAGTCCATTGTTTTCTGCTGCCAGTGCTGGCTTATGTAACTTGCAGTATGATAAGGATCCCTTCAGAAACAACAGCAACCCAACCATGAAATCAGTATTTTTTGATCATATTTCAAGGAAGAGCTTGTTTTATTTTTTCTTTTGCCCTTTTGTTGTGCTATCCTTTCTCTTCTGATGTCATTGAAGTTAGGCAGTCATAAGTACAGTTGCATAATATACGAGATAAAACATTCATATAGTCATTAATAAAATGGCTAAATTGTTGAACATTGTCAACAATTGTCTCTGACAATTACCTCATATTCTGTGCTAGGAATAAATTTGGACCACTTTGGGCTAAATGAGACATTTTGGAAAACCTGATCTTAAGTCTTTGTGCCAAAAATATGCAGCACTGCAAGTGCAACAGGTGAGCAGTAAGAAGGGTATTTGATGTAAGGCCCCAGGCTCTGAGCTATGAGCTCATCGAATGGATTTTTCTTTAAAAATATACAAGGCTCCAAAAATTCACCCACAGAATTTATTAAAAGGACCTTCAGTTCTTTTAATACCTTGAGAGAGTGCAAGGGAGAAGACACCACACACATTTTCTCAGTAGGTACTTTTACTGCTAAACATTAGAAAATAATGGAACTTGGCAAAACTTTAAAGGCAACATTCAACCAAAAAAAGCATTTCACAAAGAATTGACTTAGTCCATGCTAACCCATACAATTTAGCAAAATCCAATCCATCCCAAATATTAAGAAAGCAATAAAGAGATGAAGTAAAGAAAGTAAAAGAGAGAATTATAACTGCCACCCCTAGATCCAGCATAGATCCAGATATCAGGAGTCCAGAAGATGTCAGCTTCCTAACGCATGGAGAGCACATCTTTGTTTTTGTCTGCTCTTTCTCCCTGTGGCCAGCTCCCCTCCCATGTGGGACTTCCATTGTGCCAGCTGTTCTGAGGCTGGGTTAGGGGCCACAGGGGGTGTGGCATGGGGCAGTGCTGCTGGTGTCCAGTGACTGACAACTGCTCTGGGACTGCCCAAGGAGCCTTCAAGGGGCTGGGGAGTGGAACAGGGCACCACCTCACCTTCATGAAATTCAACTTGTCCCTTCTCTCTCCCCTCCACCCCACACACACTTGAGCTAGTCTGAGTCGATAATGAATATAATAATCCAATGTCTGACACTTGTTAGTACCTCCAAGTACAAAACATGGGTCAGGGTTTCCCACTCATGCTTTTGCTCAGGAGGAAAAATTGCAGTATGTGTTATTTTATTATAAAATATAGATTAATTATTTCTGGGTGTTTCATTTTACTTCTAGGAAATAATCCAGGGCATGAATAAGCCATAAATCTACATGGAATTCCAAAGTCATTAAAAAGTATTGAACTTGAGAGAGGCCGTAAGAGACCATTAAGTCCATTACTCAGCTTCAGCTGTAGTCATGTCTTTCCAGACTGTTTCTTGTCTAGCGTGTTTTTTAAAATCTTCTCTGGTGGTTATTTCATAGTCTCCTCCAGTGCTCAATTATCCTTGTTATTGTAATGTCTGTTCTGATGTCTAACCTAAATTTCCAGTTTGTGTAATTTGATGCAATTACGTTTGCTTCTTACGCAAAGGTCATGGCATCAATGATTCCTTTTGTCATTGCAGAAGCCTTTCTTCTCTTTGAAGACCACTGTGATATTTCCTCACAGTTCTCCCATCCCTAGACAAAACAGGCTGGAGTCTTTTAGTCTTGATAAGATTTTTTTCTCCTTGCTTCTGTGTAAGAGAAGAAAATATCTTGCTTTTCCCATTTCTTTGGCTAACTGCACGTTCAGAATATTAAGCATGTTTCACTTTTTCTGTTTAATAACCATTTGGTACAGTTTTCTGAGTGGATCTGAAACCCATTTAACAAAGACAGCACAGAGGCAAAAACTGCTCAAAAATCACAGTAGGACATACAAGCTTGTATGAAGGGTTTATTTAGTGTCTAAGAAGGACTAATCTGTCTAAGAAGGACTAATGTGTGAAGCAAAAAGAAGTGCATGGGATATCTCAGTGCTAAAATGGTTGTCTTTCCCATCCCTATCCTGTCTTCTGTGAAAACCATTCTGGTTCTTGCAACATTTCTGCAAGAGAGTTATGGTTAAACTGCAGAAAGTTACAGTCACAAAAATTACTTGTGAATCTATTATAAAGAATAAGAGAAAAATAATGCTTGTGACCTTGTGGTGAAAAACTACAATGTTTTTTTCTGCCTCTCAAGCTGTTTAAGAGTTAATAAGTATGTGCCAGAAAGACAACAAAGACGAAGCAGGGAGAAGGAAGGAAAAGAACCCTTAGTGCCACTAATGTTCTATGAGTGCCAAATAGATAGGAGAGTTGTTTTTCTAAGCTTTGTAACAGTAAGCATCAGTGCAAGTGTGTCTAAGTTTGATTTCTCAAAGTATTTCAATTTCTCTAATTTTGGTGAAAGCACAGAATAGAAGAAAATGATTCAAGATAGCTACAAAGCTAGGGAAAGTAATGGGTGATGCTCAGATAAGATGAAATCACCCATTTGTACCTTTAGAAAGGAAGCAGAACCCATTTCCAAGTCTTTCCACTTCACCAGCATTGAAGATGAAGATGATCATGATTGAGTACTGAAGAGATGGGACTAATATTTTATTTCTACACAGATATATAAAAGAATGCCTTTTCATCAACTGTATTGCTCTGAAGGGGAGACAGCTGAGATTTCTAATGGAAGACTTTACTATTTAGTTAAATCCTTTGCTAACAGAAACTGCATTGAACTGAGTTTGAGATGTATGTAGAAATAAGAAAATAATAATTCTAGTATATCAATCAAAATGAAAAATAATTGAAAACTTAAAATGTGAATTACTCACATGTATTGGAGTACTGATCAATGATTTGTTCTAAAGTACAAAATTAGTAGAACACTGACAATTGCAAAAATAAAAAGTATTATGTGCCAGTTTGTTCTACCAATCCTTTACATTTGGCTTGCATATCTAAATAAAGAAGTTGAAGAATGAACTCCACTCTGCCCTAGAAATGATAGTTGCATCCAAGCTGCACTAGATGAAACTTGCGTTCCTTCTGATGCATGTCCTTCAGCTTGTACATCTAGCAGAGTTCTTTCTGTTTAAAAAGAATCCAAAAATCCAATATTTAAAGTAAGAGTAGTGTACCAAACAGTTGGCCATGTATCACAGAGGATGCCAGTATATTAGGCAAGGAAGTGACCTGCTCTCAATTACATAAGAACTGTTTTGATCTGAGGACTTTATGTTCTTCTTACACAGTTTTCATCAGTGAAGTGTGTGCCAGCAGCTGCCCTGGTGCGCACCATGTGTTTCCATGTAACAAGCAATACAAAGCAGTCATCTGTATGCCTCTCTCAGAGGCAGTCAGCCTCTGACTCATGTCTCTAGCCAAAGCTTTCTTTCCTTTTGGTCTGTTCTGCAGCCTGTTCAGTCTCTTTGCGAGTTAGGAAAACTCACCTTTGCTGTCTTCCCCACTTTGATCTTACTATGCAGACATTTAATTGCTCCCATGTGCTCAGAACAGTGTGATGGTTACAAAGTTCAAGGATTTGATTGATCCTAATGCTTTGAGACTCATAACTCTGTTTTAGGAAGACAGGAAAAAGTTTTAAATCAAGTGTCATGAATAATATTATGACTTTATGCAAACTTGAAGCAAGCACTGCATATGGTGTGAATATATGGCAATACAGCTTGCTTAATCTCATGTGAACAGCAGAATCTGGGCCAGACCTGCCAGTATGTACAGTGCTTGGGGCAGGAGGTGGGGAGCACCAGCTGCAGAATTCAGAACAAGACAGAAATGTGTATTATGACTGTCTGCTTCATGGCAGAACCTGCGTATCTACTTACATGGCGGATAAAGAGGCTATATCTGGACAGTCGCAGACTGTTGACAACAGTTTGACAGTGTCTTTTCATCATCATGATGTAAGGAGGAACATTCACTTCTCAAACTATCATCAGAAGCGAGATACCTAAAAAACAATGAGATGCCAACACTGAAAGTCTATTTTGAAGGCTTGTGTCCTGTACAAAGAAACCAGTGAAAGGTTTTAGCTAGGCTGGGGAACTGCCATCTTCTGCAGTCTGGCTGGAGGAAATCTGATCTGACTGCACCATTGCTGTGCACAAGCACACACTACTTGACTGCTGATGTCAACGAAGTTGTTTATGGAAAGAATCCCACTGCATTGTGTATCACTAATGCAGGTACCAATGTAATCCAGGGTAAACCAGCAGAGCTGAAGCTCTTGACCTACTTTGAGTCCCACTCGATGAATATCTGTGGTGCCAAGGGGCTTAGTCGTTTACACATTTCAGCATTTAAATGCTAATTTTTGTTTTCAGAAACTTCAATAAGAACCAAACAATGACAACTTTACTCTTAGCCGCTAATGAAATCCAGTTGTGAGCTTATAATAGGAGCTGAAAGCACTGCATTATATCAACTTCTAGTTCAATATCTTTATGCTGATGAAGTTCAGGAATGGAAGAATGCAAAATATATTATGATGGGCTACATGTACAGAAGTATTAACTTTTAGAAACATGCAGGATAAAGATATCCCTTCAGGGAGAGAGATAAACTGAAGAATGGAATAATACATAATGTAGGCAGTGGTTATAATAAAGCAGGAAAGAGAGAAAAGAAACAAATGAGACTAAGAATGTAAGAAACAATTTTAAAAGTCTCGTGCCAGTGCAGCACCTACATAGCAACAGCAGTATTAAAGGAATAGCAAGGTAAGACCTCAGGAGATTTTTGAGAAAGAGAATGTAATGATCAAGTAAGGAGATAAATCTGATGACTTTTTTTACTTATGAAGACTGCATATAATTGAGAAGCTAAAAAAATTTTGGAGTGCTGCTGTTATGCCTTCCCATCCTGCTTGTCAGCTATACCTATTGCTGAATTATAGTTCAGTTAGCACTGAGAAGCATTGTCTACACTCACGCTCCTCTCCCCATGGTCATTTAAGTCAAATCTTGACTTCAGAGCTTAATAACTACCCCTCACTTTCTGGAGAGATCATACTGTAGACCCCATTGCATATTACTTAGTTTGAGGATTCATATAATTGCTGAGATTCTTCTAGACTTCATGGACTTTCTGGCACTTGTACAAAGTGTACTTCTAAGCCAGACAACCAAGTTCAACTAACAGTCATTTCTACACTATTTCATTACATACTGATGAAGAGAACTGTATAGAAATGTACTGTATTATGAAAGACCTTTTGAGAGCAGTTTGCTATGTCATGTAGTCTTTGAGGGTTATTGCTGTGTAAAGCTTGTGCTTTTACAGCACAGGGTGAACAGTGTTGTGCCACATCCAGAACAGGGCTTTCAAAGTCCTTTTGGTAACTCTGGGCTAACCTGAAGTAATGGCCTGGAAACAGTAATGTCAAGAATGAAGATGGCTGGGAACTGTTAATCAGAGGTTAGACACAAACATGCACCTTCTGTAGGTGAATAAGAGAATTGTGAAATATGATCAGAAAGAATATACACTTCTAGGTACAGGTCCTTAAAGGGTAGCAGTATTGTGAGGGAAGACATTCAAACCAGTTCATGCTGCCTATGTCAGGCGGCTGTATTCTTGCCACTTGGGATGTGCAGAGGGGCAATTCCACACCAGTAGATATTGGTAAGACTGATCATTAGCAGTAAATAGGAGCATTTTAGTGTTTTTATGGGATTATTCAGGTTTGTACACAGCACAATAAATAGACTTTTGGAAAAAGATGTCATTCTGCTGCAAGAACATGTACAGTTAAATCTCAAATACCAAGTGTCAGTTTGCTTTTCTGCAGCTTTCAGCAACAGCAATCTAACACATTATCTTTGCATGTTGGGATGGGTAATATTACAGTTAAAAAGTAATGATTTCTTTAGTAATAGCTTCCTTGCTTGCTTCACCTAATGCCATCTGTAAGCTGTGCTCCTGGTTCCCCTTAGAGAGCCTATTTGCACGCTCAACTGCTTTTTGAAATGTAATTTATAGGGATCAGTGAGTGACTGACACACATCTACAGAGATGTAATAAAAACCTATGAATATAAATTACTGTTTTATCCATGATTTTTGTCTGAGGCACTGTTTCTTTCCATATTACAGAAGCATGAAAGAAACTGCAGATCCATGTTGCAACTCTTTTGTTGACCAACCTAGTTTAAGAATTTCCAAAGCCTATTCATCATCACTTCTGAGATGTTATCAGTTCCCTCAGTTGGGCTGATTCAATTGTTTGACTGTACCCAGATTGCTAAATAATCAATTTAGAAAGAAAAAGGAACAGAACTCCTTCCTAGCTCGCCCCATCAGTTTTATTTGACTATTTTAACAGGTTTCATTAACAGCACTGTCACAGAATCATTCCCATAAATATGCTAATTCTGCTGCCAGGTCAGGAATGTGTGTTGGGGATGAACAGTCTTACCCTGGGTCTACTGCTGAGAAAATAGTGACATGAAGTTTCAGTTTCAGTGTGCAAATTGTCCTTAAAAGGCAAGACTTTAGGCATATAGTTTTTAGGTCTCTACTTAAGAAAACAGCTTTGGTACTCTGCAGATATGTGTTACCTCAGTAAAGACAGCAGACCTTCAGTACTTGAAAATATAATATTCCAAGAGGGTCACTGGAAAGGTAGTTTCCTGTCAAAGAATGACAAGTTGATCACACTACACCTGAAGTCTTTTAAAAGAGAGAGAAATATGGATTTGTGTGCAGGCAATGGGAGATCTTTTCCATGAGAAACCCCAGTTATAATTCAGATAACCTTAGTAAGTAGATACCATTGCACTAAAACACACTGTAATTGCACTATGATTTTAACTTCTTAAACATGTAAGCATTGAAATAAATCAGGTCTAGAGAGAAATGGTTGATACAGAAAGCTGTTAAGTCTGGATCTGAAAAAGATGCATTCAGCACTTTTACACTAATCCAGCTATAAAAACAGTGGAGCATCCTCTTCCTAAAGGAATTGGACATCCAAGAAATTCACCTTTGGGTCTTCATATGTCACAAACCTTGAGTTGGCATCCTCCATACACTGAAGACATCCCCCACTTCCCAGATTTATTCAGGAGAAAATTTACACTCACCTTTCCCACTTCCCAGCAATTTCTCTTTTGTCAGTACACCTGGAAGCCACACTCATGCAATAAGGTCTGTAAGGTGGTGTATATCAGTGTTCCTTCATCTTTTGCCCTTTTCTTCCTTGTTACTCTCAACTGGTTCTAGAGAGGTGTCAGAGACAAGGTGAAATGACAGTTGATCTTAGCATTGCTTGGTCACCAAGATGGGACACAAAGACTGTAAACCAGACAAATGTGTGGATAGTTATTTTTAAGCCAATTTGTAGAAAGATTAATGAAATGAGTATCATGAAGCTGTCCGACCTGATATATACAGAAGTACCTTTGAGAAACAATAGGGAAGGACTTTGGTGTATAAAGAGGAGAAGTCTGTTCTTTTTTGAAGTCTGAATTATTAAAAGAAATTGAAAAGAAAGCAGATGTTGGTGTAGTCATTACCATCTAGGGAAATACTGGGTTGTGATCAGTCTTATCTGCTTCTTTTTCAAAAATCCTGAATTACTAAACTCTGCTTTGACCTTCAGTTACAGCTGTCAAGCCAAATAGTCATCCTTACTCTTAGTATCTACTGTTTAAAAAAAAAAGCCTGTATTTCAAGTTTTAAGGCATGCCTATAAGGTATGTAAAAGCAAACTAATCAGTAGTACAAACTAATCAGTAGTACACTTACCATTGCTCTTACAACTTAATAAGTGATTTGAGTTAGTATAGCTGTCTTTCATTGCAAGCTAAACAAATTCAAAGCATCTGTCCCTTGAAATTTCCTAAGTGAGTGGAGTAGCTGCATGCATTTAAGGACATTCAGTTCCTCAGGTGATTGAGAAAGGCTGCAGAAGGGAGATACATGGCATGTGCTGGAAGCAAGAAAAACAGGTATATCTTTTTTACATCTTTTGAAATAATAATATTCTTGTGGGCATTCATTCCAGAGTGCAGTTAAAGGGTATGAGACATCAAATGCTTAAAATTATGCTGCCTGAGATAAATGGCTTAATTTTGTATTAATTTTTACTGTTGAGTATTGAATTTTCATATTCTCTGCCTAGACTAAATTTTAAAGTAGTTCTTAAGGTTAGGAACATTGAATATAGAAGATTATATTTTTAAAAGTGCTCAATGAATGTACTGAAGCAGCATAACAAAACCTGGACCATTAAGAAGTGATTCTTTACTTATGCAGCAGAAGTGATTTTAAAGCATTCTTTGCTTATCACAGTTAAAGATGTAAGTAAAAATAAAGTAACTGTGTTCTGGGGGAGAGGTTCTTAAGGGTTTCTTGATTCAGCATAGAACTATGTCAGAAATTCCTCCCAGATAATGATATTTTCAGACAGAAAGGAAGAGACTAAGAGTCACTCCTGCAGAAAGCAAACTGATCACAAAATTCAAGTAAAATATATCCTGATTCTACAGAAGAGATGAAGATGCTAAAGGCACTGAAATAGTCCAGCATTCTACCTCTACAGCAATTGTGGATGAAAAGAGAATCTGTTCTGAGGAAATACTAATGGAAAGTTTTAAATCTCTGTAAACTAACTAGATTGATGGGAAGAAGCCCCAAGGAAAGGTTGGTGTGAAGTATCTGGATTTCTTTGTAATATTCTGTGTTGTTTTGAGGTTAGAGCCCTGAACAAACCAACCCACCAACCAACCAATCACAAAACAACCTAACAAAAACACCAAAACACAACAAAGCCAACCAACTAACCAAAACCAAACAAAGACAAAACCTCCACTTTCTTTGTTTTTCAGTCTCCCATTCCTAATGGGAGCTTCAGAATGCTCTCCTGTTGGGCTCAGTCTGGAGATCCAATTTCATTTTCACCATTTCCAGAGTGACAGTTACTTGGTCTTGCTTCTACCACCGCTCCCATGAGCATGTCAGCCTAACTACTTGGAATAGTAATTTTAAGAAGTAATTTGATATGAGGTTCTTATGTTTTGTGGTCAGGGCTTAGAAAAGAACCACTGTTTTGGAAGAAAGTCACAAATACTGAGAATAAGATTTTTCATGTGCTTATGGGTAAAGAAGAGTGCATGCTATTTTGCTGAGCAAGGATTAGCCTTCTGTAAAAGCTGCTGCCACAGCTACAGAAGTAGTGGAGAGATGTATATAGTCCTTTTCTCCTGGTGTGTGTGACTGGCACAACAGATGCGGTGAAATTCTGGCATAGAGGTATGATACATGGACATAGACATGAGTCCAGGCCTGATGGGGAGCTTGGAGCAGTGAGGTGATCCTGATGCTGTCCTCTTCTCTCTACTGTTGAGCACTGAGAAAAGCAGGGCTGTCATGGGGCCTCCCTGCCTGGTCTCTTGGGACCTGTTTGGGCAGCAGTTTCTTGGCCATCTTCCGTCCACCTCCTGCCTGCCTGTGATAGGGACAGGAGAGGGAATTTGGTAGTGGCTGCAACTGAGGGGCACTAGCTGCTTGCACAGAGGTTGGGTACACATCCCAAAAGATTATTTACAGAATCATGGAATATGCCAAGTTAGAAGGGATCCACAAGGATCACTAAGTCTGACTCCTGGCCTTGCACAGGACCATCCCTGAGGGTCAAGTCATGTTCCTCACAGTATCATCCAAATGCTTGTTGAGCTGTCAGGCTTGGTGCTGTGACCACTGCCCTGGGGAGCCTGTTTCAGTGCCCAATCACCCTCTGAGTGAAGAATCTGTTTTTAATATCTAATCTAACCCTCTCCTGGCACAATTTCAGGCCATTACCTCGGGTCCTGTCACTGGGTACCACAGAGAAGAGATCAGTGCCTGCCATTCCTCTTCCTCTCACGAGGAAGTTGTAGCCTGCAATGAGGTCTCCTCTCAGTTTCTTCCTCTTCAGGCTGAACAAACCAAGTGACCTCAGCCACTCCTCATACAGCTTCCCCTCAAGGCCCTTCACCATGTTCATTGCCCTCCTTTGGACACTCTCTAAGAGCTTAATATTTTTCTTATACTATGGTGCCCAAAACTGTACACAATATTCAAGCAGAGGCCACACCAGTGCAGAGCAGAGGGGGATAATCCCCTCCCTCAACTGCCTGGAGATGCTTTGCCTGATGCCCCCCAGGACGCGGCTGTCCTTCCTGGCTGCCATGCACCGCTGACTCATATTCAACTTGCCATCAACCAGGACCCACAGGTCCCTTTATGTGGCACTGCTTCCCAGCATCTCTCATTCCCCCATCTGTACATACATCCAGGCTTGCCCCATCCCAGCTGCAGAATCTGGCACTTCCTCTTGTTGAACTTCATATGGTTGGTGATTGCCCAGTTGTCTATTTTCACAGAATCAACATGGTTGGAAAAGACCTCTGAGATCATCGAGCCCAATCTGTGACTTAACACCACCTTGTCAACTAGATCATGGCACTAAGTGCTACGTCCAGTCTTCTTTTAAACACTTCCAAGGATGGTGACTTCACCACCTCCTTGGGTAGCCCATTCCATTGTGCAGTCACTCTCTCTGTAGAGTGTGTCCTATTATTCTATTGCTAGTTGCCTGGGAGAAGAGACCTCCTTTCAGGTAGTTGTAGAGAGCAATAATGTCCCCCCTGAGCTTCCTTCTCTCCAGTCTAAAAAACTCCAGCTCTCTCAGGCTCTCCGCACAGCACTTGCGCTCCAGTTCCTTTAACAGCCTTGTTGCTTTTCTCTGGAGCTGCTCCAGCACCTCAATGTTCTTCCTAAACTGAGGGGACCAGAACTGGGCACAGCACTCAAGGTGTGGCCTCACCAGTGCCAAGTACAGGGGAAGAATCACTTCCCTGGTCCTGTTGGCCACACTATTCCTGATACACACCAGGATGCCATTGGCTGCCTTAGCCACCTGGGCACACTGATGCTCATGTTCAGCTTCCTGTCAATCCAGACTCACAGGTCCCTTTCTGCCTGGCTGCTCTCCAGCCACTCTGTCCCCAGCCTGTAGCCCTGCATGGGGGGTTATTGTGGCCAAAATGCAGGACCTGGAACTTGGCCTTGTTAAACATCATATCATTGGATTCAGCCCATCTATCCAGACTGTTCAGGTCCTTCTGCAGAGCCCTCCTACAGATCAACACTCCCCCACAGCTTGGTGCGATCTGCAAATTTGCTAATGGTGGACTCAATCCCCTCATTCACATCATCAGTAAGGATATTAGACAGGACTGGGCCCAACACTGATCCCTGAGGAACACCAGTGGGGACCATCCACCAGCTGGATGCAGCCCCGTTCACCAGCACTCTCTGGGCCTGGCAAGATTTTCCAGGAGCATGTTATGGGAGACAATGTCAAAGGCTTTGCTGAAGTCCAGATAGACCACATCCACAGCCTTCCCCTCATCCACCAGGCGGGTCACAAGATCATAAAAGGAGATCAGGTTGGTTAGACAGGACCTGCCCTTCCTAAATCCATGTTGGCTGGGTCTGATCCCCTGTCCGTCCTGTAGGTGCTGTGTGAAATTTGTCAAGATCTCTCTGCAGGGCCTCCCTGCCATCAAGGGAGTCAACAGCTCTGAGTTTTGTGTCAGCGTATCATTGATCACCAGAGAGAAATGCTTTAGAAATCAATACGCTTTAATAATGTATTGTTTTGAATGCAAAACTGGTTCCTTTTTTTCTGTGGTCATACCAGATATACACTTCTGCATAGATAAGTTGTATATGAACAATCCAGAACATCAATTCATTGCTTAGAGAAGTTCAGACACTGTCCAGAAGAACGCACTATGTCTTTTCTCAGTCTTTCAGTGTCAATATTTTTATTGTCATTTATAGTCCAGCAATGTGTGCTTTTAATTTAACTGATAAATCTGCTACAGCCAGTCAAATAATAAATTACTGCACCCATTAGAGGCTTTGAAAAATGAAGCATTTCATTTGGGAACCACTAAGTTTCAATGCCACTGATTCACTTCCTGGATTTCCAACTTAACAGATTTGATTTTATCAAGACAGAACTATGAATACCTTTTTTTATGTGATGGTCTAAATAAATGATATGGTGGGACATGGTTCACCTACTAATGGCAACAGTTAAGCAAAGCTGATTCTGTCTCATATGCAGTCCTTGGAACAGATGCACTGGTGTCTCTTTCTGACTGTTGGCTAGACAGAACGAGACAGTAGTTGGTTGGCAGTACTTAGAATTTGTTTGACAGATAATGGATTGTAAGAATTTGGTCTCTCTGGAGCAAGAGGGCTTGGAGGTTATCCCTGCTATCAAATTTACTGCAGGCTTTAAAAAAGTTTGCTACAGCAGAATCATTTAGCCTTTCTGCACAATAAAAAAGAGGTGAGTGAGGGAGTGGAAGGAGATTTACTTGCATTAAATGTGATCCTATTAAGATTTATTCAGATTACTAAATTCTCAAGATTTTTGTAAAGGACAAAACATTGCAAAAGAACTCACATTCTTCCTGTGTTTGAAAGCATTACATTTTAACTTTTGCAGGTTCTACTGCTTTTTCCTAAATCACAGTTGAAAATAATGGACAGCTCTGTTCTATTTGAGTACATAAATTGAAATTTGCTTGAATGACCTTGTTAATTTTTTTAAAAAAACAAACAAACAAAAAAAAATAGACTCCAAAGCTCATGTTTTGACATAAATACTTACATTGTTTGGGTTAAATTAAAACTTAAGGCTTTCTGGGACTGTAAAGGGGCAGTTTACCCTAGACCCATACAGAAATGGCCATGGGGTGACACAGATGTACTAGTATTTATCTGTCTTTATTTCAGCAGTTGCTAGGCACATGTGTGAGCCTGGTAGTCCTTGGCTTTTTATGGAGTCTGCCAGTGTAGGGGAACCAACAATTTGGAAAAAGGAGGGGAAACCAGGATGTAATACTGAGATCTTGGGAAGGCAGACTATAGCCTCTGCTGCAGTTCCAGTCCTGACCAGCACTCTTGAGGTGAGGTTGGAAGATTTCCCTTCTCAGCCTCATTATAATATTTTGCACATTGAAAAACCAACAGAAAACATCCTTTGACATTAAGGCTGGTTTTGTGTTGCACAAATATTTTTAGACTAGTATTGCAGCTTGTGAAACTGAATGCCTCAGCCTTGAATGATGGCTGCTGGAAAACTGAAAGCATGTCAGCTCAGGGGCATCCTAACCTGATTTTACTGCATGGAGGCATTGCCTTAGTTGTGCTGTCAAGGGCAGAGCATTTACAAGTCGCTCTCACAGCTAAGGAAGCTGCAAAAGACAGTCTAGCTGTAAAGGAGAAGTGATATTTCCAGTGCTTTTGTTTTTTTGGTGGTTTTTTTTTTTTTTTTTTCCTATTGTTTATCCAAACAAATTACAAGGCTCTCTGGTTTCCACTGCACCCATGTATAAGATAAAAGTAACATTTCACCTGACAACCATTATGAAATCTTGTTTAGCTGCACATAGAAACTGAAAGCCTCTCATCAGACTATGTTATGCTGTCTAAATATTTATTTTGCAAACAGGGGAGTTCTGGTAGCTATAAGAGCTTCCTGACCTCTCCTTAAAATAGGCCAACCCTTTACCAGTAACTGGAAGAAGGCTTTAGATAGAGGTATTAGCAGAAAAATCTATTGGAGACCACTGTAGACTTTAAGAGGCAAGCAGGGAGAAAAGGTAACTCGACAAAGCTCAGTAAACCTCATGCAACCACTAGAAATTTTTGTACTTGGCTAAGTAAGATATAAAGCTAACACTGAACTCACTCCCAATCAATATGCCATCTTCTCCACTACAGATGTGCCTGCACCAAATAAATATAGCCCTTGTGCTCATCTTGGGACTGAGGGAAACCTCTTGCCCCAGCCCCAGGCAGTGGCAGAACTCAGCAAGGCTGGGAAGCCATGAAACTAACACCGCCGCTGGGCAGTGCTGCAGCTGGTTGAGCTCCAAATGGTTGTGGAGTTCAGTGCAGTGGCAGCCTGTTCCTGTCCTTACTGTAAGGCAACCTTCTATCCCAGCTCTGGAGTGAACGAGGAATGATGCAGAAGAGGAGAATGATGGGATTTGATAGGCAGGGTAGTCTGTCTGATCTGTTGGCCAAAGCAACTGCCCAGTTGTCAGAAGTGAGTTCTGCTCTTTTTATGAGGCCAGTCTGTTATCATGTGCTGGAGTGCACAGCCAGCAGAAGTCATTATTGATATTCCTCTGAAAAAAAATGACTTTTCAATGAGGTGACAACTGTATTTGAATAGATTATTTTCTCCAAACTATAATGCTGTATAATCATATTGAGAGAGAAATTAATAACAAGGCAGGTGTTGAAGCCAAATATATTATAATCAGTTGGTGTCTGTTTCCACAGGGGTATACTCTAAAGTTGCTCTTCTAATAAACTTTGAAATGTCAGGAACAATTGGGTAATAATTACTATTTTAAGCTGAAATCACTATTCCCTAAGCTAGAGGCACTTCAATTCAAATCAAATTTAATTAAAGACATGTGAATGAGAAGATCTTAAAATGATGCAACAACCTAAGTTGGAAGAGACCTCAAAAATCATCTGTTCCAACCTTCCATGGGAAATGGAGCCTAGATGAGATTATCTAGCACCCTGTCCAATTGCTTCTTGAAAATCTCCATTGATGGAGACTCCACCATATTTGCAAGGAAGTTGTTATAGGGAATAATTATTCTCACTGTAAAAAATCTCTTTATTATATCAAGATGGAAATTCACCTGAGTTTGGGTGTGGATTTATGAACAATGACAAGAAAGGTTGTATATAGCTGTTGTGTATAGGAGCAGAATGTGTTCAATATTCTTTAGTTTGGTGTCTGGGTTTTTTTAAGTTAACTGTGGGGCTACTGAGCTCTTCACAGTGACACTGACAGCAAAGCCAGACCACTTGTGCCTGAAAAGCTGTCTGTGCCGGTGGAGATCTCTTCTTTCTCTGCATACCTCCATGAATTTTACATGCTGGTAATCTGCTGGTCTATTTTCAGTTTGCCTATCTTTGTTATGTATTTCTGAAGTTTATTCCATTTCTTTGCTGACTGGTTTTTATCACCTCTGCTTTATGCCCCTTTCCAGGGTGTGAACAAAAAAGTCCTTCAGGATTCCTCTTTGAGGGCCATGCTGTTGCTGTTTATTTAGCAGTTGCCTTGTGTTTGCAGATTAATTCCCTTATCACTTGGTCTGTTGTTTTCACCAGTACTGATGTCAAACTAAAAGTGACAATTTTCTAGACTTTGCCCATTTTTATTACAGATTGATACCATATTTGTACTCTTGGTTTCTTTGTTTCTAATTAATTTTAGATAAGTATGTGCCAAAGGTATCTTTGTCTCTCTGACAGTTCTAAAAAAACCCCAGAGGTGTGACCTTGCTGCCTTGGGCTTTATGAGAAATCACTTTGTCAGCATGGGTAGAGAAAAGGCATGCAGATCTGAGGGGTAAGCATTCCCTTTCAGGGGACAGCACACAACAGCTAAGATCCTTGGATGCAATTCTTGCTCTGTTTATTTTAGAAACATAGAGAAAAACTCCTCTCACCTCAGAACATAGTAGCCATATCCAAACTTCAATCTGGATGCTGTCAGGGAGACCATGTCCTTTGCCATATGCCGTACTCCTGAAATGTTGCAAATTTTCTGTTTTACTTAAAATGGAATCTACCAAATTGGCTAGTTACTTGTATGGTATTTATATATGAGTTACATTGTGCAGCCGAGAGGGTACCTAGGGGCTCATTCTGGATTTTGTGTTGTGCATGCTCCAGCTTGCAGTTATGTTGCCAGCAGTCAGGAACTTGTATTCATAATGGGAAAGATGTGGAAGAAACTGGCAAATGCTTTACAGTCAAATTCACTACCAGCTGGCAAAATGATGGAAGGAAAATCCATCTTATAGTGCAGCCTCTTGTATTTGTTTTTGTGTATTAACAATCTTCTGAAAGTGTTTCCTCCAACACGTCAAACTCAATATAAGATGTAAATCAGTGATTTACATCTTAAAAATAAATGACTTGTTTTGAAAACTTCAAGCTCCTTGTCTGATTTGTTAATTTCTCAGAAAATACTTGGCGTCTGTATTTTCCTCCTAAAAATACGTGCATTGAACCAATATTGTGCTTTACAGTGGTGATTGTCTTTTCTCTGAGAATTGAGCTGTCAGATTAAACCTCCTCTTAATTCCAAACTGACAGCATTTTCCTTCTTCTAAATCCCACCATGAAAAATTCTTTGCTTTGTCTAACCTTAATTTTATATTTATAGCTTCATCACCTTCCTCCCCCTACAATTTTCTTTCTCATTTATCTTTTCCATTTATTTATGCCTCAGCATTATGCCACTTCTGTGTAATAATGCTCCTTCAGTCCAGCTACTTTTTGTCAAAACATAGTGATGCCTCCCCGTAGAAAACTGCATTAGGCTGAAGAGTTTGTGCTGCTTTATGATAACTTAGATAAATATCTGTAAGAATTAATAAATGTATCCAACCCAGACTGCTCTTTATCTGTCTTCTGCAGGCACAGTAAAACTGTCTCGGAGAAAGATGTTGCCCACAGATTAGAATTAGGTCTGTATTTTGTAAATCTTCATTGATTTTCATCTTTTGAATACCTGGAAAAAAATTGTTCAGTTGCGTTTTGTTTTATGGGACATTCATATATTTGTGAAATAAATGTATTTCTTCACAGATGTGACTGATGGTAACAGCAAGAACCAAGTTTACTGGATTTGAGTCTTTATCACTTCTGGAATAAATACATGACTACTGTTAACCCTAGAGTCCTTCTGGTCTAGAGGAAGAAGGCAAGTGGACACTTGAATGAATACTGTTATTTATAAGCCAGAAAATACTATTTAGAGAAGAACCACAGATTCACTAATAGAAACAAAGAAATAGCCTCCTTATTTTCTTAGTGGTGCTGGACTTAGCAATGCAGAGGAATATTAATAAAATATTGAAAAACCTGCTGTAGAATTCCTCATATTTTATTTTGTTGTTAAGTACCTACTGAGTTTATATAGACTATTTAAGTCATAAAGTACCAGTGACAGATTTGTACAACCCTCCCACACATACCATCAGATCTTTTTACGTGCTCAACAGATAAGCTCCAGCAGTATCAAAGAGATGTCTTCATAGATGTACAGTGAGCTGACCATCTTTAAAATAAGTACCTGTTAGATAAGGATATTTTGTTTGGAATGCATGTTTTTAAAACTCACTAGACCTCAAAACAGATTAGGAAAAGCAAAAGAAACAATAATGAGCCATGGTGAAATGGAATTCTGAGTCATCTTATTAGTTGATTTTTAATTGTAAATACTTCAGGTGATTGTCCATTGTTTCTGTTTTGGAGACTGTACAGCACAACTACCAATATTTAACACCTTCACAAGAGTGCTGTACTCTGGAAGTTGTGTCTTCTGCACTAAGTGAAGTTGTTTCACCATAGTGTGAAAGTCAGTGGCTTGGTGACTGCAGTCAAGGATAAAATGTCAGCTTCACAGTGCATGTGCCCTGTTCCTATCACAAGTATGTACCTGGCTTGATTTACAGTGTTCCAAGTCTTGCAGTTAAGGTGAAGGCAGGCTGTCAACTAGACATGATGAAATGATTGCTATATGCACTGCATTTCAACTCCATAGTATCAAAGTTACAATCTTTACTTTGGCTGTTGTCCAAGACTTTACAGTAGGCCCTCCGTTTTCTTTGCCTCCTACCAGTTATAGAAGTCTTCTGTCTTCCCAGTGAAAACTGACGACCCAATATGTGAAAAGCAACAGCTCCTTTTAAAATAACTTTCCCACTGTTTTGTATTGATGTAATTTTATGATGATCAGACTCTGTTTCTTGTTGCTCTTCCTTAGTGCAGGCAAGTTTTCTTAGCTATTTGAAGGTGTTGCTGTTAAGTAAATGTTGTTGGGGTTTTTCCTTCAAGTGCAGCTCTCCGAGGAGACATCCGTTGGAACAATCTGGTGTTCTTTCCTGAAGATTTTCTCTCTGGTTTGAAAGTGACATATGTGTAGGATTAAAATTACATATTTCTTCAGGAGGACGTGCTATTTTTGGCTATTGTGATCTGTGCATTCTGTTCATGTTCCATAAAAGATGAATGTAAAAGGCTTTTCTTTCTTTTTTGAAGTTCTTCGAGAAAGTCTGCACTATTCTATCTGATATTACAGAAAGAAATGATGTCCCAGAAATGTATTAAAAAGTAACATGGAACAAATTCTTTTGTGCAAGAGAAATAATAGGTATATTCAATCTGGGTTCTCAGACTCTCTTAATTTTCATTTACTTTCATCACATCAATTTTCTGCAGTTCTGTCTGGTAGCTGGTGTAGTACATCAGGGAAATTACATCAGATTTCTAAAACCTATTTCATGGTAATGCTGAATGAAACTAAAGACTCAGGACAGAAGTAACAGAAAGAGATAGCTTTACTACTCCCTCGTCTGTAAGGGCTGTACTGCAAATCTCTATAAATGTTTCCTTCCTTAGTTACTGAAATGTTAACAATATTGCTTAAATAATCACACTGAAAGGTGGGATTAGGAAATAATTTTTCTCAAGTTTTTGATATAATCGAAAGAATCTTGAAAATTCCCAAACTCATTAAAAATATATGAAATACCTTTTAAGTTTCTTGTATCACATCTTGTGCCCAAAGGTACAATTAGTCTTATGTAGATGATGGTAATTTCACCTTACTTTCATATACATGTAGAAAGGCACATTATAAGGGGTTAGCTAATTTATATAGAGATGTGTGGTGTTAACCTGTGCCAGCTGTGAGTAATTAAAGCAAATCCATCTGAAAAACGCGTTCTCATTCAATCACTGACATCTGAAGTGTAATTTAATCACTCCCCTGGGCTTTATATTTTTCAAAGACAAGAAGCACTTCATTTCAGCAAAAGAGATGACACTGCATATGAAAAAAAATGCAACATTCAGATAATCAGGGGACAAGATCCCTCTTCTGAGTTTTTCCTATATTTCACACTTTCACTAGTAAAACAAACCAAGAATTGGGAATAAGGTTTCTCCGGTGACAGTTAATCAGTTTCAGAAATGCAATTGTACAAAATTTTTTATTGTTGCTATTCCTTATACGAGTAGGTATTACTGTAGTATTCTAAATAGCATGATTTGACCTATTATACGATACAGAGAACACATGAATAGTTTACATCTAACCTAATGTTAGAAAAAATGTTAATAATACTATCCATTACATAAAGAATTTTATTCGTTTGGTTTCTAGCTTAGAATGACATTCATCCAATGGGAAAAAGAAAATACATCGACTGAAACTAATTAAAGTGGTAGCTGGATTTTTCAAGTATAGCATCATAGAATGGCTTGGGATGGAAGGCACCTTAAAGATCATCTCTTTCTGACCCCTCTGCCATGGCAGGGAGACCCTGCACCAGATCAGGTTGCTCAGAACTCCTTCCAATCTGGCCTTGAATATTTCCAGGGATTCAGCAACCACAGCTTCTCTGGGCAATCTGTTCCAGTGCCTCACCACTCTCACAGTAAAGAATTTCTTCCTAATATCTAATTGAAACCTACCCCCTTTCAGTTTAAAGCCATACCCCTTATTCTATCACTACATACCCTTATAAAAAGTCCCTCTCCATCTTTCTTGTAGGCCACAGGGATATGATTAATTTAAAGAAGACCTCAACATGTTAGTGAATTTGGTTTTGGCTTTAGAACAACCCTGTTGCCATGGAAAGGTGGCATATGAGTGGTCTTTCTTTCCCCTTCTGATAAACATGTGTATCATGTCACATACTGCTAGACCCCCATGGGAACCATGACCAAGCTGTAGCAGTTAGCCACCTGCAGAAGATGGCAGTTCCCCAGCCTAGCTAAAACTTTTCACTGGTTTCTTTGTACAAGACACAAGAAACTTCAAAATACCCCTCTTTCACTTTAACTCATTCATCCATGTCCTGTGGGAAGAATAGGATTATTTTAATTATACTGAGTTATCTAATTATAATGAGTTATATTTTCTCACTGAAATATTACATGAAAGTGATATTGTAAAGAATTGAAAGAGAACTTAAATTTTTTTAGGCTTTTTTAGCATGGCTTCTGACTGGTTACTCTTTTAAAGATTTGCTATAGCTTTTGATAAAATGAATTTAGTTTGGTTTAATCTTTACAAAGATAAAGCACCTAGCTGAAACGTAAAGATAATACTATTGCTCACTGTATTAACATTATGACTGAAGAACTCCAAATCCTACAGAAATTACCTTGTATCTGTCTAAATAACCCATGAATACATGAACAAGGCACTGGGAGATGCTGATTTGGCCCTGCCACAGGATGGCATCCTGTGTCAGAGAGGCAGTAAGAAGCAGTATCTGTTTTAGCTACCCAGTTTTAGTCTGAGGTAAACACAATAATTTTGTAGTGGACTTAATGATTAAGTAAAGGTTTAACTACTTCTACAGCAATCCTTACTTTGCTCCAGGGTCATGAGCCAAATGTTTCGTTCTCCTTTGACTCTATGGCTAGAGTGACAGGTGAGGTCCTTGAAATTTCCTATAGCTAAAATAATTTACTCTAGCTAGGATCAAGTTATCTTATACTAAAGATTTAAGTGTGTAAAAAAGTGCAAGAAAGTCAGGATTTTTAAAAATGAATTTTTACAAAATTCTGTTAAGACATGCATTATACATCCTAAATATACATAAGATGTGTATCTTATTCAAAATGATAGAAACAGGATAGAAAGTAAGCAGTCAGTATTTAGATTCTATTCAAGAGTTGAAATGACATTTTTGCTATTTTTTTATTTGCTTGTGCCTAGTGGATGAAGTGAACAAAATAAAATGGCATTCCATGGAGGGCCTTCGTCAAACCTCAGGGAACAGCAGGCTGTGGTGCTGCTTCTCAATACCATCTGTTCTTTGGGTTTGAAATGATTTGTGGGAATTGTTCATGTTTTCCTGTTGACAGTTCAGCTTCAGCAATATGTTCTTAGGCAACTTATTAAAGTGTAAGCAAATACATACTACCAGTAAAGCTTACTTTTCTGAAAAGATTATACAGTACATTGAATATAGAAATCCATACCAATAAAATTTTATTCATTTCAGTGTATAAATACATTGAAAAGAAGATATTAGTCCTCCTTGCTTCCATCTCACCAGGCACTTTGGGTAGATGTTCAAGTACTGACTTAAAGTGTTTTAATATAACTGAAAGCTTACATCAATCTTCATGGGAACAGGATTAAGGCAGAGCTGAGTACTTGTTAGTAACTCTGCTCCTCCTCATCTTTCTTGAAATTCCTGTATAAAAAAAAAATATTCATGCATGTCATCCAAATGTATGATGCTGTGCTCTGACACGTTATTTAAAGCCATTCTTTAGGTGGTTTGAGGATTCTTTCGCATTCAGAATAACTACTGTCTTCAGACTTGGCTGTTGTTTTCTTAGCTGACAAAATTGAAGAGAATAAATAATATGTAAATTATCAACCTAATTCATGTAGCCATTTATGAGAAAAACAAAATGATTCATAGGAAACTGTTTGCTGGTTGACATCAATATTCAAAGTATATCCCCTTCTCTAAGACACTAAATTTAAAACCCTTCTGTATGTAAGAACTTAGTTCATAGAAAGACTGTAGAATCAAATCCCTGGCAAACATAATTCCAAATGCTTAGAAAAAATAAAGCACATTTGTAAGTATAATTAGTTTTCAAGGAGTAATAATATCCTGGAATAGATTGATGGCATTTTATTGGCTGTATCGGCAGAAATCCATCATTTATTGAAAATCACAGATTTGAATCCTCCTTATCTTCACTGGTAGAGATTATTTAATGTATGTTCCTACTTTACTTCACTATGAATTTCCTACCAGTAAAAGATAATTTTTAATCATGCTAGATCTTTTTTCTTAACCTTTAAATCCTTTGTGTTTTTTCAGAGCATACAGTCTGATGAGAGGACATCTTTTCATAACAGTTTTTTTATAGTGACAGTTGATATTCATATTTTCAAAGCAGCAATTGTAACAGCTCAGTTCTATTTAATCATCTGGCTTTTTTGTTTCATTTCATATTGAGTAGTAATTACAAATTGAAAAAAAATTCTAAAAATCTGATCTAATACCCCAGTAAAAACCCAATTATTTACTGAAGAGACACAGAACTTGATACTTGATAGGCAGAAAAATGCGTTAATTATATGAGACATCAGTTTTGTTGTTCAATGACTGCCCCATTGTCTATATCACCAGTTCACCAAGATCTGGCTTAGTGGCTTAAAAGCTGAGCAGCAAGGTCTGCCTCTGTAGTACTTGGAAAAAACATCTTCCATTAATGTCTGATGAACCTTTCTGGATGACTGCATTAATCATATTTCTTCTTTTCTTGTTACAATAGCAAGAACTTGTGTGGGATGGGATAAAATAAATAGGGAAATATGAAACACATTTATCTCAATGTGGAAAGATTCTAGTGTAAGTAATTACTCAAATATGACCTGTAACATCTTCAAATGCCTGATAACTTTATGAAGTCTAAGAATGCAGAAGGAAATCTGCTTAAGTAACCATCTAACATACAGTAAAGCTTTAATAATGAAAAATTAATATAAATTTTCAGGCATTTGGTCTAATGATGATTTCTGTCTGAATTTAACATGTCTCAGCTCCTTAAATTTCTCAGCACTCTTCAATTCAACATTCAGGAAACACCTGTAGCACCTTCACTTCACCCTGTTTTAGTCTAATTCAAATAGAATTCACATAATAAGTTTAGTACTCAGAACACCTGCTACCTTAAAACATTCCCTTGAGACACTTTTACACTAAGCTTTCCTACATCTTCAACAGACTGTGTGAATAAAGCCATGGCTTTTTCAAGAGCTTTAATATTCCCTGAGATAAAAGTGTAAAACGCATAAATTGCACTTTGTAAGAATAGGATGATAAATTTCACGATTTTCCACATAAGAAAGCTCTATTTAGATGTTGTACTCAGATGTACATTCTGCACAAAAAACAAATAATTTTTTCTGCAGATTTTGTTAGGTGATATTTGACAAAACCAGAACTCTGGTCTTAAAATTAATGAACCCTTAGTTTATTGCCTTTCTTTTAAGAGTTCTGATGTCCAAAACTATCCCAAATTCAGCAAAGTCTTTGCATTCCTAAGTCCTGCCCTGTGGGCAAAAACAGTGACTAGAGATGGATATTTCAGTGGTGTCTTCTCATTTTTTTTTTTCTTCTCTTGGTGACAATGGCTTAACTTTGTATAGGAGATCCACCAAGGCAGCTGTCTCCATTAATTTTCCATTTTGCTAGACTCAGCTGACTGCTTTTGACTAGGAAATAATTTTCAAAAGAAGAGTCATATCTCTTAGCTCCATTAAGATTTTTGTCAGAACAAGACTCCAGTGACCTCTTTCAGAGATTCAGAAAATGTTGAAGTGTAGAAAAATGCTAGAGGAGAGACTCCTTAGAATTAAAGAATAACACAGAAGCAGGGAAGGGGTAGAAGAATTGAGATGCAATGCCAGCAGGGCTCATGGGTCGAGCACAAAGGGTCATAGTGAGTGGAGCAACATCAAACTGGCAATTTGTCACAGGGCTCCGTTCAGGCCCTGTGCTCTTCAACATCTTCCTAAATGACTTGGATGCAGGACTGGAAGGGATCCTAAGCAAGTTTACAGACAACACAAAACTGGGAGAAGCTGTTGACTCCCTCAAAGGCAGGGACATGCTGCAGAGACATGCTGACACTGAGGGAAAGTACTGGATTCTGCACCTGTGATGGGGCAATCCTGGATGCATGTACAGACTGGGGAATGAGATGCTGGAAAGCAGCGTGGCCAGCAGGACTAGGGAAATGATTCTTCCTCTTGGCACTGTTAAGGCCACACCTCAAGTACTGTCTCCAGTTGTGGGTCCCTCAGTTTAGGAAGAATATTGAGGTGCTGGAGCATGTCCAAAGGGCAGCAGGGTTGGTGAAGGGTCTGGGGCACAAGTCCTGTGAGGAGTGACTGAGGAAACTGGGGTTATTTAGATTGGAGAGGAGGCTCAGGGAAGACCTTATCACTCTCTACAATGACCTGAAAGGAAGTTGTAGCCAGGTGGTCTCTTCTCCCAGACAACCAGCAATAGGGCAAAAGGATACACTCTGAAGCTGTGACAGTGGAGGTTTAGGTTTGACATTTGGAAGAACTTTTTCACATTAGTAATTGGACACTGGAATGAGCTGCCCAGGGAGGTGGTGGAGTCACCATCCTTGGAAGTGTTTAAAAGAAGACTGGACGTAGCACTTAGTGCCATGGTCTAGTTGACAAGGTGGTGTTAAGTCACAGATTGGGCTCGGTGATCTCAGAAGTCTTTTCCAACCACATTGATTCTGTGAAAATAGACAACTGGGCAATCACCAACCATATGAAGTTCAACAAGAGGAAGTGCCAGATTCTGCAGCTGGGATGGGGCAAGCCTGGATGTATGTACAGATGGGGGAATGAGAGATGCTGGGAAGCAGTGCCACATAAAGGGACCTGTGGGTCCTGGTTGATGGCAAGTTGAATATGAGTCAGCGGTGCATGGCAGCCAGGAAGGACAGCCGCGTCCTGGGGGGCATCAGGCAAAGCATCTCCAGGCAGTTGAGGGAGGGGATTATCCCCTTCTGCTCTGCACTAGTGTGGCCTCTCCTTGAATATTGTGTACAGTTTTGAGCACCATAGTATAAGAAAAATATTAAGCTCTTAGAGAGTGTCCAAAGGAGGGCAATAAAGATGGTGAAGGACCTTGAGGGGAAGTCATATGAGTGGCCGAGGTCACTTGGTCTGTTCAGCCTGGAGAAGAGGAGACTGAGAGGAGACCTATAGGCTACAACTTCCTCGTGAGAGGAAGAGGAATGGCAGGCACTGATCTCTTCTGTCTTCTGTCATCCTTTTCAGTGCATGGAACTTGTTTGCTGAATGCTGGTTTTTGGAAATTTTTAATGAATTGTCATAGGTCATATATGTTTTTTCACAGTGTCTGTGAACATATATTTTTCATCAGAAGATAAAGACTGAACTTGAAAGTTGTTTAAGTTCTCCCTGTTGAGCTGTTTGTTGCAGTGATAGACAGACCAAGAACTGGACTAAAAGCAGAGACATAGATATAAGTTCTACATGGCATGTGTCTGTGCAGCTGCCATGCATGCTTTCCAAGTCCAAAGGATCAGCTGAGAAGGACTTAGAAGTAGAGTTATAGGAATTTCTAGACAAAATATGTTCAGATCCTGGCAAAAAATAATGCCCTTTTAAATACATTTTTTTTTTTAATGTGGAAATATTGAAATCAGGTAACCAAATGTGCCATCAAAATTTGTGGTAAATGTCAGATAACCCTGCATGGCTAATTATTTCTAGATATTTCTGGTGGTTTTAATTTTTTTTAGTTATATTTTTATATGTTTTAGAGAAGCAATTGCTAAGCTGTTACATCTGAATCTTTGCCTTAGCAAAGTGATAATGGCTATGATGGATGTGAAAAAGACAAATAATGCTGTGTTAATTAACAGAAGAAAGGAAAAAAAAGAATTAAGCATAATCACTGTCTTCTGTTAGGAGAAAAGTAGAGTGTGTGATACAGCAGAGCTTTGAAGCACTGAACTAAGTCAATAACTTCATTAAGAAGAACAAGTAAAGCAGTAAAAGTCAGTATTTCACCATCTTCCTTTCTCTTCCCCTGCTCCTCAGAGCTCTGTAAGACAAACCTGCTTGCCTGGAGTCATGGCAGAGATAAATAATAGCACTGATATTGGAAACCCAGAGTTCCAGTTCCCAGAATATATTTATTTGTTTTCTTAGTATTTTGTATAAATCTATTTTACTCTGTCCACCAGATCTGAGGGTCTGAGGAACCAGTAAATTCAGAAGCCAAGTATGAGAGTAGAGCTTCAAAGTGGTGTGAATTATGTGATTTTTTCACTGCTTCAGCTATTTCAATTTTCAGCAAAGTGCACTCTGTTACTGAAAATCATATGAAGTATACTACAAGGAAAGACTCAGAGGCTTTCTACCTGGTGTGTCAGAGTAGCTGCATTTGGAACCTTAAAAACTGCAACAATAAAAACGTGAGTTTTAGTATTATTCCTTCCAAGATGGTGCCCTTTCTAGATACGATTTTGTAATTCCTGACTTTTGGTTGAAAAACCTTGATTTTGCCCTAGTTATTTTGCTTCTAACACCTGCTAATCTATGTCAAACTGTTAAAATAAGTATATTTTCTTTGTTATGACACATGTAAGTCTAAATTTATCCCTTAAAATATTTTTTACTGGACTGAATAAAATACAATAATGAGAGGCGAAAATACATAACATTGGTCACTACTTCTAAAGATACTTAATAAGACTGAGTCACTTCACATTATCATGATTAATTTATATAAGAATGGAAATATTATTAGAATATTAATGCGATTCTGGCATCAAATCCACTAATGTCATGGATTCAGTATTGTTTTTAGAGCCATATATCACATACTTGGAATCAGGAATCTAAGAGTATGTATTATTTATTTGGTTGCAGTTCTTCATGGTGGTGGCTTGGTGAATGCTGCATTTTACTCATTTACAAGTCTAACTGCTGTCATAAATCATTGGTATTAATTTTTTATTTCATGTAGCCAAATGGATTTTGCCCCCCTCCCCTCATTAGTGTTATTCCTATAGGAAATTACTTGTGGCTTTAGAAAAACTGAAATTTTAGAGCTTTTAATGCACTCTTTGCAATCTGATGTTCCTGGTAATTTACATATTAAAAACATGATTTATAAAGCAAATATGCGCTATTCTTATCCACAGGGAGAACATGGTATAATTAATTATTTTTTATTCTCTCTTTTTTTTTTTTTTTTTCTTTGACAATCTAAGCCTTCTTGATTGCTCAGTATAAATTCTAATTATTGGAGAAAGATGACAGATTCAGGATGGAGAATAGAAGGAAGAAGCCAGAAGCAAAAGGCTATTCCCAGGATAAAGAAGCCATCAAAATGCTAATAAGCCCTGTTCCAAATGAGTATTATTGTTTCTTTGTTCAGCTTTATTTATATACACAAACATCTGAAGCATTGGTTCCATCTGCACAGACTAAAAAGCTCTGTGTCCACTGCTCCAGAACCTTCAGGGAATAAAAATCCCTGCTCAGTGAGACAGCTTTCAGAAAAAAAACGCTGGCCTAAAAATTAAGAGGAATCTCTAGAAATCTAAAGTTTCGGTGGAAAACCTAGTTTATACATAAGTTGTTCTGAATCAACTAGAAAGGAGAGAACTGAATTCTTGGTCTGATCTCAGTCTGGTGGATGTTGGAGTGAGGGTAATTAGTAACCTAACATGAGCCTATGTGAGATCCCAGAAGAAAAGAGAATTGTCTGATTTATCTGATTATTTGATGGACAGGTTGGGTTGTAGTTTGGGAGAGGAGAATGGAATCCATACAGGCTCTTGATGTATCATCACAGCCCTTGAAAATTGTAAGGGAAATAGGAAAAAGGAATGGACAGGGCAGAAATGGTCATGGAATAAGTAAAAACAACAAAACAACAACCCAAACTCATAGTTAAAGGAAAATCAGGAAAGGATAACTCTGAAGTAGAATATAGGACCGAGTTGAAAGAGCACTTCTAACTCTTGCCTCAAGGAACATTGCTTTAATTTCAGTTGCAGATCCAGAAAGGGAGCAAGATAATCTCACTGTTTGTCACAGTGGCAAGCTCATAGCAGTAGTAGAACTGAGTCTGATTTGTTGACTATATGGGTAAAAATGCCAACACAAATCTTTAAAATAAAGAAAAAAGAATAACTCTACAAATTAATATTCTGAGAGATGGCTTAATGAAAAATATTTTTCCACATTTGTGTAGAAAAGCAGAGGACAAATTCAACACCCTCTCTGAATATATGTTTTCTTTAAAGTGCCATTTGAGGGCATTTAATTTTTATTTTTGAAACATTTAACAGAATAAATGCCACTGGCACTTGAGAATAGGGAGGTGTGTGTGAGTTTACATGTATGTTACTTTGATCTTAGGTAACTTAAGGAGACTTTGTGTCTTCTTGGAAAGAGATAAAGACATTTAGTTGAAGTGAACCAAACATGCACTAGACATGACATACCTCAAAGAATAATTAACATAGTGATATGTATGGACAGATTATAAATAACCTGCTCATGAACAGTCCTGACTTGTACTTGAAGGAAATAATTGTGGTAGGCAGGGATGAGAGATTTCACTGCCTAAAGCAGCAGTCTGGAAATGTTTCAAGAAGCTGATTGTAGTCTAGAGATAGGAAAAAGACAAAGATGACAACAGAATTTTCACTTTTTTAAAATAATGAGCCTGATTATAATGAAAAACAGTTTCTGCAATACAATTGCTCTGTAAGGTATTTGTTACATAGAGTGAAAACAAATTTCCTTTCAAGTTGTTAACATTCATGGAATTGACATAAATAAGTTTAGTTTTAGGGCAGAATTCCTTAAAAAAAAAAAAAAAAGAAAAGAGAAAACTAGTAACCATATCATAGTGAATTCTTCCAAAAATAAACTTCCTCTCTGATTAAACTTGGCATATCGCTTTTAAAGAAAGTATTTCTTTTTATTTCCTGTAGAATTTATTGGTAGGTTAGCAGAGTAATTATTTATATAAAACATTATTTTGAAACAAACAAAACCAAATGAAAGATTACTTGAAGTAGTATATATAAATCCATAATGAGTATTCAGTAATTTTTAATATTCAACATAAATATTTTTAAAATAATCTAATCCATAAAAAAGTTATAAAAATTTTCTTTCTTTTCCCTTTTGATCTATTTTTCATATTTATGATATATTGTTCTGTCTTAAAGAGATGGATTCTTAAGTCAGAAACTGCTTCTATATTGCTGTGGCTACCAAACAGATTAGTTCTTAGTATTTCCCTGATATTTCTGTCTCTTCCTTTAATACACAGTCAGTGGATCACAGTAAGTCAAGGCATGCATTAAAACATTGCTTTTAATTGCTTTTAGAGTCATCAGGTATTTCACTTCACAGGCATCAAGGCAAATACGGTGAACATGATTCCTGGGCCACACTGTGTCAACATTACAGTAGTGAGGCTACATGAAAATCTGGAAGTGGTGTGCTGGGAGGAACAGTACAAAGAAGTTAGAAGATTCTAGGTAACTTCCTGCTGACTTCCAAAAAAGGGAGACATTTCTTTTATGCACTACAAGCTTTCACATCCATCTGGTAAGCAAGAGACAGCATTTAAAATGGAAATTCATAATCTGTAGCTTCTTCAAACTGTGATACTATTTAGTACATTGCATCCTTCTCACTGTGTAGCTTTTAAATTTTCCTGTCTCTTTGTGCAATGCTTCAGGTAATGGTAACTCTGGACTTTTCATATCACCTTTTAATCTAGTCTTTCTTCTGGTGGTATAAAATTTATTGGTATATTTCTGCATAGCAGCTCAGTTCTCATGAACATGTGAACTGAAATTTTCTACTTTAATGCACTTGTCAGCCCTTTGTGTTGTCAACAATGCTCACTAGGAGAAGGGAAAGACTTTTCAGCTTGATGACTACATTGAAATATTAGTTATGATATGGTTTTCTTGCTTGAAATCAAGTTTACAGTTTATTTATTCTTACTTCAGGTGCTCCCTTTATTTTGTCAGAGATTATATTCCACAAAAACTGATCCATTTTTTTTTTAGTAACATAGATATTATTCCATTATTTCTTTTTCCAGTATCTAATTTGCTGGAAAGCCTTTTGATTTTGTGAGTTGTTCTATAGTCATGGTCTATCACTATTTTGCTTAGGATTGACCCTCATGTTTTGTAGGTTTGGACATTGTCTTGCCTCTTTTTGCCTGTAATAAAGATATTGGGATGCCTGGTGTTAACTTCTGGTGGTACTGGTGTGTGTGTCTCATTTCTTCAAAGTAATCCAGTCTTTGTTTTATGCTGTTATTCTGTTACCTTACTTGTCTGTAAGAGATCCTGACTGGTACAAGCTTGCCACCTACTTTTGCCACCCATTTGACTTATTTTACTATCCCCTGCTTTTAACAGGAACTTCAGCTTTGGAGGTAGCCATGCATTTCCTCTTACTATCTTCTTTTACCTCTAGACTTTTTGTTATACATATAGATATGTGGGTGTATTTAGCTAATTATTCTGCTATCTATGTTCCCACAACTTCTGCCATTGCTGTTGCTCTCTGGTGACTGCACATCATTTCAAGCTGGGCAAGACATTGAAGCAGAAGTCCTTTGACATCATGGGATTTATTTTGGTTTTGCACGTGTCTCTTTCCTTTTGCTTTCAAAATATCAGCCAGTGACATTTTTCATTTGTTGATTTAAAGGATGGGTTGTCAGAGTAGGAGCAAAATCATGGCATTAGTTTAAAGATATGGACTTCTTGTGTAATCCACTACTAGTCTGTAAAAATTAAATGGCTCTGCCAGAAAGCAAAATGCACAGACAATTGGCATTCAGTTGAAGTAGTTCATTTACAGAAGACAGCCTCACCTGGGAGTATACATTATGTCCTTCTGTCTAGAAATAAATAAAGAACTTAGAATCTATTGGATAGATTTCTAGGGTTTCGTGGTTTTCATAATTAAAAAAAAAAAAACAACAAAAAAACAACAAACATTTTATCTCATATAGTATAGATTATTACTTTCTCAATTATAAAATGGATATAACCCTTAACCTACATCTTGTTACAGGCCTGATTCAAGGCACACTACACTTTAATTAAAGGCTCCATATTTGTGTTTCATTGATGAACTGGCCCTAGTTTTTTATCAAGATAATGTGTGATATCCTTGATATAATGTACTTTCATGACCAAAGGTTTTACATGGAAATTCAGAGTAGACACAAAAATAATGTGTTTTTATTTCTCAGGATATAAAATGAGTATTCTTTTCTTGTGGTCCAAGGGCTAGTTCCTTGGCCACAGGGAAGTAATGTCATTTGGATATGAAACACAATGGTTACTTCTGATAGCCTGTCGTGGTTTGAGCTGGCAAACTACCAGCCCTCCAAGACAGAGGGTCAGAGCCTCCCCCCACCCCCAACACCGAGGAAAGGGAGGAAAAGAGAGGGGAAGG
>JAWWEV010000134.1:48112580-48143428 GCA_035583235.1 Hafferia zeledoni | reverse complement strand
TATTGTAGTTTTCTCTTAATTTTCTCTTTTCTGTATAAATATACATGTAGTTAGTTTAAGCATAAACCTGGTTTAGAATTTTTTTTTCCCTTTCTCCCTTTTCTCAGCCGGAGGCTAACTCTGTCTTTGGGCAGTTGGCTTTTTGCCAGCTCAACCCAAGACTACTTTCAACTCATTATTTACAGGCGCATCAGCTGCTTTTCTCTGTCAAAGTAATTTTGCCCAAACTAAGGCTGTCCATTCCAAGTGTGGAAATATTTCTGTCTTTCAAGAAGAGTACTTTTAGCTATTCTTCCATTGATCATTACTGTCTTTGAAATATATATTTGCAGATATATGCAAAGAATGGAAGGATCTGATTTGAGGAGAAAATTTGATTGGCAACTGGAAATGCATAGGTATTTCCACTATTCATTTGAGTGGTCAGCATCCTCCTTTGGCAGAGAGAATCAATTATTCTTAAGATCTCATCCACTTTTCATAGTGTCAAAGCAATGAGACTAAACCAAAAATATGGGCAACTGTAACAGCTGGCCACCCTTCTTTCTCTTGCAGTGGTGATCATGAATATAAATATAGGAGAGTACAGCAGCATCCCTTTCTCCAAGAGCAGTCTAGAGAAAAGCAGCCTTTGCTGTTTTCCATTATCAGAGTTCTGAGATCTGATGTCTGATGGTGGTACTACTCCTGATGACTTGATTCAACTGAACATGTGCTTTGGACTGTCCTCCTTTGACAGTGTGATGGAAATTTTTCTGTCTGAAGTTAGACAAGTGTTAAAAAATGTCATGCTTTTAACAGATCAAAATAATACTAATAATCTTGTATTATGACTAGTCTCCTCTTCCCTGATATTTGCTTACTACTAAATGAATGCCAGTTTTGTGCTCATACAGATATGCCATAAAGGTCTGATGTTTTGGCTTATCACTTAGGGTGGGACTGAGCTCTCTAAGTAACATTATCTAAATGTCAGCTGCCCAGAAGATTGCTTTGTAGGCAATGGACAGAGTGAGGAACAGCCAAATGCTGATTAATCCTGTTTACTTTGGCCATCTAATGTCAAGATAGAAGATTATGCCTTTGGAGCTGCCTCAGTTTGTCCTTTGTCTATCCATTACTTCCAGTGGGGAAATGCCACAAATATCTTATTGTAAACACATAACTTTCACACAGAAAGAATGTTTCTTTTCATTGCTGGTCTGTAATTCTCCACTCTTCTGTGGTTTTTTAAATTATCTTTGATTACAAAAATTTCTGAGTGAGCCTGAAAATAGGCTATTTTACCCTAAGATTGGCTGTTTCGTCTACCCTTCCCTTAAGGTCTTGACTTTTCAGATGCTGTAGCTCAGGCATCTCAATGTTTAATATTAGCAGACTTTTGAAGTAAATGGCCACCGGATGGCAACAGAGGATAAAGATAAATAGGAATGGTCCAGTCCATTTCTGAAGCAATGGTCTTTGAGAACTATTCTGGTATTAAAGAGTTGGCTGTAATTTTTTTCCCACTAGTAGTCTTATATTCTTAATTTATGTTTATACATTATTTTAAATTTGTTCTACCACATTGATTTCTAATATGGGTAGAAATAATTTTCCCCTGCTGAGATATGTATTTGAAACCTCAGTATAGATTTATTTTAAATCACCTAATATGCATTTTTGTTTTGGTTTGGTTTTTGACTCGTCCACTGCGCTTGCTACTCCCAGTGAGAGATACAAAACACAGTCCTGGAGATATGCAAATGGACACCAAGAATGAGACAAAATTATCATGGTTGCACTGAAGTCTGTTAAACTTCTGATTCTTAAATTATTGAAGGTCATATTTGTCTTATATAATTTTGTGTTCTCTGTCTTGTCTTTCCTAGCGGGAATAAGGCTTCAACTTTTTTTTTTTTTTTTTTTTTTTTTTTTAACTCAAGGCTTCAGGCTAAGATATTCATTCAATCTGCCCTTTACTTTGAGGACTGCTGCTTGAAACCCATTTTGCATGGAGTAGCTTCTGTGGAGAGCAGTAGAGACTGGAGGTTTCCAGGCTGGGAGGGTTTCTGTGTGGGGAGCCCTCTCCAGAGAGCTGGACTCTGCATGCTCTCAGACAGCATCACTTCCTGGCCAAAACCCCATGTGAATACCAACACCAAGCTTATAATTATACTCAAGTCCTTCTTTCTAGCAACTTTCTGCTAGTGGCATTTTACAAAGCTTTGCAGCAGAGAGAACTCAGAAAACCTGCTATTGAGTTTGCAGACTTTGAGCAGTCACAGGGTGTTTCTGTCTTCTGTGCACTCTGGTGTGTTCTGTGACTCCTCACTGCAGGCTCCACCTGCTCTGTCTGCATTTCACCCCCGAAAGGGATGATTTGCTTACTGCTAAACTAAAATGCATTAAATATGCCACTAGTATTTTTCCATGTTGGCAGTTTGAGTAGTTGCCATGGGAATGTCACATCATGTAAATGGGTGAAGAGGCAGCTCACAAAACAGTATGGATTAGAAATGTGGCCCAGAGTATTAAAAACATGTACAAAATGTCTTCTGTACATAACCACACCAACTTCTGTCACTAAGAGGCTTCAGGAAAATAAATTGATACTTCTCTATGCCTGTTTTATAAATGAGTATCTTAAATAAATAAAGCATTTAACTATGATGAGTAATCTCAGTTCTTTAATAAAGGATGGAGTTATGCTAATTGAACAGCAAAGTTGTTTGTCAGGGCTGACACATATCTGCATACTTCATTTATTCCATTAATTCATTTTCTGCAACATGTAATTATGATCCCTTGCACAAGTGACAGAAGCATAGATAGCATTTCAGTGCAGGGCTATATATCTATTTTTTTGTGATCAATGGAGTATAGCAGTTATATCATTTTTATCTGAAGCATACTGAGAATAACCAAAGGAGAATTCTAATGATGATGGACTTTTAAATCTTGCATTTATTTATTAAGCAGCTCATGGGCAGACATGAATTTATTTTAAATTAATGTGTGTATTTTTTTCTTTTGTTGTTGCTCAGGAATTAAAAGTTAGAGAGAAATTGGCACTAGGAACTATGAAAGGAATTAA
The DNA here is from genome assembly GCA_035583235.1 of Hafferia zeledoni. Lineage (NCBI taxonomy): Eukaryota > Metazoa > Chordata > Aves > Passeriformes > Thamnophilidae > Hafferia > Hafferia zeledoni. The sequence goes on along the minus strand of JAWWEV010000134.1, from coordinate 48,140,352 downwards.
ATTCTATAAGCATCAAGGGAAAAAAAACCAGCATCTTTGTAAAGAATATAATTATGGATAAGGAATAACTGATGTTTAACTTATGCTATAGCAAAAATAAGTGAAATTCCCTCCACGCTGACTAGCCTTTTTAGCTTGCATTTCAATTTTTTTCTCTCTAGAATGTTTCTTATTTCATATTGAAACTGTTCTCTTATGTATGAATCATCTAAATTAGAGTAGCTGAATAGATGCCCACCTCTCTGGTGAAATGCCCTAATCACAGAATGTTCTCTTTCTCACATTCTGTAAACAAACTCTGTTTTCCAATATTCTTAAAAAGTTACTGTAAAATAGACTTTGTGGCAGATAGGACTGGATTTGTTCCTTACCATAGTATCTGAACATCAGCTCTAGGTTTCTTTCTAGTAAATCTCCATGCAGGTCCACTGTGAAAGAGGAAATAATTAAACAATGGGTAAACTTGGTAAATCATCAGCCTCAATAATAAGACTTTCTAATGAGAAGAATCAATTACTGTGTCCTGGTGAACACAGAAGTCTATTTTTACCAGAAAAATATTTTCTAGGATTGCTCAACAGAAGAACTCATTTCAGACCAAAAAAAACCCCAATGAGTTCTAAATGAAATCATAATTGTCATCTATTTTTGCTAAATGTCTAAAAATTTGTGGTCAAGTTAAAGTGATACCTTCACGTGAAAAATATACTTTTAAATAAAGAAATGTTTTCTTAAGATACACGTCACACACTGTCATGACTGCCTAAGCATTTCCTGGATATGGACTGCTTGTAAATGTGAGAGAAAAATGTGTACCATATTTGCTACACATCTAATTTGACAAGAACTGAATTCATCTGTATTTGGACAAGGGTGCTGTGGCTAGTGCAGCCAGGTGACCATCTTTGGTGTGCATAGAAAATAGCCTTTGTGTCAAGACTTGGGTTAATTTTATTTTAGAACCAGTGCTGTAATTTCCAGTACCAGGTTAGTGCCCTCTGGTTTTGGTGATCTCTCATGAAGAATGTCAAACTGCTTCTGAATTCACATAGAATATGAGTTGGCATCTTTGGTGTCAGATTATAAAACAGGAAAGATGTTTCTTGCTGGTTGGTCTCCTCAGACTATCAGTAAAGTGACTTTCAGGTTCTGCATTTGAAGGTCAAAGACTGAACCGTGGCTGTTTTTTAATACAAACTGGCCAAATGTACTGCATTGCTGAAACAATTCCGTCCCTTTTCATGTTTTTCATGTTTTGGAAATATTTTTTTTGGAGGTATTTTTGTACCAGATTGTAATTTCTGAGCAACTTTTAAATTGCGAGTAGTTTCTCAAGGGTTGCCAAACCTCCACAGAATCATACATTGGTTTGAGTTGGAAGGCACCTTAAAGATCATCTAGTTCCAACCTCCTTCCATGGACAGGGATACATTCCACTGGATCAGGCTGCTTAGGGCCCCATCCAGCCTGACCTTCAATACTTCCAGGGATGTGGAATCCAAAGCTTCTCAGAGCAACCTATAGCTCACCAATCTTGTTGCAAGGAATTTCTATCTAATATCTAGTCTAAATCTACCCCTGTATTTCTGCTTGGGATTGCCCTGACCCACATGCAGGACTGTTCCCTTGGCCTTGTTGAACCTCATGAGGTTTTCATGGGCCTACCTCTCAAGCAGTCTTAAGCATGACAGTCTTAAAGGTAAAAGGCAAAAAATTCCAAGCAAGTGAACACACTCAAACAAACCCCCAAAATGTCCTACCAAGTGAACTCCCTGAATTTAAAGGTTTCCTTTCTGAGTCACTAGAAAAAAACCCCTATCAAATGCAGGTCATCTGTCTCTTACTCTTGAAGCAAAAATAGAGCTATGTCTTAAATTCCTCATCATCTGGTTAATGAAATGTGCATCAATCAATACATTTGTCGTCTTACATTATCTTTGAATATATGATGTCATCTTTGATGGAGCATGAACCAAAGAACAGAAAACTGGAGGTGCTCTGCTCTGATTGGTTTTTGTCCATGAGAAAATTAGGTAGTGTCTTTGTGGTTTAGTTTATTGAGCACTATAATGGGTATATAACACTGAGCTGTAACATATTATGAAGATTATATAGTGTGTTATGAAGTATTATGAAGATTTACAGTAATTCCAGAGCTTCTTTGGCACTTAATGATCTTTTGAAAGTATTATTGAATTGGGTAGGTAATTTCTTATGTTGTAATGAAGTAAATGAAAGAATCTCAGTGTTTATCATGAAACATTCGATTATTAAGCATTAGAAAATGAAGAATTGTATAATATTACAACTTGTTCTATCAGCCTCCTCTAAGATAGTTTTATTCTTTAGATCTGAATGACTTATGAGAGGCTGTAGTGGGTATTTTTCGGCAGAAGTAGCCTAATGGTTTGCTGCCCTGCATAGTATACTGGTATGCAATAATATCTCAGCCATATATTTCTGAGTTATGCCTTAATGTGGAAAAGAGTTCCTTCTGAGGAAATCTTCACAAATTAATAACTCATCAGAACCACCTACTTTCTTTTAAACAATGCAATTACAATTAGAAAATCCTCCTTGCTAAATTATTAAAAAAAAAAAAAAAAGACTGAGAGGTGCCCTTGCAGATACAATTTTGTGTATTTTGGGTATATTATAATTATAATTAGTGTTGATTGGATATAGCAACGAAATGCCTAAAAATAGCACATGGAAAAACCTTGTTAAGTGCTTTATCTTTAGTTATGTACATATTACATTATGTAAAGACTAAAAATGTAATAAATATTTTACACTTTGCACAGATGTTCTTGGCATTATAATCATCATCATGGCTAGGCTTTGCAAATGAAGATTTGGGAAGGGCACTACCCATACTTTCCGAAGTGTGTCAGTGGCTAAAAGGGCCAATGCAGGATAGGAAAGTCCAGGCACAAAAGGCACAGCGGAAAGTCTCCTTAAGTGATATTCGAAAGGAACGGTTCTTTCTGCGTTGTCTTTTCTCCTCAAGACTGACTTTTCGTGCATTCTCAAAGGAATCAGCAGCATTGTGAATGGTGTGTCTCCATGAATCAAATTGGAGGCCAGAGTGGACCATTGTTGGCAGTCAATACAGCCAAGGCTGAGGTGTTGTTTCAGGGAGTCCTTGTATCTCTTCTTCGGGGCCCCTCTCTTGCAGCAGCCGGTGGCGAGTTCTCCATAGAGAACAATCTTTGGGAGGCGGTGATCCTCCATCCTGGAGACATGCCCTGCCCAGTGCAGCTGTGTTCTCATCAGCATGGTCTCGATACTGGTGACCCCTGCCTGTTCAAAAGCAGACACATTAGTCACATAATCAGTCCAGACTGTACGGAGGCAGTGCTGATGGAAACGTTCGAAGAGTCGCAGGTGGTAGCAGCAGCTGACCCATGATTCAGACCCATACAAAAGAGTAGACAGTACAATGGCTCTGTAGACACTGATCTTTGTACTTTTCTTCAGGTGTTTGTTCCACCAGACTCTTATGGAGTTTTCCAAAAGCTCTGCATGCCTTTGCTAGCCTCTTGTCTATCTCTTTGTCAATCTTACCGTCCGAGGAAATGGTGCTCCCCAGATAGGTGGACTGCAAGACTGACTTAAACTCTGATTCACCTACGGTGATGTGGGGATGATGGAAGATTTCCTGAGGTGCATTATAATAGTTGTGTTTTAGAATAAAAGCTCTCAATTATACAGGCAAAATAACATTCATGCTTTGGTGAAACAAAAAGGCTAGGCAAAAATGTAAAATGTACACAGAATCAACTACAAAAATTATTTTACATAGTTAAATTGATTTTACTGCAATATATTAGACTATTTTTCTGGTGGCTAATATCAAAGGGAATAGATAACCATATAACAAGCAATGGGACCTTAGTTACTGGGGGGTTTTTTTCCCTACTTACACGTGGCTCAGATGCCTTGAGGAGCACCAGTTGTTCATAAACACTGTAATTTTATTTTTGTTTTAATTGCTAAAGAAATAGGAAACTTCTGAAATTTGCAGATAATGAGCAAGCTACATTTATTTTAGTGACCCTCTCCGGATACATTTTGTGTGAGACAAAAAAGCAAAGTGCTTTTGAAATTTTAAGCGTATGTGCAGCTTCCTCTGTTGTGATATGATAATTCATAAAATTAGACATGTTCTTAAATTCTCTAGTGACTTGTGCCTGCATGTTGCAATCTTCTCTGGTGAACAGCTTAAGGCTACAGAAAATCATCAAAGAAATTACAAAATGAGCAGAATTTCTATTACTTTGATCAGGGAATAATAGGGAAAACCAGAAAGGGAGCTGTAACATTTACTTGAAGTAGTGGGAGGACAACTGTAGATAATATGTATTACATATTTATCACTAATGTTTTTCTCAGCTATATTTATTTGCATCTTCATTTTACATGAATTTTTGTTATTCACAGGAATTGCAGGGGAAAAGATTGTGTGTCACAATATCTCAGATTTTAAATATAATTTGTTATTTAAAAAGTTACAATTTCAACTGCACTTCTTAATTAAGGCTTTGTGGTGTAACTCCATATATGAGAAAACACATTTTCCATGTGTTTGAAGCTTTTTAAAATAGAAGAATTCCTTTCTCATATTTAACAAATATGGTGAATTATTAGTTTTAAATATTGTTACATATTTAATAAGAACATTGAAATATTGTTTAGAGAAAAGGAGATGAATCAGACAGGAAGGAGAGTGGATGGGACCCATCAATATCATCTTCCACTCACATAAATTGGTCAAACTGCTTCCTCCTTGCCCACCTCCACAGGCAAAGCCAGCTGATCTCTCAGAAGACTCATCAGATTTTCTCTGGAGCTGATGCCAACTGGATCAAAGTGTGTCTTGGGCTGAGCTGGCAAAATGTCAACTGCCTAACACAGATTCAGAGCCTCTCTCTCCCCCCACCCTGCCAAGAAAAGGGAGGAAAAGAAAAAAACTCTGGAAACTCAAACTAGGTTTAAACTTAAACTAATTTTATATATTTATATAGAAAAGAGAAAATTAAGAAAAAACTACAATATAACACACACTTACACAAGTTAGATATAACAACATTTTTTTTACCTCCCACAGAAAACAGATTTCATTACTCTAGATTCATAAAATAGTCTAAAAGACACCCAGCAAGGCAAAAGAGAGAGTGTAACAATAAAATGTTTCTACTTCCCTGAAACTAAAGCAAAATACGATATAGCAGCAGCAGGAGCAAGGCCCAGCACAGCAGAGCAGCAGTAGCACATCCTGCCTCCACTGCAGACATGATGGAACTTAGAAAACTCCTTCTACCTATCTCAGGTTTGCATCATCTGGTATGAAATATTTCTTTGGTTGCTTAAGTCAGGTGATACCTGTCTCTCCTAATCTACGTATCTCTGAGCCTGCTAATTTGAGGCCTAGCTAAAACTACCAAAAAGTGCCACCTCTCTGACTCCTGTGACACCTAGCCCTAGCCCAGGGAAAGGGGCAGAAATGCATAGTGGGGCAGTAAATCTGATTGCAACTTGCCCTTAGATCAACTAAGGCTGATTTGGAAGAATCAGTGTCAGTTATTAGCAGAGATGATAGGGTGGTCCCAGCTGTCAGCCAAGCTCATTTGCAGTGGTTCACTCACTCTCCTCCTCAGGGAGTGTAATGGGAAGGGAGAAAAAATAGGAAGATCAAGAGCAAAAGAACTCATGTGAAACTCTATTCCTTCACTCCAGACTCCTTTCCTTGCCCATTACTGTTACTGCAGGTCACACTCCTTTCAGTGAGACAACAACTGACATGGGTAGGAGGGTTGTCAGGGTTGTCAAGAGGACACAGAGATTCCTCTCTTCCACTCCATCGTCATGCTTTTACTCTGCTCCAATGTGGGCTCTCCAGAGGCTGCAGAAATTATCTGCTGTGCCATGAACCAACCCCTTTCTTCCCAGAGGTGCCACCAGCTTGGCTGAGGGACTCAGCCGTGCTCTACAGTGGGTCCTTTGGAGCCAGCTGGAACTATCTGGAACCAGCTGCGTCCAGCCCAGGGCAGCCCCTGGCCTCTCCACAGCTGCACCTGCAGCCCATATTTTGCTGCTGTTGTCCTGAAATAAGCCTCAAATGTTGTAGGTGCAAGCAGAGCAGTCAGGATCTCAGTAGCTTTTAAACTACAAAATGGCTAAAATACTTTGCAGAAGTAAATTCTTGATTCATTTGCTGACTCAAAGCATGTGGGATTAATCATGATATCCCCTTCTTAAAACATGTTTGAAGTTTGTTACATTGCAGATTATACGTTGCATAAGGATAAGGTTTTCATGGTATTTTAACAGTGACTCATACCAGGAGACATTTTTCCCCCTTTCCTCATGCATGTTCATCCGAAAGTGTGTCTGACGGGAAACACTTCTCTGCCCATGCCCCTTGTCTTCTCTCAGACTTTAGCTGTCATGAAACTGTGAGGAATCAGGCACAGCTGCAGGAGATGTAGGAAAGGCTGATTTACCGCCACCATTACTACAGTCCATTCAGCTTGAATATTTTCCATGACATTATATGAATGTGAATTTTTGTCATTCAAAACATCAGTATCTAATTGTTTTATAGTACGTATTGTGGGAATGTAATCTGATAAAAATGGTGAATAGGCTACTTGGCAGAGATGGTGCCATTTCAGTTTCTTTTGATGACAATGAGTACTGTGGAATTTTTGTTACTTGTGAAAGTGGATCCTACAAGTGTAATATATACTCATGAGAAGAGTAACACTGAGAAAAGTAGGTCTGTTTGAGTGCAATAGTGATTTCTTCACTGTAAGTTGATAATGAGTTGTTTACTATGTCTTGAGCCACAGTTACTTAACTTGCACAGTACCTATGATGTCTGATTTTAAGCTGTTTAAACACTGACCCACTAAACCTCTTGCCTGGGCCAGGATATTTACTGACCCACTGGAGGAAGGGGCTCCAAAGTCTCCTTTGATTAGGAGTTTGGAAAATTTGACTTTGGGATTTAAGGAACAGCTGTTAAGTACTACTGTAGAGAAAAGCTGTCTTGCCTTCATAAACACTGGAATGCAAGTAATAAACCAACATATAGATTAATAGATGTCACAGGCTTGAGATAAGTAGCTAATTTCATGCCCTATGCATTAGCATAATTAGTAGTGATTTATTACAGAAGTCAAGCCCTAAGCTCCTTCACTATGCAGTAAAACAGTATTCACTGTCTAAAAAAGAGTCTGCTGGAGGAGGTGCTGATGTTGAATACCCACAGTAGCAGTAGGTGCTCTCTTCATCACCTGTGTAGTGTAGATTGGTTTGTAACCTTGGCTTTGACCTCCATCTTTAAGATAGTGCAAAAATAAGTAGGAAGAGCTGAAGGTGATACAGACTTCTAAGAATATAAGAAAACCATATCTGCCTGGGTTTTTTCTTTAATTCATTTAATCTAAGGAAATAGAAATAAACAGCTAGTAAACAGGAAAATGAGAAGATGCAAAAGTGAGAAACACTAAAACAGAAAGATATTTGGGGCTTCCATGAGGCATGTCTCTGAAAGCAAGTTTCATTGCAGGTAACACAATGAGCCTGTCTGTTTTCCCTTTCAGAATTATAGATTTATAAGAGCCAGTAAAGTACTGAATAAGTAGTTCTGCTCTGATGTGGGATCCTTTTCTTTTTCTGAACCAGTGTGCATTTGGAGGTTTCCTCTCTGCAGATATTTTGAAAGCCTGACTGTTTGATTGCTTGAAAAAGTAACTAAGTTTGGACTTCTTCCCTAATGGGCCATCCATATGTTAGAGATTTCTAATGTAGAAATATATTGTGTCACTTATCTTCAGGTATGAACAAAAGATGCATTTGTTTCATATATAAATTCTTTATGCTTTATTTGTTATGCATTATTCTTTATTATTTGCATCACGCACTTACAATTTTACATGAGGCACTTTTTGATCTGCTACTGTACAGTCTGTTTTCTCTGAAGATATCCTTGAAATCTCTTGGTTCTGAGTTCATGTCTGGGTATCAACAATGAACACTCAGTTTTTGGCAGTCCTAGATTATGCCTTTTCTGAACCACTCAGCCACCACCTACATAGGTGACCTAGTAGTCATGCTGACTAAATAGAGCATCAAGCTGTGGGTGTTGTCAACATGGCTCAGAAAAACTGTTGATGTCTGAGTGTAGTTCAGGGACTCTGTTGTGTTTTAATCTTAAATTATTCATGCACTTGATCTGTAGCAAGACTCAGAAGTGTCTGCAGCTCACAAAGCAGAAAAAGCAATCTCACATTCCCCAACACAAAGACTTGTGACTTTTCTTGTTTGGATGACTGTTTGCATTAAATCAGAACTAGCCTGGTGTAAGTTCTTCTTTTAGGGAAGTACATGTCATTTTTTTGTAAATTTCTAAAGGCAAAAATGCCAAGAAATGTACTCAGAACCTTGTCACAAACTAAATGGCATTTTTCAGAAACAACTGTTACTGAAAACTCAGGTGTAAAATAGTAAGTCTGTTGTCAACTGTTTACTAGTGAGAAATTTATACTAAAGGATGTCTTTCCTGGTAGAATGAAAACAGAAAGGCTAAGAGTGATGGAAAAACAGAGATGATATACTGTAGTAGTATTTTTCAATAGAAAGGATCTACCTGCTTTGCTGTTCATAAAGTCATTTGGTTTATGTTAGAAGATTGCTTCTTACTGCAGGAGAGCCCAGTCTTCATATCACAGAAAGATTCTACTCAAATGATGGTGTTCTTCAGATTTTGACCAAATCCTCAGATATGCACACTGCAGGTAGGATGGACACTACTCTGGAAATCATAAACCACTACCTAGCAAATCTATTGAAGACATCACAGAGGTAGCCATTGCCTGCCGTCCTGAACCTGACCATTTCCACATGCTGAATGTTGCCAGACCATACATATGCAATTAGTCCACTGCCAAGTGCCTACCTCCAGGATGTGGCCTGGGGCAGTGCTCTGGTGTGCCAACCATTCTGGGGCTGGGGTAGGAGCTCCAGGGGATGTGGTGTGGCACAGTGCTCCTGGAGTCCAGTGACTGACACCTGCTCCCGGGCTGACCAAGGAGGCTCCAGGGTCTGGGGTATGGAACAGGACACCACCTCACCTTTGCAAACTTTGACCTGTCCCTTCCTCCCGACACACACACTTAACTTGGTCGGAGCCAATAATTAATATAATAATCCTATATCTCACATAGGTGCAGCCATCTCTGCTCCAAAGGTCACCACTGAGACAATGGCCATCTACTAGAGAAATTGCACAATGACCTCAGGTAACTAACAGCCAATTGGAAGCACAGAGAATACATGTGACCTTTAATTAATATTATTAAAACTCTCATAATTGGAGAAGGCTGAGAAGGACCATGAGGGACCAAAGTACTTGAAAAAAGTCAAGCCTTCAAGAGGTTGAAACACCTTAGTTTGAACATAAACTATCTGATCAGTCATGGGGAAAGCCCACAGTATTACAATGTAAATCAAATAAGCAAAACTTGAGGAGGTAATACTCTAGTATCTGTAAGCCTTTCTTGTACTAATTGGACATGGAAAATAGTGACATAACAAAAGATATGTACTATATGTTCTGTTATTTTATGCAAGTTTTGTTTTCTTCCCAAGGATAACTCAAACATAAAGGAGAACTTGTTTACTAGTACTAGTTCTAGACAACAACTGAGGCAGCGTCTGTGATTTTCAAATAATCCGGGAAATATTTCAGTTGTTGATGCTCTTTTTAGGCATATAAAAAGGTCTTTCATTAACAGAGTTCTCTTTACTCAGAGAACTCCCATTTTTATTTTTTTAGCCCAGAAACAAACTGTGAAAAATTTCTTTGGAAATTAGCAATAGCTATTACTACTCAAAGTCAAGATAAAATTCCTTTTGCTGTGCCCATCTTCTAGTTTAATAAAATCTCACAAAAAATATGGAGTCCAGCAGTGTCTGTTAAAAGCTCTTACCTAGTCACATGTGAGACAGGGATAAAATCAATTCAATTTCCTAAATATGAATGACATTTCTCTGAGAATGATTCATGCATATATTAAACTCTCCACTGTTGGCATCTGTAATGGTTGGGGGTATTCTGTGTTATCCACTGCTTGTATTTTTTCATGCTGGAAATTGAGAGCCTGCATAGAAGATTTTGACTCTTTTTGAAATTAATCAGTTGGCATTTGGCAAGGACATATTGCTAATGACCAGGCCTGTTTCCCACATTTAATTCTTTTTTTTTTTTTTTCCAGAATAACAATGTATCTACTCACTTAAAAAAAAAAAAAGTGAGAATGTTAAATAACTATTTGTAATAAATATGTATTAAAATGAAATTACCACAGAACAGGAATAAAAGAAGACAATGAGTTAGCATTTATTATTTGTAGTGAGCAATTAACTTTTCTGTACTAATTGCCTACAGAATACGTTTTGTCTCATTAAGTCCATTAACACTATTTTAATAGAAACATTAAAAAAAAAAACACACTTTTTTTTTTTTTATACAAAGGGGTTTTTATTATTGCACCCTTAATTATTTATGCAACAATTTTGCTAGTTAAGGTGAAAGACTATCATCCTGCAACGGCTGAGTGGGGCTCTGTGTCCCAGGAGTTAGTCCATTACCTGAAGGGAATGTGCTGCCCCATTGTTCCCCACCACGTGGTCCTCAGGGTGCCTGAAAAGAGCCACACAGAGGCCACAGGAGAAGAATGAGAGAGAGCGTTTATTCATCATGGGTATGGATTATATAAAGGTTTTGGGGAGCTCAAACTACTACCAATAAGGAGTCAGGGGGGATTTGGACTATTACCAATAGGAATCCAGGGGTAACAACCAATAGAAAAGAGTATTTAAGGGCCAATAAGAAAACTTCTTGAAGCTTCTTCAAGGACACTACATGCATTCCTGAGTGGTGAGATAACAGTTATCTCAGAGGATTTGGGGAAGGGGACAGTGACTAAGTGAAAAAGAACAAAGGAATCCATTTTGTAACATGCATTTATACAACAGTAAGGACTTCTGTTCCTAAAGCATTTGGGCTAGTTTCTTCATCTTCTTCACAAACCCATTTCTGACAAGACTTCTTCCATTCCAGATACTGCAGATCCATTGTCACATCATCTCATCTTAGAGTACTCCTCAGCATGTTTTATTTTAGGATTTCTTTAGGATTCTCATCCTATCTATCTCAGAATACTCCTCAATAATAAGTTTGTATCTGAAGTTACCAAGAAGTCAAGCTAGTATTTCCTTTTATAACTTCATTACTTGCATCATTTTAGTATTTTTGGGAATTAAAAAGCCCCCAAAAAGCATCTATGGCATTTTAAGACTACAGTAGAGATTTGATGGAAGCTGGCTTAAAAAAGTTATGTCATTGAAAATGAAGATGTAACATAAATGCATGTTTTCCCACATAAGATTATTGTCATTAAAATATTTTCTTCAGTTAGACTATTAAACTTCCTAAAGTTTTTTGCTCTTTTGGACTGCAAACTTTTAGTGAATTATATTTTTAAAAAAAATTTAACTAAGATTTTGATAGTAACTTCAGCTATTGACATAAATGACTAATGCCAGATGATTAGATAGAACACTGAATTTTACGTGTATGGATTTTCAGTCAAGAAGATTCAAACTCCAGTCACATGATGCTCTATGTAAGGCATGTAAGTGCCTCTATTATTGTCATCTAAAATAGCAAAACTGCCAAAGCATAAGATTTAGGAATTATAGCAAATTTCTTGGGATGTTCCCAAGGCCGTAAGGAAGCCAGTGTTACTACTAGATCTTAAAATGCCTGTGTGTTAGTAACCAACAGTATTATATTGTTATTTTTTGTACTGTTGCCACTCAGCCGTGCTAGCCTAGCAGCCACGTGCATGAACTGTAAGGATAAAGTCTTTTGTTCATATCCTGAATGTCTTCTGGTACCTCAGAGAACAACATTTGCTGGTATCTGTCCAAAGCTGGTGCTATCCAGGTCCTATTTACTACTGTTCTAAGCATTTTTCTATATATTCTGCATTCTGATTTTCACTGCCTCAACCTATTTCTCATAGGGAATTGGGTTATTTGTTTAAGAGATGAGTTGTGTGAAAAACAAATAAGCATGTATTTTTGGCAGACACAGTATAAATTAACATACTGTAATATTAAGATCCTGCCCAGAATTTATTAAAGTAGACCAACCATGGCAGAATAATAATTTCTACACAAAGTACTGAATTCCACAGAAGAAAAAAATCAATGAGGAAAAAAAAAATGCCAACTGACTTTTATCTTGCAAAATAGTCATGCATTGTTTGGAATCTTAACCCATTTCCTTTAGTAGCATATTCTTCAATAAAAAGCATAAATTGTTCATTTTTAGTCAAGAACTAAGGCAATTATTAGCACATTCTGGTTACTGTCTAGAAAAGCATTATATTCTGCTTTAAAATGCCCAAAGGACTTCAGTGTTTGTAAAATTAGTCATGGGTGAATAGGTCTTCTTGGACAATGGTTATGAATCGATACGCTGATAACAGATGAAGTTTATGAACTATGGTAATTCCCCAAGGAAAAGGCTGACACTGAATAGTATAGTAAAGAGAGTTTGGGAATATAAAGCTACACATATACTGAAATCTCAGTCACTTTTGATGAACTAAAGTGCAAACAATTACGGTTTTGACTAGAGGCTGACTGGTTGCCAGTTTCTGAGGGGACTCTGTGTGTGTGCATGCGTGTGTGCATGTGTGGGTGTGTGTGTTCCAGTGCCTTTGGACTGCAAGGAACCCAGACAAAGTCATAGAAGAAAAAGATCTGAAGCATTGTTAGATATCAGTGTTGGTTTTTAAAATATTTAAAGTATTCTCAAATAAAAGATATTGAGTTTAATGTGTTTTTCCTGATTTTTTTCAATTTAATCATACAACTAATAAAAAGAAATTGTGTTATACTAAGAGTAGATTGTTTTAATTAAGTGAAAAGATAATAAGTCTGGTTTCATCTATAGAAATGCGGCTGTACTTGTATTTAAAACCCCATAGATGTGTTTGGAATTAGATAGAAATTATACTCATTGCAGATGAAAATAACATTGATTCTTGCATTATAACTTTTTAGTTCAGTTTATAAATCCTCAAAAAGCACGCTCTTGAAAACTGTTATTGCTCCCTTCTGGGGATTCACAGCTATTTAAATTTATTTCTTTCTAGCTTTCCACCAATATGCTAATAGCAAATTTAAACCGTCAGCCATGTAAACAGAGGAGTGGGTAATATGAAAAACCGTGACCATAGCCTCTCATTTAACCAATTTACGTAAGTTATTATTCATAAAGTTAAAAGTGTCCTTGAGTTACCTAGAAATCTTGTGGTCATTATACTTTTCCCCTAATCATCTTGTAATTACAATAAGGAGACAAAACTGTGGTAGAACAGAGTGTGTTTGTTATGAATGGCAGAATGATAGTTATCATTTAAGTAAACTGAATAAATAGGTTAGTTGCACAAATGACGGCATTACTAATTTCTTAGCATAGGGAATGTACATATTCTAGCCCAGAAATTTTTTTATTTATCTTGACTACTGTTACGTTCTCTGTGACTCACTGTCTAATTGATGGGCATCCATTAGGTGATGGACCTTCTGGGCTCATACAAGATCTGTGCACCTCAATGTTACCTTTAAAGAAGTAAACAAAATATTTTTAAAATGCAGGAAGACTAAATTATTGACAAATAATGTTTATTTTCATCCCTGAACAGTATTGCAATAACCTGCCCTTCTCCCCCCCTCCCCCCCCAATTTCTGTGTAGATTCATTGCACAATCATTATTTTTGATTAACGTTAAGCTTATTCCATTTCATATTTGCTCTATAGATATAAGAAGAAACCTTTGCAGCATCATGATCTGTAATAGGGGCATTAAATGGGTTAAAATATCTCTAAAATGATGGTAAAATAATGAAGATTAATTTTAAAATGAAAGACAACATGGTAAATATAAGAGAAGCAATACAGTGCAACTGATTATTTTGTACAAACTGATAGTGTCTGTCTACAGAGACCTTTTTTTTCAAGTTTTTTTACTGACAGCTAGAATCACATTATATTCTTAAAATATTGACTATGTACTATGTGCTGTTAATCTCTTTTCAGTAACGAGTGAAAAGGCGTGGGCTAGAGTACTTTGAATGAAGTAAGAATTAGTCCTTATGAAGAAAAAAACCTGGAAAAATGCTAAACCACAATATTTTACAGCAATATTGGAGATAAGGAAAAGAAATAGTGCCACTTTTCATGAGAATAATGACTTTGTAAAATATGTTCTATTTGAAGCCAATTGGTTTATCTAGTGCTATTTCTTAAAATGAAAAAAGGTTTTATTTGGGGCAGTACAGAGTATGCCCTTTCCAGTCACAAACTAGTATTTCTATTATTTTCACATTTTGCTGACACCCTTGTTATCTTCTTCAGTCTTTTCTTCTTGTACATCAGCTATATAATGGACTGGTAATTATATTTCAAGCCTTCTTTTGCTACTTACTTGTCTCACAAATGGATCCTTTACAGGATCAGGTAAACTGAGGCATGTGCTGCAAATCTGAGCTCTCCAATTTGAATACAACTGATCATTAATTTCACTTAACTGAATAAAGTATCCTGGTTATATTACCTTGCAAAAGAATAACAATAGGGCAGGATTTCCATGTCTGCTAGCTGTCAACATAGGTATATTTTGTGACGACTGCAAATAGGGGATGCTTGATGAGGATGTTGAGCTGTGTTAGAGGTGATTTACCACCATTCTTTGATCACAGGAGTGACGTGGAGCACCATCATGGTCATCTATGATCAACATAACAAAATGGGTACAATAACATCTTTTCCCTAATAGTCAACAGTTTGCTTATTGACTCAAATAATCAGAAAAATTATCCTGAATAATTTTAAAACTCACAACGCTTCTGTGAAGGATTTGTTTTGTATTTTTACTGTGATGGAGGAATGAGATTTGCGATCAACTGTTGTCTAGGGCTTCGAACAGCATGCTGTGAAGTACGTTGATTTCTTGAAGTTCACAGTGTTGCCTGAAAATTCTGTGGAGAAAAGAGTCCAAGCCAATTTAGTAGGAGATAAGAGAGCAGAAGCTTTAATGTGCACCCAGGCTCAACCAGAAATACATATTGATGTGTGTGCCCCCAGCGCTGGTTTCTTGGGTTTTATAATAATGTCCATCCAATCCCTGTCCACCCATCCCTCAGTCCTGCCCCATAATGCCCCTTGCACACCCCATACAGAATTGAGTCTGGGGGAGTATTGGGACCCCCTCTTCATCATCGTTCATCTTCCTTATCAGATGTAGGGCACTTGGAGGCCTTCCAGAGTTCTGGACTTCGAGGTCGTTGGCCTATGTTTATGTCTTGTGCTGCAGGACTTTGCGATATTCTTCAGCCTTCTACCTTGAAAAGAAGTCTAAACAGCTACAGGAATTTTGAGGGGTTGATATGGGGTAGCGGTTAGCACGCATAAACTTGGAACTTAAGCTACTAAAACTCCTGGTTTACTAAAACCTACATTTCACTACAAATACTATTACTTTTAAAATCTATAAAAATTTAAAAAATCAAAAATAATCAAAAACCTCTGAGGCATCATCAGAATCACAGAATGGGTAAGGTTGGGAGAGGCCACAATGGGTCATCTGGTCCAACTTTCCTGCTCCAGCAGGGCCATCCTAGAGCACATTGCACAGGATTGTGTCCAGATGGTTTTTGAATATTTTTAGTGAGTGAAACTCTACAATCTCTCTGAGCAATCTGTTCCAGTGCACGGTCACTTGCACAGCAAAGTTCCTCAAATTCAGCTGGAATTTCCTGTGTGTCAGTTTCTGTCCATTACCTCTTGTTCTATTTAGGACCACCAAGAAAAGCATGGCTCCATCCACTTGATACCCTCTCTTCAGATGCTTCTGTACATTGATGAGGTCCCTTTTCAGTCATGTCTCCCATGCAGTTCAAGAAGGAAACATTCCCCAGGGTCTGTATGTGAGATTTAAATAAGGCCACAACACAGTCAGGATACCTTACCTAATATTGAATACTTCCAGCTGAACTCACTAGCTGCATAATTACTACCACTTGTTAGTCTTCCTGACATAGACAGCACCTTGGCCTGCTCCTTCTATCCATATTCCTACACTGCATGTACCAGGGGGAAGGTTCCTTCTCAGAATCTGGCGGATAGGACTGGCACCTTCTACAACAGGTATGAAGCTTTGGAAGCAGAAGGCCAGAAACTGATGAGGTGGGAAATGGTTCTTCTGGGGTAGCAAGGCCTCGTAAAACACCACCGCCTGTACCCTGCATCAAGACTTCCTCTATTAAGAGGAAAAGAAAGGTGGTTGTAATAGGAGGCTCCCTTCTTAGGGGAATAGATGGCCTGATATGCAGATTGGACACAACTCACAGGGAAGTCTGTGATCTCCCAGGGGCTCAGATAAGGGACATTGCTGGAAAACTCTCCAGGCCAGTAAGGCCCTCTGATTACTATCCACTATTGGTAGTTCAGACTGGCAGCAATGAAATGGCAAAAGAAGTCCGAACGCAATCAAAAGAGACTTCAGGGCCCTGGGATGATTGGTAGAGGGATCAAGGGCACAGGTAGTGATTTCCTTGATTCTTCTGGTAACAAGGTGGGGGGGGATAGCGCTGACACCATAGTATAAGAGCACATCATATTGCAAAGTTCTAATTCAGATATTGCATGGTTTGTGTGACTATAGTCTTGGAGTAGAGGTATGGGGTGATAGCCCTGATAAACTCTTGATGAGTTGAGGGAAAACACTTCAGCCCCCTGGAGGAATGCTCCTAGAACCATTGTCAGAGGACAAAGACTTTCCAAAAAAAGCTAAAGCCAGACTGACAAGATTAACAAAGAGTGGAGTGTTGTGAAGATGATATGGCACTCCTTTGTGTTATCTCCTAGGAGTACAGGGAGCCCTTCAGACCTATACTGTCTATCACTCCAAAACCAGTTATTGACTAAAGCCACCCAAACCACCTAAGAGGAAAAAAAAGGTATAAATGCAATTGGGCATGAGCAAAAACTGGGCAGAAATGCCACCGCGTCTGTGAGGGTAGCTGAAAGCAGCTTCCCTGTCTCCTCCCACCTCTTCAGACAATGTAGGGGGGAGAAAACCATGTTCTCTATGTACCTTATATTCCATAACTTATACTTTACTCTCTTACAATGCCTATTACTTTATACATTCTTTTATCTTATACTATACCTGTTACGTTATACTTATCAAGTACCTTATGCCTTCATAATATGCTTTCACTTCTACCTCACAGCTACTTTGATACTAATTTCACTTGTCTATATCTTTACCCTATGGGCACCTTATTTATTATTTACTAACTCTGTTTTGCTACTTTAATACTAATAGCAATAACTTGTTTTACACTTCGCAACTTACTAGGTATAGATCTTTACATTAGTTGTGTTTCTTTACAGTGTGTAGTTCTTTTTTAACATGCGTTAATGGAAAACAGCTATATTCTTTCCTTTTGCTTTGTGTTATAGAGAAGGTGGTGTGCAGGTCATTTTGTTGCCCTGTGTTACTGAGGGGAGTTCTAGATTTGTGTTTTAGGTGATTGTGTTTCTGGTTAGTAGTTTTCTATTGTTAGTTAAGTCTATCATGAGGGGAGTACGCTGCTGTATTGAAACTCAAGTTTGGTATGTTTGTCTCTGTAGAATGTGTTTTGTGATGGTTTCTTTTGGGGTTTTTCGTGATCAGTTAAATACAATCCTGCAACTAAACGTTATCACTGACAACACAAACCCCACAATAACTGTCACATACTTGTATTAATAAAAGTTATTTGGGGAGCTGCTGTGGAGAAAGTTCTTTACTTGCTATTAAGTGTGGTTCTCAAAGCAGAGTGTCAAAGACCTTTCCAATCTGTGTGCTGTCCCTTGTTTGACATGCAGTGTTGGGTTCATAAGACTTTGATTTTCTGGAGACGCTTATAGCTAATAAGTTCTCGCTGGATAAAGTGCGGTCCTCTCAGGAAGGTCGAAAGCCTTTCCAGCCTTCTTCTGTCCATTGTCAAACAGGCAGTGCTGGGTTCATAAAGCTTTGATTGTTCTGAGGATGTTTATAGCTAATAACTTTACATTAATACAGGTGAGACAAGAAATCTTTGCATTTCTGCCCCTCTTTTTCATATGACACAAGGAATAATACTGGTAGGAATAGGCAGATCCATCAGGTCAATGCATGGCTCTGACGTTGGCATAATTAAAAAAAAAAATTGTGGTTTTTTTTTTTTTTTTTGTTTTTTGTTTTGTTTTGTTTTTGTTTTTTTTGTTTGTTTGTTTGTTTTGTTTTTTTTTAGTGGAATGATCTACTCAATTCCTGGTCTACTGACACTTGATATGATGCGCCTGTGTTAGTGGGGAAAAAGAGTTCTAGCACAGGAGCTACCGGGGGTCGTTGATAGAGCTTTAAACTAGCTGGGAGCAGGAAAAGGGTCAAAACCAGGCTTGTGATAGGATAGTGTACCAAAATTTGAAGGAGCACTCATGTGATCCCTTAATCTGACTTGTGAGGATTTGGCTACAATGTGCCACACCTGGGATGTTTCTACACCAGTGCCCACAGCGTATGAGGAACAAAAAAGAGGAGCTTGAAACTTTGGCCCAGTTGCAGAGATTTGACATTAATGACATAAGTGAAACCTGGTGGTATGAGACCAATGACTGGAGTGCTCTGTTGGACAGTTACAGGCTTTTCAGAAGGGAAAGGCAGGGCAGAAGAGGAGGAGTGGCACTGTATGAAATAGAAGAGTTAGAATGTATGGAGCTCATGGTTGGCAATGGCACAATTGAGAGCCTTTGGGTAAGAATCAAAGGGCAATGAAATAATGCAGATATCATAGTGGGAGTCTGCTATAGACCTCCTGGGCAGGACCCTGACACCAACAAACTATTCCTTGAGGAACTAAGGGACGTTTCCAAGTCAACTGTGCTTGTCCTTATGGGGGCCTTCAACTTGCCAGAGATTAACTGGGAGCATCACATAGCTGGTACAAGTCAGGCCAGAAGATTCCTGAAAAATCTGGAGGACAACTTTATGGAACAGGTCCTAAGGGAGCTGACTCAGAAACATGCCCTCCTTCATCTACTTCTTGTGAACAGAGTGAAGATTGGTGGCTGTCAAGGTCACAGGGACTACAAAGCGATCGAGGTAAAATCTCTGTTGACAGGAGGAAAAGTGCCAGCAAAACCTCAACTCTGGACATGAGGAGAGCAGGGTTCAGGCTGCTCAGGGAATTAGTGATTAAGGTCCCCTAGGAAAATGTTTTTACAGGTGCTGGGGTCCATCAGTGCTGGTCACTTTTCAAACACCACCCCCTAAGGATGCAGGAGCAGGCAGTTCCCAAATGTCAGAAGTCAATCAGGCAAGGCAGAAGGCTGGCTTAGCTGATCAGGGATCTTCTCTTGGAAATAAGGCAAAAAAAGAAGGTGTATGCCCAGTGGAAGCAAGATCAAGTGGTATGGGAAGAATTCAGAGATGCTGCTTGCCACTGTAAGGAGAAAATTTATACAGCCAAAGCTCAGCTGGAGTTGAAGCTGGCCAGAGATGTGTAGGACAAGAAAAAGTTTATTCAAATATAAAAATGGCAATAGGCAGTCTAGAAATATCATCAACCTGTTACAAAATGAGCATGTCCACCTGACAAACAGGGACAGGGACAAGGCAGAAGTGTTTAATGCTTTCTTTGCCTCTGTCTTCAGCACAGATGAAGACTAAGGGGGTCTCAGTGCCCTGAGCTGGAGGACCATGACTGTGAGAATGATCAACTCCATGTCACCCCTGAAACTCTGTGGGATCTGCTGCTACAGCTGGTTCCTTACAAAACTATTGTGCCCAATGGGATTCATCCCAGAATCCTCAAAGAGGAAGCTGATGTATTTGCAAAAGGTCTCTCAATGATTTTTGAGTGGTCTTGGGAATCCTGAAAGGTCCCAGCTGACTGGAAGCTGGCAAATGTTGTCCTGATTTTCAAGAAGGGCAATAAGGAGGACCCTGGAAACTACAGATCTGTCAGTCTCACTTCAGCTCCTGGTAAAGTTATGGACAAGGTTATTCTGGAAGGTATTGAAAAACACCTGAAAGACAGTGCAAACATTG
Organism: Hafferia zeledoni; assembly: GCA_035583235.1. NCBI lineage: Eukaryota > Metazoa > Chordata > Aves > Passeriformes > Thamnophilidae > Hafferia > Hafferia zeledoni. Next base: position 48,120,124 of record JAWWEV010000134.1, on the reverse strand, counting down.
GTTACAGCCAGTACAACTTCTCAAGGGAAAAGTCCTGTTTATCAAAATTGATATTCTTTAAAGACAAGGTAACCCAACTAGTTGAACAGAGAAAGCCAGTTGATGTCATCTTTTTTGATTTCAGTAAAGCTTTTGACACTGTTGGATTCAATGATCCTTATGGGTCGCTTCCAACTCAGCATATTCTGTGATTCTGTGGTAAAACAGTCAAAGGACAAAAGACTTTATTGGAAAAGAAATAGAGAATTGTAGAAATAGACTCAGCTGGCCTGGACTAGGAGGCTGACTGTAACTCTCTGAATCAAACGGTCAAAGAAGAACATAATTCTGAAAAAAATGTGAATAGCACTGACTCTTTCTATTATGTCTAGCTGCAATGTATCATCTATTAGAGGTTACCCCGAGGTTATGTTGTCACTGAACATATGTACATATGAACATATGTACCAGAACATATCCTTTTTTTTTCTCTCTCTCTAACTCCATACACTCATGTACTCTTGAGTTAATGATTTCTATTTATTTCATGTATATTCTTTATAATTTATCTCACTTTTCATTTTCTGGTGGGTTTTTGAGATCAAGATTTAACAGTGGTTCAATTGCTGTTTTTCTTCCCCAATGCCATAGTGTAGCTTTGACTGGACTCTAGAAATCTGACCTTAAGAGCAGTGCCTCGTCATCCAGAAGTACCTTTTCTTATCTGTATGTCTGCACGTTCACATCAAGTACCCAGTAATTGTAAACATGATATTTTTAAAAGAATTTTTTCAGCAGCCCATTCTACTCTACTCTCCTGTTAGATCAGTTGTTAAAGACCACTTGAAGAAGTGATTTCAGTTCAATTCTGTGTTGACAAGATTCACTTTCAAAGAATAAGCAGTACCATCTTAACCAGTCTGGGCTTTGTAAGGAGGACAAGGTCTGAACTCCTCCCTACTTGATCAGGAGCATCCTCAAAGGCACAGTAATCTTAAGAAAAAAAAAGAAGTGTTTTCAGAACCACATTTACTTTTGAGCCAATAAAATTATATTCTTTCCTTTAGAAGAGAAGTTCATTGATTAAACACATAATAAAGTATGCAGGTATGCTTTTCATTTGAAGTGTCATTTAATTAAATTAGGAGGAAGGATGATCAAGACAAACAAAAGGAGGTTGCTTTTGATACAGCATATAAATAAGTTGTGGAGTTTTTTGCTGCAGGATGTATAAATTAAAAGTGACTATTGAAGTTCATAGAGTAAGATTTATTAAAAATGTATGTAATTATACAATCTTGAAAAGTCCCTGAGTCACTTACTGCTGGAAACAGTATAGATAACTTTTATCATGTCCTCCTTGTGCTATTCCCTAGGGAATTGCTTGGAAGGCACATATTGGAACACAGACACTGGGTCTGACCTAATACAGCTGTTCTCAGAAGACCCAAAAGAATTGTTACTTAAATCAAGATAATGCATTAATTCACTAATTTGGCCAAGCATAATTAAATAATTGGCAATAAGATTTTACTGTTACTGACTTACTCTCTAAGAATATGAAAAAAATTATTAAAAAAAATGGAAAACATTCAGGAATTTGAAAATTTATTAAAGTATATGTGTTTACTAGAATTAGTATCTCCAAGTCAAACTAAGCTGTTCTTAATTTGCAAACATCTTTTGTGGAGAGGTTTGCATACAATTCAGATGCTGAATAAAAATCTTGTTATTTGTTGCTTCTATGAAATATGTAGGGAGAACTCTCTTTCTTTTTATGTTCAATTTCTCACCCAGTTCCTGAAAAAGTTACTGCTCAGTTACATTTAAGAGGTACATATGAAAGAAAAATCACAGCTAAATTATTCAATAAAACAAAGAGAACCATTATTATGTTCTCTTTTGTTTGTTGTTGTTGGTTTTTTTTCTTAGAATTATCTTATCATGTTCAGATATTTATTAAAAAAAATTTAATGAAGGAATGACAGATCTTTTGTCATCAACTGAACAGAGAAAAAGTGAACCTGGAAACTGCCAAATGTAATGATCCATCATAACTTTCTTTTTCCTATAGACTAAAGCTGTTTCAAGATACTTTTCATGTTATCTCATAGGCAACATTTCATTCCTATTTCCTGTGGTCCTCAAGAACAGAATGCATTTTTCCATAGTTGCTCAGTATCCTGGAGGCCCATGCCAGAAGCATTTGTTCATACCCTTCTAGCAGATTGTAGTGCCTCTGCCAAGGTGAAAAGATCTTTTTTGGATCTCCTATACTGAACAGACATTTTGGCCAGTTGTTTGAAGAATGATAGTACATGTTGAAGATTATGACTCATGTAGGTGGAGAAAGGGAGCTTGTGAAGCCCTGTTTTCCCTGCTGATTTGTTAAAAAGCCTAAGGTTGTGGAAGGAATCTATCTTCCTCACCCTTTGGCTTTGAATGTACCATGACTATTCAAAACTGTGGAAGTCTGCAGCAGGATACAATGGAGTTCAGGAAGATGTTGTAGCCAGGAGGGTAATTATCAGCTGCGGACAGGGACTCAGTTTCAGTTTTGCCTCAAAATGGCATGAAACTAGAGGGAAGCTATTTTCTGTTACAAGGATTGAAGAGCCACAGCACTTTAAAAGAACGATTGGACTCCAATAATTTGGAAATAAAACCATAATGCAAACTCATTGCTGGTCTATTAATTTTTTATTTAACACAGGCAGAGTCATAATCCAGAGTGGGTCTAAGACTTTGTGACACTGGCACATTATTACAAAATTTTTCATTATTAGACAATTTTGCATTATTACAGATAGTGTCAATATGCAAACTGAAATGAATGTGCTGGAACTGTTCTGTCACATGTCCAACCATTCAAAATGTTGTTACTTAGGTGTTCATTTCGCATGGGGTAAAACTTTTCTTTCTAATGAAAAGGGAGTATTTGTTTGGTTTTGCCTTTAAGTGTCTTTTAGGAGCACAATCAAGGCAGTTACCCATTAAAATGTTGTCAGATACAATAACTGAAGCTGTTCTTTTAAACCTATTTAGGAGAGTTTTAGCTTTAGTATATGTATAGACTGAGACTAATCTCATTTGTCTTTGTCTGTGCAGCATATGACACTCAAAAAAAAAAAGAAACTAATTGTAATCTACTGCCCCTTAATTCAAAATAGTTTCTGGCTTGCTTAATTCTTTAGAGGTTATTTTGACAGCAGCTTGTAGAAACTTTATACTGTGGTTTCTTTTGTGCTGCTTCCCTGCTGGTCTAAACACTTATGTCGGGTCTGTCTGCCAGTGTCATCAAATGTCTGTTGCGAAGGAAACAATTGACCAAGAGCCAGTGAATTTTCCAACCTGTGAATGAATGGCAGGAACTTGATATAGCATCTGAAGGGAATGCAATAGGAAAGGAAAATTATTCCTTCAAAGAGAGTTCTGCAGTTCCCAGAAGAGAACAAAAGCACAATTAGTTGCTATCCAGCCAGACATGACAGCTTTACAGAGAGCTCACTCTCTAGAAGAGTTTTCCTGTAGGCTCAGCCAGCAACCTCTAAAACAAACAAAAACTTTATGGACACATCAAGAGGTACATACGCATAGCTGGAACTGATCCTTTCTTTCCTTTTTGTGTACTAAATTTTAAGGACTCTGTCTACAACTGGAAAGTAGTTTCCCTGTTTCTGGAATAACTGCAGGCTGAGACACCACAAAATGTAAAAGTTAAAAACAGTAACTACCTGGAGACAGTATTACAAATAGAGGTGTATTCTATATTTTCATAATTTTTGAAGGCAAAACAAAGACTTAAACCATTTCATTTTTTCTCCATCTTTTCTCAAGCAGAAGTCACTGTAATTTAGTCTTCCTTTGGGTACTGACTTAGCTGTGTCCCTCCCACTACCTCTCAAGAAAAATACTTTCTCCAGAGCTGCTATGCTACCTTTCAGCTATGGCAATGTATTTGCTATGTCTTCTCAAGTTCTGTTGGTTTCTAGTGATGTGTTTCTTTGGAAGTGCTTTATGGCAGGATGATGAAGAACAGTCCTGAGGTTTCTGACAAATCCAAGTGTTATACCTTACCATTTGAGAGGTTGTGCTGAAGGTGCGTCAGGCCCTGCACAAATAGGTCAGGAGCTACCTTCTGCCCTCATATTTTGGTGAGGAAACTGAAACAACAACACAACCTAGGAATAAAAACACACCAGAACAACAGTTGGACCGAGAAAGTTGTTTTCTGCAGTTCTTAGGCTTATTATTGCTTATGCATTAGGGAAAAAAACTGTGGAAAATAGGCTCCAGATTGTATTCCAGCTATTTAATTCTATTTCTGCATGCCCCAAGTTGTTAAATTCTGTTCTTTAAACAATATATGCATAAAGCACAGTAATAAGTGTACTTAGCTTTACTGGTACTTGCACACATAACAAAACTATGTCTAGCAAACAGAGGGGAAAAAATGTCATGGAGAAGTGTTTTTCCCTTAGCCTTAGGAGAGGGGAAGCAAGACCATATTATTAAAACAGCTTCATAGACATTATTCTCAGAGCAAAGAAGAAATAATGGAGAATACAGGAGTTAGCACAATTGTAGAACAGCCCAGGAACCACAGCTTTAGGTTAGGTACTGCATTTAGCAATCACTCTGTAGTATGTGCTCATTTTGTTACTTATTGGGTTACTGAACAGGTTACTGCAGTCCTTCTGCAATGCACCCCCTCACCTGACCATCAAGTTGTGTTGGACCTTACTGTTTCAGTGACACAGAGGTCTACCAGTGGTTTTGAAAAGATAAACCCTTTTCACTGCCTTCTGCTACCAGCAGGACTTAATTTAATTCCTTGAGGGTCATATAAGCTATGTCCTTCCCAATCCTTTTCCTTTATGTTATTACTGACAAATAATACATGTTGCTGTGGCTATCCAAGGCCCAGGAGATCATTTATTCTACAAATGAGAAATACAGGACTTAGTGCTGACCTAAAACAGTATATTATTAGCTTGTAGCTGGGAAAAACCTCAGAGTTTTAGTTTGAAGCAAACACTGAATTTGCCCTTGCTGCCCCTTCTTCCAGAGTGGCAGATCAGAGTTTTCCTTATCACACCTATAGTCATGTGTTGACCTGTGCATAGAGTTTCTTATCTTCAAAGATGCATAAAATGGTTGAAACTCAATAATGACATAATAAAATACTTTCAATTAAACAGCAAGTATGTAGAAAGTGGCTAAATAAATACTGGAGTATAAATGCACCATGAACATAAAAATTTAATAAAAAATATTCAGTTACAGTCCAATCTACTTTTTTTATCCTGGTATAATCAAAGACCTTTAATATTCAGATATACAGTCAACATTTACAAGAGAAACTAAAGAATAAAAGAAGAGTTTTTCTTCCACCTTTGATGATAGTGAACGTAAATGCATCTTCAAACATCAGTTCTGCAGTCCTTGCTAAAATTCAAGTTGTGTAAGAACACAAAAAGGTAAGTCAGAACAGCAATATATAATGAACTAGAGAAGTAATATTGATAAACCAAAAAGGTTTAGGATCAACATCAATAAAGTGTCATGTTGAGCACTATGGAAGTGATGGAGTGATCTGTCTGTGTTTATTATGCTCTCAGAGAGACATCTATCTGGCAGAGTACAGCTAAAATACTCATCAAATTGTCAAAAGGTGTGTGGGCATAAATAGACCTTCTCATTGACAAAACTGCTCTGTGACCGGATAGTTGCCTGTGCTGGATGGATCACAAACTCTCCTTCCCTGCAGGATAATGAATCTGTCACAGCATGTGAAACTTCTTTTCTTGCAGGAACAAGTCAGATATCTCTCTTCATATCTAAATCCTGTCTTATAATGGGATGAAAATAAATATTTCTTTTTTATTCTAGAAGTACTTTTATGAAAACAATGTTGTCCTAAATCATAGAATGATGCCATAGAATAGTTAGGGTTGGAATGGACCTTAAGATTGTCTAGTTCCAATACCCTGGCCGTGGATAGGACCACCTTTCACTAAACTAGGCTGATCAAAGTCCCATGCAACCTGATCTTGAACACTTTCTGGGATGGGACATCCATGCTTCTCTGGGCAACCTCTTCCAATTCCTCAACACACTGAGTAAATAATTTCTTCCTAACACGTAAGCTTAACCTGACCTCTTTCAGTTTAAAACCATTGCCCTTTGTCCTAACACTATCTGCCTATATAAAAAGTCCCTTTCCCTCCTTTTTATAAGCTCCCTTACAGTACTGGAAGGCCACAATGAAGTTATAAAGTTTGTACCCTTCCTTCTTTCTAAGTCTCCTTTAAGTACTGAAAGGCCACAATAAGGACTCTTTGAAGCTTTCTCTTCTCCTATCTGAATAATCCAGACTGTATAACTCTCTCAGTCTGTCTTTGTAGGAGAGGTCCTCCATCCCTCTGATCATCTTCGTGACATTGTCTGGACCTGCTCTGGAGCAGAATCACCTCCATTGACCTGCTTGCTGCACTGCTTTTGATACAGTCCAGGATGCTATTGGCCTTCTGGGTTGTGTATTGACATTGCTGGCTCATGTCCAGATTTTCATCCATGAAAGCCTCCAAGGGCTTCTCTGCAGGGCTGTGCTCAATGACTTCTCCCAGTCTGGACTCATGCCTGGGATTGCCCCAATCCAGGAGCAGGATGTTGCACTTGTGCTTGTTGAACTTCATGAGGTTCTTGTGGGCCGTTTCTCAAGTTTGTCCAGGTCCTTCTCAAAGACATCCTGCCTTCGGTTGTAACAACTGCGCCACTTAGCTTTGTGTCATCTGCAAACTTGCTGATGGTGCACTCGATCTCACTAGCTGTGTTATTGATGAAGATACTAAAGAAAACCAATCCAATTATGGAGCCCATAATTTTGAACTGCAAAAGTATTTTCTGTATGTTCCCTCTAATTAAATCTATGCTATATTTTCAAAGAAAATTTATTTTTATCTTCTTCATTGTAGCACTCGTGTATCTTCTGTACTGATGTAGGGATGTAGTCTTCTCTGTTGTAGAGTCTGAATGTATGCCTTTCTAAATATTTTGTTCAATTTTTGTAGAAACAGAACCTGCTCTGTCACTGAATTAACTCAGCAATGCATTTGAGTGCAAACTATCCACAAGACATCATGTATTAAGAACTATTATATAAGACAGAAATGTGCAACTTACAGCATACTTCACTCAGAATATATTTCAGATTTTCAAGTAGAAACCAGGATGGACTGAAACACTACATATGTGAAAGGTAGTTCATAAGTCCCATGTGTAAAAGCATTGTTCATATTGCTGTTGATATAGGTCATGTTTGCAGCTAGCAAAATTGTTTATGTTTCATTGTATCTGGGTATTTTGTGGAGGAAAAGTGTCTTTTCCTGAGGGTCTTGCAATAAATTTGCTAGAACTAAACTTAGAAAATAACATTAAGTTTTTTAAAAAAAGTGTAAGTGTAATGGGTTTGACCCATGGCTTCCTCGGTAACCAGGGTTTCCAAGGAAGTGGACCTACAAGTATTCCACACGTGTTTTCCACGTAACAGAGGGGGAGGAGTT
>JAWWEV010000134.1:48087573-48102022 GCA_035583235.1 Hafferia zeledoni | reverse complement strand
AAATTGTAGCTCTGATTTATAATCTCTCTCGTGTTGAGTTCGTTTCTCCTGCTGGTTTACCTTGAAACCAGCACATATCCCTAAAGGCTTTTGTTGTGTCAAAATTAAGTAAAACAGGTAGTTTGCTGTGCAAGGTAGAAATGAAAATGGGATTCACCTTAAGACATGAAGATTTATTAAATGTGTTTATACTAGAGCAATATTTTGAAGTGTGCACCTGCAGCAGATGGTATGTGCTGTATTATTTTGTTACAAGTATGTTAAGTTGCAAATGTCTGACTGCAAGCATTGACCACAAATGTTAAAATACATGTGTACCATTGCCAACAGCACAGACATGCTTCCCATGGCATTTTCTTATGGCAAGAAGGATGACTGGGCTTAACTCTTTGCCCTCTTTCATTTAAAAAATGTCCTTGCAAGTCAGAAACATCTGTTATTAACAGCCACGGCTGTGCCCAGAATTTTTCACAGATTTGCCAGATTTTGTACAAGCCACAAGCAGGAGCAATGCAAAACAACCTAATTTTCATTCAAGTTTAATTTTGGTTTTGATGTTGATTTACCTTTAATATTGGCTTATAATATACTTTGACAGTACAGCCTATGAATTAAAATGCACTTTGCACACTCAGTAAGCCATGAAATTGTCCTTATACCCAGGTAAAGGGACTCTGGGGGACACAACAACTGTCTTACAGGATACTTTCTTGCCTCTCAACAGCTTTCACAAAAATCTGCGAAGTGGAGTAAATGTGCATCCGATGAACTAAAGGCAGGTTTCTACTGAAATGCAGAACTATCCTCCAGATAGCACCTGATTTGTGTCAATTTTTTAGTTAGCTCCTCATGTTGTGGTTCATATGTGATTTTGCTAATGAGACAAGGGCAACAGAATAGCTCATCACCTTCTTTCTGAAACTGTGGGATCTTTAGTAACAGAAATACAGCAAAATTTATTTATTTGTTTGTGGGTTTGTTTTTGGTTGTCTTTTTTTAGTTTTTGTTTGGGTTTTTTTTGGGGGGGATTTTGGGGAGTTTTGTGTGTTTTTATTTGTTGTTTGGTTGGTTTTTTTTTTTTTTTTTTTTTCTCCTTTGGTTCCCCAGTAACACTTTGAATGCAGGAGTGGAATGTATCAGCTAAAGACGTAGTCAAGACTTGGTCCTGCTGGATGCAAGACAAGCAGCTAAAGCTCAGGAGGAGATGTAGACTAAGCAATTTTCTTCCACTTGGAGGCACATACATTACTGTCAGTAACAGGACAAAAGCAACCTAGAAAATTGTAGTAAGGTTACTTTACAATATCGCTACACAAGCATCACTCTTAAGGGTGATGCAAAATAGCATGTTTGTTCTCAATTCAAGATATAATTTCTGTAAACTTTATTTTTTGACAAGTGGGTCATGTTTGGAAACATTTTAATATAACAAATCTAAAAATGTTCTTCCTCATATCATTAGATAATAGTGAATAATAGTAGTAATAAAGATTAGTCAGGATCTATTGGATGCTGTTTTATGGCTGTGAAGTTTTAATTCCTTTTAAAATATTTAGAGCAATGGATAACCTCTATGTCTTTATGAAACATGGATTTGAAATGTTCACTTTGATCATGATCAAAACCCAAATGTGGTAAACCCTTCAAACTACCCCATAGTTCCTCAGAATTTGCCACCTTTATGTAGAGGTGGGTGAAAGGAACTAGGAAAGCCCTATACAAGTACATATATTGCCAATTTCCATGGCAGTTCCAATAACAATGTTAAGAGTTACATATTACATAACTGCACAAAATATTACACACCTGTAGAAATTATTCAGTTTATCCTCACAGCATTGATACAAGGGAACATTATCCTCCTTGCTGTAAACTATTGGCTACCTAAGGCAGGGTAACAAGACTTGATATTTAATAGTTTCCTTTAACAGAAAAAATATTAAGTAGACCTGATCCCTCCTCGCATTTTACCAAGACTATATGTACTATACTTTAAAATCATTAGAGAATGTTTAGTGAATGTGAGAATAAAAATGAGATTGAATTGTAAAGTTAACATTCTAATTTTAATTTATATGTAATTGAGGTTTAGTTTATCCTACTAAAGGCTAGAATTTCTAAACGGAATGGGCTAGACTGCAAACTCTAGACATTTTTTATCTAAAATGCACTTTCTTCCTAAATGTGTTAAAACCTTAGAGAATTTTGTGTTTAGAGTGATTTTTGGTAGTGGAAAATGAAAAGTATGTTTCTGTAATGGTTTTGTTAGAAGATTCATGTAAAAAACTTGTAGGAAAATTTGTTTCCCAGAAAGTATATTATTTGGATACATTTAAATGCCCATTTTGATGATCATTTTGTTACCTTAATCCATTTTTTCTTCACATATTTTTTGAAAAGAAAAGTACTGATATAGAGTAAGAATATTATTAATCTGCCATATTACTGTGGGAAAATAAAATACTCTAGCCTGCTCGGGAAAATTTCACTTTTCTGATTTTTTTCAGATGTGAACGTGATGAAGTTGATGTTTTCAAAAGATATGAAATTATACCAGCCTTGGGGTATTCCTTCCTTAGTTTCCTGTGAGGAATATTTATTTGCCAGTGCACATGGATATAATAATGACCACTTTGATTGAAGACGCAGTGATTACAGCCAGCTCCATAGGGAATTGCTTGATTATAATCTGTCTCACCACTTGGAAGAAGAATTAAATATTCTTTTCCATGCCCCTCCTTAATTTCAGAGAAGGAAAAGGTCTAATTAAGGTCTTCTGCGTCACCTCCAACTTCATATAGTGATTATAGAGACAGCTTGAGAGGACTGGCTTTCTGGTGTCTGAGGTTCTTGTGATGCATCTTGAGATGTTTGAACACTAAGCATATTCTCATGGGTTATGTAAGGAGTTAAAGATCACAGTATCTTGTCTCAAACACTGACAAGGTCACAGAAGGAATTTCATGAGACAAGAAAAGAAAGGAGCAAAAGAATGGCACTGACTCCAGGCCTGGTGGAGGCAAGATCTGGTTAGCACATCCCAGATAATGCATCCAGACAAAAGTTCCCGTTGTGGCAAAATGTGTAAAGAAGCAACTGCTTATGCACATATCACCAGCCAAAGATCACCCTAAGTTATGGGACAGGTGATATCTGCGATGACCAGCAGCCACCAATGCCCCACCCCTGAGTACTCCTCTGTGGATACTTCAAACTTGGACTGAATGTAAGCAGTAGGAACCTGAGATAAGATAAAGGTGGTACTATTGTCTGAGTGTTATCTCAGACCTTGGGGGAGGTTAACAAAGCTGAGGGAGAAGAATGTAACTCTGATGATGGACACAAAGAATGCAGAATTTACAGGCCACAAGGAAAGCAAGAGTGCTGAAATCACCTCTGATCACTAAAAGTAGTTCTGGCAGGAGGAGATTGTGACCACCAACTCATGACCCAACATACCCAAAAAGCCCAAAAGAAGAGAAAGACTGAGCATGGGACTAATCATCATTAGAAGTGAGAGAATTAATTAACCAATGGAATAAGAGAACTGTGTAGCCAAAGGGCATTAATTCCTTCGTTTGCTAAGATGTATAAGTAGTAAAAAGTTTTAAATGACCTCAGGACTCCCACCAACAAGAAGCCAAGTGTGAAGAAGGACCAATGGAATGTCACTGGCTCCATGAGTGGTGACAATCTTCTGCTTGATATCTCTCTCTCTCTCCTCCTCTTCCCTCTGTTCTATTTTTTTTTCTATTTTCTAGCTCAAATTTATTGTTAAATAAAATCTGTATTATTGACTTTGACATATGGTCTTGTTTGCACCTTATTTTGGGCAGAGCCATCTCTTGTTAATCAGATCTTAACAGACTGGAGGTGGGTTTCATTTGGAAATAAGATTAATTTCTAGAGGACACTGAGGGGAAACCTCATTGCAGACGCGGATCTTTTCTCTGTGGTTTGCAAACCAGACTTAGTATTGGATAGAATTTTTAGAGCATTTGTCAGAAGCATAAAGGATTGGAGTCCATAATGAAATATGAAAGAGATAGAACATGAATCATGAGAGTATTAACAACCTCAAAAGAAGTGTTATGTAAATTAAAACAGTTTGACTGTTGTATGCTCACAAACTCAGCAGTTAATTCATAACTAGTTTTTAGCCCATCATGGCATGCTTTTCAAAAGACAGCAATATTGTAATCCGCATGACACTAATTGCCCAAATATTATCTGAGAAGTAACTTCTCTTTTGTTTTAGAAACATGATAGTCCTGCAGTGTTGTAAAGTGGAATGAAACATATAAAGCTTAAAAAACTTTACTGGGATCCTGGGAGCTGCGGACAGATCAAGAACAGACTCAGTATGCATTTGTGATGAAAATCAGTAGTTAAAAATGTGAATGATGACAAATTAAAATGCATTGTAGTCACAGCAGTTCATCACTCTGGGTGGGCATCCACTGAGGGAGAACAGTCAATCTTGTCTTCAGTTTCTTGAGAGGATGATATATAAAATATTTTTATGTTTTCCTTAAGCTTTATCTCAGAATACCATACCATAAAATTATGATGGAATTCTGAGATACAACAGTATGTCAATGGACATTCACATCAGCCCATCGAGCACTGATACTTCATAAATCTGCAAGCCCAGTTGAAAACATCTCAGGGATATTGAGAATAATTACATATATCTTGGTTCTTAATGTTTGTCATTGTGTGAAGTATCAATGTTTCTTGTGATGATGGAATTTTATTTTTTGGTGACTGAGCTTTACACAAAGAATGTCTGAGCTTCAGCTACAGATTTGTGCATTCTGTTATGCAGTCAAAACTGGACACCAGATAAGGTGTAATAAGTATCTCCTTCAAGTGTTTTGTCCTCAAAGCATTTGCTGAATCTGACAGTGGCAGACCAAAGGGGCCTTCAAGGAGGACAATAAGCCTACTGAAATCATAGTAAAAATGGTAGACAGTGATTCCTCTGCAGTTCCATCCTTGCCACTGCCACAAAATACAGTGTTCATAATGTAAGATCTGTTAAGACACTGAGTGTAATGCTTACCACTACAATGACTTAGGTGTCTGCCTAAGGGAGTCTCAAATCTGCAAGTGGCTCAGGGAAGCAGAAGAGCTCTTGCCAAAGAACTATTTTGGAACAGGAAGAGTATTCAAATGAAAACATATGAAGTCTGTATGTTGCCAGAATGCCAAACTCCCAGGATCATTCAGTGACTCTAGTCAGGTCATAAATTCCTAGGATCCTTCCCCAGTGATGTAAATCTATTATTTATTTGAGTATTGCATTTCTGTCTCACAAACACTGTAGTGTGTATATGCCATCCAATGTTGCAAATAATATTTTTAAAATTAATTGTATATAACTTTCTTCTTTATCATCACAGCATTGTCAGATCAGTCCAAACTCTGCTTACTTTTGATTTTTTTATCTTTGAAATGTTCTTCTTTTGAGCTAAGTTGTACTAAGAACATCTCAGTGAATGCATTCTCATGGTGTCTGCATATTGCCACAGAATTACACATCATTATAAAGAGATATTTTGAAAACTACATACAATAAATCTTAGTGCTTGTTATTTCACTGAATAAAAGAAAAGATGATAGAATTGTTCACAGCTAGAGTCAGCAATGCCTGGACAACCACTTCAATGTATTTTTCTCTCTTTGCCTTTAAACTACTTAATTGTTACGTGTAACTTATCAATACAGATATTTTACAAATAAGGTTAGAAAGCAAATGTTGTTTTCCTTATTTTAATATGATGAAACAGTACCTTGAATTACAAAAAAATCACTTGGCACCCAACAGTGATCAAGTATTTAATGGTATCCTGGCTCTTCAGAATCTTATCCTGAGCCTTATCTATCATGACATACTGAATTTTAAAATGAAGAAATACAGATACTTCTTAATCTCTTGTTGTTACTGATCCTGACATTCAAGAAATATATGTGATATAACTGTAAATATCAAAATAAAAGGAGTACTCAAATTCCCTTAGGAGATGCTATGGTGAATGTATATGAGACTTGCATCGCCAGTAACTAGCATCTCTGGTGGAGGTGAGAGATGTTTTTTCTGATCCATGTAAAAACAATGGTGTTTCTTCTGAATCTAAGGAATGTAATGTATTTGTTTTAATTGGAAAAGGGGAAAGAATGCTTTAATTAATGATTTTTAAAGTACCTTTATAGAATATTAGTAATTATTTTAGAAACTCATAAAGCCAGAAATAGTAGTTTCAATTTCTAGACTCTTTTCTGATATGACTGACATTTCTTCTGAGTTGTTCATATAGTCATCTAAATTCTTGTCAAAACATATTGATGTCATTGATGTTATTTCCCTTTTGACAAATTCATATCTAACTGTCTAGATTTAGTTTTCCCTGATGGAAAGTGTTACATGTTGATGGTGGCATTGTCAACCAAGATTTCAAGACCAAATATGGCATTCGATATGATTTTTTTGAGACTTCAAAATGACATTCTACAGTCACATTGTGTAAATCTAGAAATCTCTAAGTAATGCTGCTGATTAAAATAATATTGATCATTCATTTAGGATATAACTATTATGAAGTGGACATTACATCAGTTACAATCTGTTATCAAAGAAATGCTATTTGCAAGCAGAGAAATGAAGGTACTTAGTGTTCTTTCTAAGCTTGGCTATGACATTAGCTGGGATATGAAGTGTACTGAAGTTTACTGGACTGTGTTGTGGGCATTTGTCTGCTCCTATATGTATATGAGACCCTTGAAAAGAGTGGAAACCTTGTCTAAAGACCCATGTTTCAGCTACTTGCAAAGAAACAAAGCAAGATCATCCCCATAGGATTGTGCAAGTACTCTGATGACATAAGATACCAGGATCTGCTTCTTTATCACACTTTTAAATTGAGAGGCTGCAGGGGCCATCTTGGTCTGAACATAAATACTGATCTCTTTTCCTTGTGATCCAGTGGTAGGACATGTGCAAATGGTTCAAAGCTGCACCAGAAAAGGTTTAGACTGGACATTAGGAAACATTGCTTTATTGAGAGGGTGGTCAAGCCCTGGAACAGGCTTCCTGGAGGGTTGGTTGGTGCCTCAAGCCTGTCAGTGTTTCAAAGGCATTTGGACAATGCCCTTAATAACATGATTGAACTTGCCTGAAGTGGTCAGACAGTTGGACTAGATGATCATTGTAGGTCCCTTCCAACTGAAATATTCTGTTCTGTGCTGTGCTAGTCCTTAGGTACCATTCAAACCACTAAGTCTTTTAGGATGTCTCCAGCCTTTGGTTAGCTGCCTTCCCATAAGATGTAGTCAGAGTTATTCATATGATGAAGGGGCTATGGAAATGATTTAATAGGAACTTTGTGCTGATGGTTCCCAGACTATTGATTGCTGCTAATAGCTTTGAAAAATTAAAAAAAAAAAAAAAATCTAAATTGCTCAAAGGCAGTGGGCTACTGATAAAGATAAGCAGAATGTCCCAGTGCAAAAGGACCTGGGGCTGTTGGTTTGTAGCTGGCTGAACATGAGCCAGCAGTGTACCCAGGTACCCAACATGGCCAGTGACAGCCGGACCTGTATCAAAACTGTGTGGCCAGCAGGATCAGGGAAGTGATTGTCCCCCTGTACTTAGCAGTGGTGAGGCTGCACCTCTAGTACTGTGTCCAGTTCTGGGCTCATCGGTCAGTTCAAGTCAGACATTGAGGTGCTGAAGTGTGCCCAGAGAAGGGGAAAAAAACCTGGTGAAGAGTCTATAGACTAAGTTACAAGAGGAGTGGCTGAGGGACCTCTGGCTATTTAGCCTGACAAATAGGAGACCTTGAGTAAGACTCTACAATTACCTTAAATGTTGAGTAAGATGAGGGTCAGCCTCTTCTCCCAGGCAACTAGTGACAGGACAAGAGGACCTAGCCTCAAGTTGCACCAAGGGAGGTTTGGGTTGCACGTCAGGAAGAATTTCTTCATGGAAGGGATTGTTAGGCAGTGAAACAGACTGCCCAGGGAGGTGGTGGAGTCAACATCCCTGGAGGTGTTCAAAAAATGACCGGTCAAGGTGTTTAGTGCTTTGGTCTAGTTGACAAAGTGGGGATCAGTCAAAGGTTGGACTCGATGATCTTGGAGGTTTTTTCCAACCTAAATAATTCTGTGAATATATAAGAATCTTTCTTAGCTTGTGGTCCTGTGAAAAGAAACTTATACAATTATATGTTTAATTTCCGCATGTGAATTAAAAACTAAAAACACAAAAACTTCACTTACTCTAGAAATACATTATCTTAGTAATTAGAGCATTGGCCTGAATTCAAATCCCCATTCTGCTGAATTCTCTTCATGAATTGCAATCTATTTCCTCCAGAAGTACCCATCATTTGGCGATTGAGTGTTTTAGCTTGAGCACCTGATTTGTTTCTTGTTGGAACTCTCCCACTTTACTTAAATAATTAATCAAGCATTGAAAGAGGGATGTGAACTTGCTGCTCTTATATCCTCATTGAACCTCTAACCACTGGCCTAGCTACAGCCAGCTGATACCTATTTGCACTAGTTAGTCTCTGTTTGGAGAAAAATATGCTTATGAAACCTTTTTCACCTGAGTGAAACAAGGCAGTGAAGAAGAGGTCTATATTAGGAATCGAATCACTCAGGGTATCTAGAGCTTGAAACAGGATCAAAACCTTTTGCAAGATGCATGAAGGCCTGAGACCTTCCTAGTCAGTAAGCAGCTGAATTTGAATTACTTAAGGAACTATAACACCAGAAGTGCTGGATAGCAGCAAAGCATCATTGGCTGACGAGTGTAGCCCATCTTAGTCTAAGGAAGAAAGTCTGTCTTTACTAGATAGACATGTCTGGAGAGGTAACGTTAAGGATCTAATTCAGGTGATTTCATAAAAGCAGAAACTGCCTGGACAATAGGCAGGGATTTTTGGTGAGGGAAGCTCCTGGATATAAAACAGGTTAATATGCTAAATTTAATTGATATCATTGACTGATAAAAAACCCCCCAAGCAAACAAAATTAGAATACTATTAAGAACTTTAAATTTGTCTATTGTTAGCTAGAGTCATTACAGCAAATGAGTACATTCAAGATTTTAGAACTGGCTGAAATGAGTAGTCTGCATCACCCAGACTGTAAATTTAAATTTTAAGGGTTTGGGTTTTTTCTCCATTTGTTTCAAAAACCCTGAAAAGATTTTCTTCTGCAAAGCTTTGCCTTTCCTCTTATGCTGTGTTATGTATCTTACAGTATTGTCAGACATCAGTCTGAAAATAAGTGAGCAAATGAAAAGATAAAGATTTTAATTTCTTGATTTAGCTGTCATTGATTTGTTTGGACTGTCTTCCACACACAGCTTTTAGAAATTTCTTCTTTCCCTTTTACTTTTGTAACATTTCCAAGGTAATTTGGAATTCATGTTTGTCACTGTTTTCATAATCAATGGATACAAGCCACATTATTTTGAAGGTCTACATTTTAAAGAAAGGCTGGTAAAGAAAGAAACCAATACAGTTTAAAAAATCTTGTCAGGCACCCTGTCTATAAACAAATGCTGTAGAAATTAATAGATGCTACAGGTAACTTCAGGTTAGTGTTGCATGGGTATCTCCATTATCTCTATTATAGCATCCCATAATAAAGTAGTAAATGCATCTGAATTTTGCATGTGCTGGGTGCTTCACAGGTTCATTACTCTGTGTGACTACGCAGAAAGAGATGAAGCACTAGTGATTACTGAAGGACACTGAAATGTCTTTTTTATCTGCCTGGTTTAGGATGTACCTGTATTCTCTTCACTTTTCTGTCTAGTTTAATCTATTTCTTTTTGTATGTGATGAAAGTCTGCCAAAACAGGGATTTTAGCAGTCAGGAATACCAAAATATCTTCCTTTTATGCAACTAAATCTTAAAATGTCATTACAGCAATATCTGAGTAGTCTAGTGTCTTTAAAAGCTGAAATATACAGAACACAAGGAGATTAGGGAAAAAGATATCTTCAGTACAGAGCAATAGCAAGCATTAAAGAGGAAATGAAGATGCAAATTATGGAGGAAACTTATTAAAATACAAGTAAAGATCAGTTTTAAACAGAAATCATACAGATAACAGCATTACTATGTCAAGAAATATTTAGCATGCAAAAAACTTTAACCTCTGTATGCTACCATTTTTAAAGAGCATCAGTAGAGAAAAACTGTCTCACAACCTGAGGTTCGCCACAGAATTTCACTTAGCAGTTGTTCCAAGTGCAGTTTCTGAACAGTTGCCTAGCAGAATCCATATTTCAGATTGTATTTGTACAGCAAAGAAGATGGTATTACCTCCTGCAAGGATCATCTGGGGCTGATTCTCATCTCAGGCCAATAGAAGTAAAAAATTTTCTTAGATGAAATTTATAGTGGCACTGCTGTGAGGGGAAATCTGGCCTCTTGTTAGCATAATGAATTAAAATGTTTTATTTAATGAATTATAATAGTGTGTTGAGGATTTTTTCTCCTTTATCTCTAAATAGGATATATTTTCTGCATTTGCATTAGCTTTAGTGAAGTATATTCAAGTTGAATTATACAGGCCTCTCATACAAGTCAGCATATACTCATTATTCTGAATAACTCCCCAAGCACATAATGTGTGTTTGCTTGAAGTGCACAGTGATTTTTCCACTGCTCTATTTTTGTTGGAATATTATCCAGTTATTTTATTTTTATTTTTTTAAGAATTCCTTGTTTTATGTAAGACTAATATTAAACTGCTTCCTTTTTCCACAAGTTTTAAAGAAAGAACAATTTTAAATATCTGTAATTATTGAACTTAAAATGGTTGAGCAGATAATGTAAATTTACTGTTGATGCATATTTTCTCTCAGTGGGGATATTGACTTCATCATTTAATGGTTCAGTCCTGCAGTTATTAAAACATTAACTGTTTTCCCAATAGCCATTATAACAACTGCTTTTGCTAAATACATCTGATGTGGTTCAGCCTGAAGAGACAGCTATATACTGAAACACTGTTCTATCTCACTAATTTCTTGACTGCCCCTTTTTTTCTATTTCACTTTATTCCATTGCTACTGCTTCTTGATCTATTCCTCTCTACCATTTCTCAGGAACTGCCCACAGAAATCATGGGAAATGAGAGCTGGAAAAGACCTCAAGACACCACATTATGTATCTTCCTTTTTCTGTTCTGATCATGTGGACTCTAAAGAAAGAACACAGATATAGAGAACTTAAATTAATGCTTGGTTCACTTGGACATTCTATCAGAAAGAAAGCTCTCCTTTCTTACTTTTTGCTCCGTGAGTTTCACTGTGAATACTCCCTGTAAGACAAAATTACTCTTTCTTCTTAGGAAGAAAAACACATAGCCAAACAAAGACAACCGTGCAGTGTTCATCCTGAAGCAAGTAAAAAAAAAAAAAATATTTCAGGCTGAACTAATTTCTAATAATCAACTTAAATGAGTTGAGATATAGTATGTATTTCGAGATTGGTTTCCCAGAATGGTTTTCCTTATTTATCAATTACCTTTAGATATGAATAGACAATATTTTCCCCCTCTGGAATCTACTAGCACCTAATTTCCCTTAGAAGCATCAAATAAGGTGGTGTTTCAAATTAGTGACAAACTGTAACTTTATAACCAAGCAGTGAGCTACTATAAATACATTCAGGCAAAGGGTTATATGGTGCTCATAGACTGTGAATGCACACAGGAATGTTTGAGTTTCTGGTCCCTTCCATCTTGCTAATCCATCTACAGTGAACTAATCTCTCCTGGAGTCAGGACTAAACCCCACAGGTAAGGTTGAACAGAGCAAGACAAGAACAGAAATGCCTTATTCCTCATAATATTAGGGACAGGAACTTGAGAGATGTGCAAAAGACAGTCTAGTGAGGCACAAAGTAAGTGTAAACACCAAGGTGCAGTGATAAAACAGTCCCTCAGAAATGACACAGAGGTTGCAGAAGTCACAGTTTTAGTTATACCCACATAGTGATAAACTGGTACCGGCCCGGGTAACTAGGACATTTATGCTTAAGGAACTATACATTTGTGTTCATCTGATGCCAACATAATAGCACTGAGCTAAACCTGAGAAAGGTTTCTTTTAGAGATATGCAATTGTCTTGGTTTGAGGGGAAAAATCAGAATGTTTAACAAAAAAAGCAGAGGAGAGGATTCCCCCACAATAATCACGTCACTCTTTATTAAAGAAAAGGAACTTTAATTAGAAAATGGATATAAGAATGCTAACTGTTCTTAACTAATATATATATATATATATATGTAGGTATAGATATAACTGTAAACAGACCAGAGGAAACTACTCCCCCAACACTACAAGTAAAAAACAAACAAACAAACAAAACAACAACAAAAAAACCCGAAAATAGAACAACCCCCAAACTGGTAGGTTCCTCCTGAAGAAGTTATATTTATGGGCAATGTCAGTGCCACACCTTGGCTGGCTGCAGGGTGAGTTCTGTCTTTTTCCAGTGAGGCAAACGAGCGATGAGCACTCAGATGAATTCTGTCTCTGTCTCTCTCTCTGTTCCTTTGTCCCAAACGAAGAAGGAAAACTGGGAGTGGAGAGCTGCAGCGTGTCCCGGAAAGCAGCTGTGACTTCTCTCTCCCGGGTCGCTGCCGCGGTGGGGTGGGCAGCCGTGACACTGCCGGCAACGGTGAGGCTGGAGTGGTGGCTGGGGCCCCAGTGCCAAAACCAAGAGAAACAGCAGTGGCAAGAAGAAACTAGCTTACTCCACAGAAGCAGCGAGGAGCAGGAGAGAAAGGTTTCTCTCCAAGAGCTGGCACACGCAGCTCCAACCTTCCCCCAGAGCTGTGTGAGTGTCCCCAAGAACAACAAAAAAAAAGTGCAAACCCGTTCCTTACTACACCTTATCCCCGTCTGCTCCCCACCCAAATGATCAAGAAGCCATTGCTAGCAGTTAACTAATTCTTTTGTTAACTAATGGCACAGGGAGTTAGTGGCAGGGAGAGAATTTACATTATTTCAAAACTACAACAGCAATGTAGGCTTTTTTTATGTTAAACAACCATACAGCATACTGAGTGGAATCACATAAAAACCCCTCCTCAAATCGGCTAAAGTTGTAAGAATAGCACCTGTGTTGTTTGTGATGAGATTAGAAACTCTGCAGGATGAATAACCCAAAGGAGTGTGTTTGACTTGGAAGTGGCCTGTGCTGGGCAATGGGTACTATAGGGAGCTACATAAGATGTAGACTAGAGAAGGAAATTCTGGTGGCCAGAGGAATGTGCAGAATGAAAGCTGCAGAAAGACAATGACTTCAGATCAGGAGGCATGGTATCAAGCAATGTGGCAGGCTTAGTGACTGAAGTTGGGCACTTGTTAGAGGAAGGAAAGGCATGAACAAAAGTAAGGGATTTGTGTAAAATTTGGGGGTGGGGTCCTGGTGAGCAATGCCAGACTGTTTAGAATATGTTGGTGTTAGGATCTGATTATTAGAAGATGTCGCTGCCCCAATTAATGTGCAAATGGGACCATATGCCTAAGTCAATAGTACATATTTTATTTAACAGTAAATATGGGGGAGAGAGATAAAAATCAGTAGAGAGAAAGAGAGGGGGAGAGAGAGAAAATGAGAGAGACATGGATAAAAAGATAAAGGTATCACCACCACATGGATTCCAACAACGTCTGTTGGTCCTTCTTCTGGTCTTCTCAGTGGTGAGGGTCCTAAGTTGTGCTCCCGGGGTACCACTTTCATACAGTCCAAGTTCTGGATAGTCATGGGGCATCACAGATGTTTGCACAACTTGGGATGTCATGGGTATAAGCAGTTGTTTTCTTTCACAGAACTTGCACAGTGGAATTTTGTGTGGTGTGCTAATTTCAAACCTTCACCTTTTGTTCAGGTCTGGAATTAATGCTTTCCTTTCTCATAGTTTTCCACAGTGAGAATCTTTGTCCAGATAGGTTACACAGATCTGCCTTACTGGGCCTGGTTCCTGTTGTTGCCATCTACTTTTATCACAAGTTCCTGTCATTGTGGCTTATGGGAATTTCCTTTTTTGACAGCGTTTTGAGACAACTGCGTTCTTTAAGTCCTGACAGCTGGCTCTTACAACATTTTGTGACTGACCCTTGCAAGGGATACAGTAGCGACAACATGTACTTCTACTATATCTTGGACACCTGGAAGCTAAGTGGACTTTCTGTTATCCCTCTCTGACACATAGCTGCCTAATGCCTCCCAGCCCGCAAAAATGTATATTACTGAACAATTATGTGTCTTATAATAAGCTTTTAGCTTAGGGTGGCATAGCATAAGCCATTATATTCTTGATAATTGTGATAAGTTACAAATTGATAGAGAAACTGTTCTGCACAGGTATTGGGAGTGATGAGAGGATTCTTTCTGTATTTCTATGAGAATA
>JAWWEV010000134.1:48068613-48087473 GCA_035583235.1 Hafferia zeledoni | reverse complement strand
TTCTATGAGAATAGTTTAGCAACAAATGTCTTGATAAAATAGCTGTCTTAATAAAACAGAATAAAAATAATAATACAGATAGAGAGTAAATCTTCCATCTCTTCAGATGTTGGGAACTTTGTTTTCATGAGGAGCATCAGACAGGTCCTGGAGAAATTTTCCCATAGCACTCTGCACAGGTGCCAACTCTCATGCTTTGATGCCTTTTATTTTATGTAAAAATCCAACCCATGTGTCTTCTCCTGATAAACTGCATGTTACCTCTGTTACAACACCCACTAGCATCCAGTACGGGCTGTCATGGGGCACTTCAGCAGGTTCCCTTACAGAGGCTACTCATGCTAATCTATGAGTCTTTACACCCTCAGCACAAAGCCCAGTAGTGGCTTGTCCAAGATCACTAATTCCTCAAACACATTGTCTTCCATAGCCTTCCCAACAGAATAATCAATTGCACAATGCCAAGTATCAAGACAATCCTTTGCAATGGATATTTGTGTGTATTTAAACATTTTGATTATCTTTTGTAAAACTCAGCAGACAAAGAATGCAATTATAGGTCATACATATTGTATGGGTTTGTTGATATTGAATTGACTTTTACTGATTTAGTGTAATCCAAGCTGCTTCACTAAAACTTATATGAAACATTTAATGCTTCTGTGATGATGGGGCTGCATTTGGTAGGAAATGAAATACCACACAAATTAAGAAGTGAAGCTTTCTATCTTCAGCTGATGATGCAACATGAAAGCAAAATACTTGCTGCTTCATTTTTATTTAAAGACATCAGTAAGAGAGGGTCATCATGGTGTTCAGATATTTCAGTTCTAGTTTGGTTCACTTAAATGTCTTAAATGCAACATGTTAAGGATATAGATACTAAACATGTTTGAAAATTAGGAAGACAGAATCTTATCCTTGGTGAATCAAAGTTCAAAGAAAATGAAAACAAAGTAAAATATTTTGCTTCTAAACATCTTGTTTCCCAGGTACCAGATTACTTCAGCCAGTAACTGAACAGCCTTTTCTACTACCAGTTTTTGATCTTTGAGCATGTCTTCCCACTTCTAGGACCACATATGTTTAAGACATAACTGTCTCTGCATCTTGAATATATGCAAGTTTGGGATTGTTTGTAAATCCTAAAATTTCAAAAACTAAGTAATTTTCCTGAAAACTGATCATAAAGATTTATTGCCTTGTTATCTACTGCCTTTATTGTAACACTGTGAATATTGATTTTGAGAAAGAAAATCCCACATTTTAGCTCAAAATACAGTGTTTTGTTTCACCACCCAATTAAAAAGATAACTTTGAAATCAGCATGGAAAGAAAATATCATTCTAAATGGAAAAATCAAGAAATTCCATTTTGAAAATATCAGAACATATTGTTCTCATGTTTTCTACCAATATTATTTCTTACCGATAAACATATGTTTTGATTTTTTTTAAATCTTAGTAATACAAATAGTTTCAATAGCATCTATTGCCAAAAAAGTTCACAGATTAACAATTACATATTTCAGAATAAATATTTTCTGTAATTTCAGAATTTTATTATGCTTCAGGAAAGCATAAGTACCTATTTAATTATGTCTCTTACCTCTGATCACTACTAAATTAATTTACCAAAAACTCTATGCTCTCCAAAGTTTTGTTTAAATTAATAAGCAGACTTAAATGTTCCAAAATAGTAATTTTTTCCTGCAAGGCATTTCACTCTGCATGAAAAGACTTTTTGCAACTTTGATTTTGTAAAAATAAGCTAGACAAAAATAGTATTCCTCCCCCACCACTGCTCCCCTTTCCCCCCATTTATAAGATTCTTAATAGCAGCTACTTAGAAGTCTTTATTTTAAAAAGTCCCCACAATCCTTCTTCCTGTGGCAAATTGTATTTTTTCCCATATCTCAAATAACTTTCTGTGATAGGTTCCTCATGAAACAAATTCCTCATGACAAATTAAATGATTAAGGAGATGAGGTAATAATGACAATAGTAACAACAACAACAACAACAACAACAACAACAACAACAACAACAAATAATAATAATAACAATAATAATAATAACAATAATAATAATAATAATAATAACAACAATAATCCATTAAATTTAAAGAGATCCTTTAATCTTCAAAGTGCTTTCCTAGCCTTAACTAATTAAAGAAATAAGGGAGAAATTAAGTTTAAGGGACCATAGATATCTTGGTTATCGCACATACCTAGGAACTGGCCACTCTAGGTTCCCATTTAGCACATAAGTTGTTTAGCAGAATCATAGAATCACTGCCATAGAATCACTAAAGTTTGGAAAGGCCCTCCAAGATCGAGTCAAAGGGGTAGACAAAGTTCATCAGGCCTGCGTTTATTGATGTCTCTGTATTTTATACTGGTTACAGACCAAATCTTTCAGTCAGGGATAGTTTCTGCATTTGTGGATGTAAGGGCTAACTGATCTCTGCAAATGAATCTTCTTGGCTAACTAATGGGGTAGTTCACCTCCAGTCAGTAGAGGACATGTGCAGCTGCCCTATGGGGACTGTCCTGATCTTGCATCAAACAGCTCATCTACACTGATTTTGTATTTGTCTCTTTTGGTTTCCCAAAGGAAAATAACAGCTGACCACCTCTGAGAAGACAGTTGAGCACGGCGTTGTCCTTGTTCCCACATTTTGCCCTTGCGTGTGCCTCTTGGCTTGAGAGGTACTGAAAATGTTCATATGTAGATAATAGTGTGAACTTTTAAATTATGCCACATGCTTATTCTAAACAACTAAACACCACTTTGGAAATATTGCACTTGCACTTTTTTATGTGGCAGCAATGATGCAACTTTTTTCATGGCAACAAATACCTGTGATTTTGTACTACTAATCAAGTCCTCATGTCTTCAAAGACCGTCTCTTTAATCTTTGAAATTTTATATCTGACATCAGAGGAATCAATCAAACTGAGGTCTAATGTTTTCTTGACTTTGGCTTCTTATTCCTCTGTTGTAATAATAGTTTGTCAGGTAGTCTGGATTTTCCTTATTTTGAGTGAGAGAGGTCAGAAGCAGCTCTTGCTGAGGCAAGATTTGCTATTTCCTTGTTGAGAGCAAACTGCCTGCACGTAATTCTGTGCAAGGTACTCTAGGGTGGCCCTGCTTGGGCAAGGCTGAACCAGTTGCCTCACTGTGGTCCCTTCTAACCTTACCCATTATGTGATTCTGAGAGTCTGTGTAAGGGTTTCCTTAGTGTGTTTCAGTTGCTGTTCTCATAATTGGAATCTAATTTGTAACCTTTTCCTGAACATCTCAACTGAATGTCAGGCAAGTAGTTAATAATATTGATAGTGTAGATATCTTGGAATTTACACAAGCAGAATGAAAAACATCTTCATCTTGCCTTTGCATGAAGGCAGAGAAATTAAAAGCGTGGTTCAGTTGAACTCCTGATGACAGCACAAGCTTTACAAGGATAAGAGATTATTTAGGTGTAACTTAACACGATAAAATCCCCAACATATCTAATGAGGAAATATGGAAGTGTGCTGGTATCCCTTATATGGTGGTTCTTCATTATATTCCACTGCTCTTTTTGCTCCTTGTTTATAAGAGTATATTAAGACATAAATTAAGATGTTTGAGATTTGATGTGACCAAAACTTTAATAGCATGTGATTTTCTTTCTTTTTACTTCATTTAACTTGATGCCTTTCTGATGGACCTAGAGAGTTCTTAGATGGTGTTCTTGCTTGCCTGACATGTGATCAATCCACCAAGGGGCAACTGTGAGGAGCTGTAGTGGTGAAATATCTGAGCATTTTGAAAGTGGGTAGGTATTGATGCCTAAGATAAGTTGCAGAAAGGGACTATATTTCCAACGACTACATGAGAAAGGTGAGTTTATGAGGACCTCATTGTTTCTTTCATCTCAAAATGAACAGGAGAAGAAGGCAGAAGGAAGAGAGAGGGGCATTTTTAATTTAATGATAAAATCAGGGTTTTCATAATCTAATTATTCATTCACATGGGAGCATGACCATAGCTTACCTTTTTAACAAGGCAAATGACACTTGATATCATTGAAAAAGCTTTCAGAGGGATAGGATCTCAAAAGGTCTGAGTTCAGGTGTTTTTTGTCATGAAATACTTTATTCTGATAGAAAACATCAGGGGGAGATTTAAGAGGAATAGCAACACATCTTTCACGTTAGTTGGAAAATGATGTCAGAAGTATAACCAGTAGTGGAGGGGGAGAGTGAGTAATCTAGAAGGATTTGATGAAACCTATAATTGGTTTTGGGTTTATTTGTTGTTTTCCTCTCTTAATCTGACTCTTCATCCATACATGACTTTTTCACAGGATAACAAGGAATGGAGACTTGGGAAGGAAGGAAGGAAGATATGAGGACTAAAAGGCTGACTTGTAATTTTTGAATGTCAGTTGGACCATCTCAGCAACTGGTATTTTTCATTACCAAAATGTGCAATGATCACTACAGTTTAGGCAGGATTTTTGTCTGTTTATTTTCAGATAATTTTTAGAAACATATTTAACACAGATGAGCATATAGCCTTTGACTGCTTTCTTGAATGATGCCCAGTGAATGTATTTTTCAGTAGAATGGCTGTGACCATTGCTGCTTTGCAAAGTCCTGTGTTATTTCTATAGAGATTTTCCTTTTACTTTTCAGAGGCTGAAGGAAATCTCATATATCCAGAAGACAGCAGAATAGATGGTATTTGACTCTGTTGAAATAAAGGTAGTTTTTGTCATATGCACAGTTAGGTCCAGAAAGCCCATTTTTTTACTGGGGTTGTTTGATCAAACATATTGTTTGACCTCTCTTCGTTTTCATTCTCTCTCCTATTCCTTTCTTTTTTTAGCCTCAGAAATTCCCTGAAGGAATTCAGTTCTCAGTTAGCTATAACATAATGTCTTTGGCAAGACTTAAAAGATTATTTCTTATGCAACATGATATATTGCTGGTTTTCAAATGTTCCTCACCACCACTTTCCAATGAATCCTCCATAAATCCAGCTGAGGGCAGGCAAGATCCATGTAGCTATGAGAGAAAGGATAAATGCAATTTACTAAAGATTCATGAGTTGTTTCCTCACACCCTGCCAGCTATTATACACAAGTATAGTATATCTGATGGAATTATGCTGAACATGAAAAAATGTTTCTGCGGCAACTGAATTTGAGAAAGATCACCACTAGTCTCAAAAGGAATAGAATCTCTTTCTCTTAATTTACCATAAAATACAAACTCATTTTAGCATATGAGTTTAAAATTAACTGTAATGACAGTTTAATTTCTTCAAAGACAATATTGTACTCCTACTTTGCATGATCTCTGTGAGTTTACATACATCTTAAGGTATTCCCTGCACACTCAAAATAGAGGGTGCTTGTACAACTGATAACATTTGAATAAAATTGGAACCACAGATATTGTTTCACTGATTTTAGTAATTTAAATCTGCAAGTTTTTGCATGTTTATGGAATATTTGCTTCCTTTTCCCCCCTCCCCATTAAATGTCTTGGGTTTTACATCCCAGAAGGACAGCTACACAGTGGCAGCTGCAGCTGTATTCACTTTCATTTGGCATCCAGCTTTTGTTGCTCTCCTTATCCCTGCTAGGCAAAGCATGCCTATGTCCGTACTCCTGTCAGTAATATCCAGGTGCTTGAGAAAGAGGTATATCTATGTCCTTTCCTTCTTTCTTGGACTTATCCTGACTGTATTTGCATTAAGAACCATGTATAACAGACCATCCAGTCAGGAAAAGCTGCAGCATACCTGGCAGTCAGGCAGGCTGGGGTAATTGCCTTCTCTTTCCATGCCACAGGGGAAAATTATAGAGGCAGGAGACATTTTGCCAAAGTAAGATAGTCCCATGTTCTGCCATTTAGCCTACTATGTTGCTTTAGTACTGAGGACAAAAAAAAAAAATAAAAAAAAAAAAATTCACACTTGGCTGTATCAAATTTCATAGTAAACCATATTTGAAAAGGAGAAGCAGAATTTCTTGTCTTGTATATTTGTTAGCCATACTCCTGGAAATAATGAAAAACCTTTCCATATGCGATTAAGAGAGTTGCTGCTTCATATGTAATCTTAAATGCATGTTCTAAAAATCAAGAATGTAAATGCAGTTTATGCCTAGGGCAAATCTTCCTTGTCTATCCCCTGCCTCCCCAGGAAAGCTCAAACATACCATGTTTTCTAAAGCTGAAAACGGATTTAACTATCAGAAGCCTATTTTTCCATCTTTATTTGCATTGGCTGGACTACTTAGAGAAAAAAAGCAGAGGCATCTCTTCATATCTTCTCACTGAGTCATAAATACCTCAAAGCAAGGGGCTACCCCACTCCTGAGTGATTTTTAAGGGTAGAAATACTTTGTGGGTAATAAATACAATTGAACATAGTATTAGAAAGTCGATCTCAAAACTATTTTTAAGGTAAAAATGAATCATTCATCCTCTTCTTAATTCTGAATTTACCACACCAAATACAGCAGTCTTCCCATTGTCTTACCATTACACTTCACATGCAATATGTATTTCAAGGGAATCAGATTTCAAGAAAATAGATGTTGAGGAATTACATTAAAACACATCAGTCTGGAAGAGGAGTGGATAAGCCTTGATAAGAACATATTTATGGATTTAAAACTGTATTATTTATGTGGAGGTTTGGGCCAGGAACAGTGTTCTATGAAATAGTGATCTCAGCATAACATAAAGCAAACAAGCCTTTTCCAGTGGATTAAGAGTACTCAAGTGGTCTGAGCAGAGAGCTATAACAAATATTGACTACCAAACTGAAGAGAGGAACATAGTGAGCTACATTAGACAGGTTCATCCCTGTCTATATTTATTTTATGTATCCTTGGCAATTGAAAATAATGAAAGAAATGTGGCTTTATAAATGGGGAAACAAGAATATTAGCCTTGCTAAGTGGCTGCCAAAGAGCTCTGCTATAACTTTGCATTCTAGAGTGGAGAGGATTTCTTTCCTTCTCTTCTTTCCCTCAAGGAACCCTCTGCCCTGCTTTTTTATTCCAGTGCACAGCCCTGTGACTCAGGCTGTACTGCAAGATAACTCCTTGACCCCACAAGACTAGAGAATATTCCTTATATATGCTGCGTGGTTTCAGTCCTCCTAATATGAAATGATAGCTCCTAAGGGGATAAAGGGTGTTGTTATCATGTTAAGTTTCTTTAACAAGCCAATGGTCCAATCCAATATAAAAATCAATTTTTCATAGTTTCACAATGAAGAAGCATAATGTATTTTTATTGGATCTAGCCCTGAGCAATCTTGTCAAAAGTTAGCAAAATATTGTCCAAAATCATTTATTAAATCAGGGGCTTCTAAGCTTTGCTTGTTTTCCCAAACACAGAGGAATCTAAAGCATCATAAATCTGCAAAAGAATGAAAAAGTGACTGTACTAGGTGACAGAAATTGGTTATGCATTATAAGTTAGCAGTTTTCTGGAAGGGATGACTTAATAAGTTTTGGCTTGGCTATTTGTTTTTTAAAGTTCCATTGAAAATACAGGTTCACTGAGAGAGATGGACACAAATGATACTAGAAACTAATAATACCGTGTAAACAACTTTATGCTTTACAGAAATGAGGACAGTTCCCCCAGTCAGGAGAGTTCTAGGTCACTAATGAATATAGAGTGGCACCATTTACCTTCTTTCTCTTCAGAAGACTGGACAAGAGAAACTTCTGAATTTTAATAAGTATTTCTGCTGGAGGGAAGGGGTAAAAGATTTTTGAATAATTTAGTTTGAAGATGGTTTAATCATATTTATTATAATACATTTTATTTGTCACTCACTATATGATTTTAACATCATCTTAATTAGGGAGGGGAAAAAAGCTAACAACACACTATCAAATCTCTTTCTCTCATTATTATAATTTTGTAGATTAGTCATTTGGTCATGATCTACATTTTAAATATTCACCTCTACTTTGTTATTTAGATAAATATCAAGCAACAGTTAATTGCTGTCCAAAGTACTGGGGTTCTTTCAGTGTATTCTCTCAATTATTCTTATACCCATCCTTTTGCAAGAATAAATATTAACTGAACATCACTGAAATGCAGATGAAGACCAGCGCTGGAACCTTTGGACGCTTGAATCTCCTGAGTTTCCTGTGCTCATCTTTCTGTAACAGTACAGTCTTAGCTCCATTTTGACATATATTTTAATTAGAAAATTGGTCATTGAAATGGTGGCATAACTTAGATGCGGGGAGTTTAATGGGACAACGTGAGAAGATTTTTCTTGGAGAGCACAGAGATACTTTGTTTGGGATTAAAGACATACAAAGACATTCGGTCAGAGAACTGGCCAAAACCCAGGTGAAAATTTATTGCAAATCATTATTTTTTCCTCAAGGCAGAGAGGAACTTAAAATCATTATGCTGATCTTCTGCTGAACTCAAAGAGAAAGAATTGGAATTACTTAAGTACAGTCTAAACTTGAGAACTACTGGAAGAAGAAATTTCTGGTTTGAATGCTGCAGATATCCGGAAGAGATGCTAAAGAGAAAACGCACATGGAATTTTTTACCATAGTAAGATTCTAAGAATTATTTTAACTTGGTCAAGATTAGGCTTTTATATGCACAGTTTTTGTCTTCATGAACTGGGAAAAAAGAATATTATTTGGTGGTTATTTTGTGCCAAGTTTGACTTAATAAGTCAAGACTCGCTTCTCACTGAGGTATTTTCTCTGTTTGTTATTTATTAGTACACATTATCCTAAGATTTTCTGTCGATTAATCCTTCTTAGCAATTTAGGCATAGCTGTGAGGCACTCTGCTGTCACTTCAGTCATTTAAGGAAACCTGACATGCCATCCAGTAAACATGCTGGGTAATCAGAGCTGAAGAAGCAAATCTGTATCATCTTGTTGCAAATTTATTATGCATTTGACAGTGGTGCTGATTTACCTGAATCATGTCCTCTAAAGTTTTGTATATCTTGTCTTTATTTCAATGGTTGAGCAGCACATATTGTATTGTATCTGAGTTCTCAATCTTTATTTTCCTCAGATATAGCTTAGGTTTCAGAAATTATTCCTTTTTGCACATTTTTTTAAAAATATACATTTTGTGGAGTCAGGTCCCTCAACCTGTCATTCAATCATGAGATTTGATTACCTTCAGTGAGATTTCTTATGTGAGATGGAAACCTTGGGCAAGCTTTGTTTAAGATTTGAGGCATATTTCGCCTTACAGATGTCTGGATTTGGATATACAGAAAACACAAATCTTTAACTGAAGCCTTTTCAGTGCTTCCTCTGTTGAAAATTATGTATCTTTGTCTTATTGATTGACTAAAAATGAGTAATTTTTTTAAAGTCATTAGTTCCATCTAAATACTTCAGGAACACATTAGGTATTTGAAATTGTATTTTTTTTAAAGTATTTCTGTGCTTGCCGAAATACCAACAATCTGGATCCTTCATCTGGACTGCCTGAATGAGTTTTAGATTTCCATATATTTCTGTTTTTATAAATCAAGATTACTTGATTTTGAGGACTATTATTTTTTCATAGTTGTATATTCTCCCATTTATATACAATACTGAAATGCAGTGTTTTTCCTAAATTCTACAAATTACTGATGAATGCATATTTCTAGTGTCATAGCAAGCTTATGAAAATAACTAGGAGTTGTAAGCAATGCCAAAGGTAAAATGCAAGTCACATACTTGCATGAATAACATTAGAAAATAACTTCTGCAGTTTGTGGTGAGCCACATTTCTGTGTTGTGATATCTCTGAAATTACTAACCTGTTAAAATGAGAAAAAATAGTTTCAGGAACAGAGGACAGTATCCTGCCTGTATTTCAGATACTCCTTACAGCAACATGCTGACAATCATAAATACATAATAATTTGCCTTATTTTGTCCTGAATCCCTCACCCAAATGCCTTTCCCCAGCAGGTGAAGAGGCATGATGAAATGCTAGATTTCTGATTTCTCATCTTGAGTATAAGAATGAAGGTTATTGGATTAGCGTCATGTGTAGAAAACAACCTCAAAGCAGTGTCTTCTCAGTTTCTCTTTATTAAGATAGCTGACCATTTATGATATATCTTCTTGAAAATACAGACTATCAAGGAAAAAACAGTTCCTCACATACATGATCATCCATTAGAAGAGCATAATATCCTATTTTTGTAATTGGACAAACACTTGTTCTCTTAATATCATTCAGTAGTAAAAAATCAAGGTGTTTGAATTACAAAAAAAAACAAATGTCTATGAGTCATTGCTAGACAAGGATCAAGTGTTTTTACAAAATGACCACTGGGGGCTGGAACTAGATCATCTCCAAGGTTCCTCCCAACACAAACCATTCTATGATTCTGTTTTTCATGGGGTTAAGAAATCTGTAATTTTATTTGTTAGTACTGCCTAACAGGATTGGAAACTTACTTAACCATAAACCTTTCTCTTTCTGCTCTTATTATTTGCAGCCTAAACATATTTATTTTCTAGAATTGTACTGTTTGATTTGAGTGTTGTGTTGATACCATGAAGCTCAGTCAGAGCAGAGGCGTGCTGTGCTGTCCTTTCCCAGACTAGGATATATAGGGTGGCCATTTCCCCAAGAAGATAGCAATCTGCAGCCCTAAAACTACATTGTGATCTTCACAAGCCTACTGTTGCCTTTGAATGCGATCTCTCACCATCAGAAAATTTCTGTGTAGAGACAACAATGCTCTCTTCTATCTTGGTGAAGAGCTGTTGACTGGGGAAAATATGAAAGAGATACAGGCAAAGAGGGAGATAGAGAGGAAAAGAGAGAAAGTACTTGGAGAGAACAAAACACATATAGCAATTTTATTTTTACCTGCTTTTAGAGTTATTTGTTCATGTTTTGGCAGCAGACTGCATTGTTGAGAAACATAATTTCTTTGGGTTTTGTAAATCTAGATCTTTTAACTGTGAAAATAGAATGTCAACATTTTTAATAATTTACCACTGAGTAATTTGAAGTACAATTTTTATTAACACTAGAAAGCATAATATTATCTTGCTATTTTCATGTTCTGTAAAAGGCTCTAAAATGGCAGGATCAATTAGTTTTGATTTCCATACCAATCCCTCCAGATGGTTCCCATTATTTGCTGAAGATAGATGCAAATTGAATTTTAAAAACTCGTAATTCACATTTTGTAAAAGGTGATACTGAACTCTCTTTTCACAGAAAATCAGAGCTAAACCTTGTTTAAGCTTGTCTTTCTTCAGAATTGGAAGCAACTTTGGAAAGTACAGTGTCCTATTCCAGGAAAAGGGAAAAAACGGCTGTGTTGCATTCTTTTCAGAGGAGACGGAAAAATGTTTGCTTAATGCCTTAAGAGGTTTGCATGGTATTTTATCCAAAGATATTAGAAATTATATTGGATTTTACAAAGTGTTTGTAACTTACTGTTCCAGGCATAGAATGACAGAATCAATCAATTGGGTTGGAAAAGACCTCCGAGATCATCAAGTTGAACCCTTGGTCCAACTCCAGTTCGTTTACTAGATCATGGCACTCTGTGCCATGTCCAATCTCAGGTTAAAAACCTCCAGGGATGGTGAATCCACCACCTCTCTGGGCAGGCCATTCCAATGCCTGATTACTCTCTCTATAAAGAATTTTTTTCTGATCTCCAACTTAAATTTCCCCTGGCAGAGCTCAAACCCATTCCCCCTTGTCCTATTGCTGAGTGCCTGGGAGAAGAGACCAACCCCCACCTGGCTAAAACTTCCCTTCAGGTAAAGTTATAGACAGTGATGAGGTCACCTCTAAGCCTCCTCTTCTCCAGGCTGAACAACCCCAGCTCCCTCAGCCTCTCCCCACAGGACTTAAGCTCTAGTCCCTTCACCAACCTTGTTCCTCTTCTCTGGACCCACTCCAGCACCTAAATATCTTTCCTGAACTGAGGGGCCCAGAACTGGACACAATACTCAAGGTGTGACCTCACCAATGCAGAGTACAGGCAAAGGATCACTTCCCTGGTCCTCCTAGCCATGCTATTTTTGATACAGGCCAGGATCCCATTGGTCTTCTTGGCCACCTGGCCACACTGTTGGCTCATTTTGAGCTTCCTGTCAATTAGTACCCCCAGGTCCCTTTCTGTCTGGCTGCTCTCCAGCCACTCTCTCCCCAGCCTGTAGTGCTGCCTGGGGTTGTTGTGGCCAAAGTGCAGAACCGGGCACTTGGCCTTATTGAACTTCATCCCATTGGAATCAGCCCATCTCTCCAGTCTATCCAGATCCCTCTGCAGAGCCCTCCTGCCTTCCAGCAGGTTGACACTCCCTCCTGACTTGGTGTCATCAGCAAATTTGCTGATGATGGTCTGAATCCCCTCATCTAAATCATCAATAAAAATGTTAAACAGGACTGGACCTAACACTAGCACTTCAGATACATCTATAGCTGCACACAATCTATAATCTATTTCACATCATAGCAAAACACCTAGAAAATTTGTTTATAGACAATGGTAATTTAGCAGTCAGTGCAAGCTTTTTGTAAGGAGCCCCCCACAATCAAACGTACTCATATAATATATCCGAATGGCAGTTAATAAGCAGTTCTTGTTCCTCAACACTTAGAGAATCTGAGTCTGTATCTCTTCATTATATCATGCAATGTGTCTTGGATCCATAAATAATGCAGATTTCAGCCCGCATATGATGCATAAGGTTGCATCACTTTGATCCAGGACTACTGCTGCAATATTTATTGCACTTTCTACCATTTCCCTTGAGTAGTAGGAATTGGAAAAAGATTTCTATATATGTATGCATGCACAAAAACTATATATAGATGTATATTATACCTATACATATATTATCTTTATGTATCTTTTATGCATGTGTATATATGGCATCTTTAAACGTACCATTTTATTCCTCTCTTAAAAAGCCAGTTGAAGTTTCTATCTTTAGCCATTTATGAATCAACTGGAAGTTTTGCTTTAAAATATCTGGAGGAGTTGTGCATTTTCTCCTGATGAAATAGTCAAAGAAATTAACAGCCTAAGAATGTGACCTGTTAAAGCCAAATTACTGTAAAATAGGAAGATCATACCTACATGGAGACAGACATTTGTCATTATTACCTGTATCATTTTTTATCTATTTTAGAAACTATTGGAGCATTAATCATATCATTTGCATAACTCAAGAGGGAGTTTGAAGCATCCTCAGCTGTCTTACAGTAGACCAAAGAAATGGGAATGTCAAAGGCTAGAAATGTAGTTAGAACAGGGCTTTTTACAAATTTATCTTTGCATGCCAATTAACTATTAGGCATTTATTCCAATTTTGCTAATTTGTGCTTTCCCAGTTTCATGATTTTTCTTTAAGGTTTTTAACCTGATTGCCAACAAAAACAAGAGTTGTGTGATTACATTGTCAGACTCATTTTTTCCCCTTTGATAACATTTGAATTCACTGACTAATTGCAATCCAACTTTGACAGGTGGACAAAACTTTAAAAAATAATTATGTTCTTAATAGCTTTGTAGAAATAAACATCTGAGGAGAGGAGAGAGAATCTGTGAGCGCCTGGATGAAGGGAATGGCAACTGGGAGCATGTACCTAATGAGGCACTGGCAAACACACAGAAATATGTGTCTCCGCTGATGGAAAAGCTTTGGCAGGATCTCGTGCCTTCTCATACACCAAAATAATTGCAAACCTGAAAGCAGGAAATGAAGCTTCTTGTTTTTTCGGTACTTGGAAAAGGAGTTTGAGCCATCTAGATGTTATCAATAAAAGTATTTGGGAACCATATGCTGCTCCAATAGTTGTTTTTATGTTCTTTTTTTCCCCCCTGAAAATAATCAACACCTACTACTTATTATACCCTGAGAAGTTTTTACATTTGGATGGTCCTGCTTAGAGAAGCTGTGAACTAAATGAGATTAAGTAGAAGAACTAATTGAGCCCTTCAGAGACTGTCAGACCTGAGGCCTAATAAACACCTTGCAATGTCAGTAGAGATAATTGTTCTGCAGCTGCTGAAGAGCCTGCTGAGTTTTAGGGGGAGAGAGGAAAAAAAAAAAAAGAAAAAAATCTAAATATCTTGAGCATGAACTACTGAATCAATGTCATACCATCAGGTACCCATCACTGGAGAATAACTGATGACATAGAAATTCTTAGCAAATTAAAGATTTATATGGAAATTATAAGTAATATGAAAAATATTCAGCTGTGTGTAGAGCAGATAGAAATGACCTTGTTTTGAAAAACTTTACTTTTCTCTAATTGCTATATGATAATCACAGTAGCAATGAGCTACATGCCGGTTTTATTTTGATACTATTGAATTAGGGTCATCCTTATAATAGCAACTCATTTGAAGTAAAATATCCCAGAAAAGTACCAGAGAACAGTGTACCAAAAAGCATTAAAAGGTCCTGTCTCTCATAACAACTCTGCTGTAGCTACCACCTGCATAGTTTCATGGCTCAGAGGTCACTAGGAGCAGAGCAGCCTGCAACCACCAGTGGCCACCAATTTATGCATCATAGTGTGAAAAGTCACTCCAGAACCCATGTGAGCCAGGCAGAGTCACCTTAAAGGACTTTCATTCTCCAAGGCAATCTTTTTCTCATATTTTTTAGTGGAAAGGTACAAAGTGTCCCATCCTGTAATTTTTCCAGTGTCCTTATATTTTTTATTTAGTTCCTAAAGGTTGTTCCCCCTCTTTTGCATTAGGAAACACCACTTTACCTGAAAGCTAATGGATATTCACGGTAATGAATGTTCTTCATATTTTACTTATGCAAACCACAGCGATGAGAATGCTTAAAATAAATAAACTGCATTTGCAGTAGGACTTGCATGCCACCACATTTCTGGTTTACAATCAGTCAAGCTGTGCCCTAGAGCTGCAGAGGTTTCTCAGGGTGAGCTGTTCAGAGTGCAACCTTACTTACACCAGAGCAGATGTTACCAGGTGTGGACATGCTCCTACAGCAGCTAAGCACCCTCACAGCTTGTGGACCACTTCATTAAAAAGGGTCTTTGGAGAACCACTGCAATTATGGTCCATATATTAGAGTGCCTACCTGCAGATGACCTGTTGCGGGGCTCTGACCTGGTTTAAAGAGGTGAATCAATGTGTTTAGATACAAACTTATGGCACAGTGAATTACAGAACACCTTCTCTCTCCAGTAGATTTATTTTCTGGTCATGGGCCAGTGCAGATGACACAGTATCTCCTGATTTTTATTGTAAGATTTCCTCTTGCAGTTTCATAGTCAGCTGTAGAAAAGAGATCTGGGCTGAGGTGTATTGGAGAGTGAAGCAGTCGAAAGTTCCCATGTATGACATTTGGGTTGACCAGTGTTTCCCACCATGCACCAGGTGTGGCAGGGCTCTTCCTCCTTCATTAGAATTGGGAGGAGAGGAACACATTCTTCCTAAGATGTCTCTACTAATACTTTTTCACTTGAAGTCTTTAGTTTCTTTCTCAAAAATTTCTGGGAGGACTGAGCCTTACATCAATAAGAAAAATGTTTATTACAGCATAGGATGGGCTGGACCTCTGTACAACACTACTGAACAACCGGTTAAGCTTTTCACAGGTTGTCTCAAATGGTCATAAAAAGCTGCAAAACCCTGATGGATCTCCACCTGTACACCTGTGTGTTTGACAACTAGAGAGAGGAAAAGGAAGAAGATATTGGGTCTGGAGCGGAAGATACAGAAGGAGATAAAAAATCCTTAAATATTTTGTTGGGTTGTATGGAAAGGCAAGGCAAGGATAAAGGAAAGGAAATTAAAGGAGGAAGAAAAGGAGGGGAGAGGGAGAGGGAGAGGGAGAAGAGAGGTTCTGTGTATCCTTCTATCTGTATGCTCTTTCCATATCAACAGTACCAGCATTCCAATATGCACATACAGACATGCAAACATATATATCTGTATATAAGGTATAATATCTTGTTTCCATTTTGTAAGTTTCAGTGATTTAGTAGGTCTGTGGTTTTATAAAGCTGGATCTTTATCATAGAAACTAAGTTTATTCCAACACAGTTGAGTTTGTATCTTCTCTATGCATGTCTTAAAATATGGAAAGAAAATTTAAGAAAAACTTTAAATTGATCTTAAAATATAATAAAATATTAAAAATGTAACTTTATCATAAATATTTTACAGCAGAGTTGTATGAGTTCATAGTATTCCCATTATAGTTTTTAATTTATTCACTTTCTGTGTGAGGCACTTCTATACATGATCCCTCTTTATTGTGAGTTCACAGATGAATGGAATTAATTTTATCCTCATATATTGCAGTTTGAACATAAATATTTGCTCCTATTTGTACAACCTGTCCTTGAATACTGTTGAGGAAGGGAATATTTAAAAGTATAACTTTCACCTCTATAAGCAAATATAAACATGTATATTAGTGCATGATCTGCAGTAAGTTTATTTTCATAACCCAGAAAGGAGTTTAAATGAATGAAACCTGTAAAAATGACAACCTATTCCCCAGTTTTACATTGTAAAAAAATATCTTTAACATGTAATAAAAGCCCTTCAGAGCTTTTAGACCTGATCATTTTCAAAGAAACACAAATCTTTGGCTCTGTATAGACAATTACATGAATCTGATTAATTAGAATAAGAAATTAGAAAAAGAAGAAACCATTGCTGTCTTCTAAGTCCTGGAGTTTTAGAATCATAGAATAATTTGGATTGAAACATTTAAATGTCATCTAGTCCAACTCCCCTGCATCTCTGACTAGATCAGGTTGCCAAGAGCCCCATCAAACCTGACCATGACTCTCCAGATGGGGCATCTACCCTTGTCTGGAGAACCTGCTCCAAGGTTTCACCATCTTCATTGTAAAAAATTTCCTTCTCACATCTAATTTGAATCTACACTCTTTGAATTTAAAACCATTACCTATCCCAACAGGCCCTGCTAAAAAGTCTGTCCAGTCCACATCTTCCTTAGAAACTCCATTTAAGTATTGAAAGACCATAGAAGAATTCAAAATAATGTGCCCATGAATCAGAAACAAAAGGTACAATCAGATTCCTAAATTGTATTATGTATTTTATAGTTTTTTGAAATCTATCCCCAAGCATGCTGGCATGAATAGGTGTTAAACAAATGTTTAACTGCCCCACTAAAGCAACAATAAAATTATGCTACATTGTGAGCATAATTCACTATACATTTTCTGAAAAGAGGAATCAATCAGCCCAGGAAACTGAATGTGCCAAGTGGTTTAGCAGCTACACATCCCTGTGGAAAAGGCAATAAATGCAATACAAAATGAAGGTCTAATAGGGAAATATAGTTGGTTTTTCTGCCTACAGATATTGCAATTTTTTTCCCCATAAACACATAAGAAGAGAAGGGCTTTCTGTTCTGATGACCTGTTTTATAATTCCATTTTCAAATACCAGAGTTATCACATTGTATACAGTGGTACTACAATGAATAGGTAGCTGGTCGACTTATTCATGGACTTCTGGTCAAAATTGATGAGTACATGTTACTCTATAACTGGGATGAGGTCAAGTACAATATGCTGTCCTTGAAAGACTAGGTGAAACCCACACCTGTCCTTACAGGATGCACAAAAAACTAAGATAAACTGTGGTACTTGAACAGCTCACAGTTTCAAAGGTCAGGAAACTGGGGGCATTCTCTGCAAACTTTGAAATTTGTGTTCTCCACTGTCAGACCAACTTTGACCTTTAAAGGACCGAAAAAAACCTGTCTCTCAAAAATAGTAAGACTTCTGATGTCCAAACACCTCCAATCCTTACTAAAGTTATTGGAGCAAATATTTGCACATGGATGTAATCTACCACTGATTTAGGATTGCTTCTGACATATACTCTCAGATGAAAGTTAATTATACTATAGTAGACCCGTATGAGTAGAATGAGAGTGAGCAGGTTTTAAAGCGTATGTGTTAGTGCTGAAAAGTCAGAGAAGGAGAAATACAAACATGCTGCAAAGTTATTTGATATGCCCCTTCACTGGATTTACCCCATAAGTGATTTGCCCCATAACAAGTGAAATAGATATTTTGACCAGCACTACTTAAAAGACTATACTTACTTTCTTTGCTTGTTGTACACATATTCATGTTGCGAAATGCAATCTTGTTAGCTATTTCCTATTGGAATCTTAATCCTGTATTACATACAACCCAGTAAAATCATTTTGGCCACCAAAAGCTTTGTAGTTATCAACTCATCTGGAGGTCAGTACACTACCACTCTGACTTGCTTTGCCATCAAAACTTATGTATTTCAGCCCTTCCACAGCCCATGGTCAGAAACACTTCCTTCTCTTTGGTATTTTCAGTTGCCCAGTCTCTTTGGACTGATCTTTAAATAGGGTCAATGCCATGCTCAGTGCAGGCTGTGAAAGGGTGGCTTTCTGCCTGATTGTTTACTCCCATTACAATTTTGGATGAAGTTCATTAAATATATACAGGAAAAAACACAAGCTCCATTATTGTTGTTTATCCTCCTTGTGGAACTTCTGTGTAGTAATTCTGTAAGAAGGACATACTTCCCATACAGATAAAGCACAAGGACTTGTGTACATAATAAAGTTTACCAAAGGATTTAATTCAATCAATACAAACACCAGTAGAGAAAATCATCATCTCTGATGATGTTCAGTGAGAAAGGGTGAGATAATGCTAAGACAACATTATTACTGTCTGGCCTTATTTAAAAAATCACCTTGCTGGTTGGAACTCTGTCCTAGTTTAGCAGGTGAGACCAGTTGGCACTGTGTGGGGGTGATCAAGGCTGTGTATTCTACCCCCTCTA